>JAVLSZ010000015.1:3582500-4080000 GCA_032313775.1 Urocyon cinereoargenteus
CAGGTTAGATTTAGGGTTAGGGTACAGGTCAGGGTTACGGTTAAGGTTAGGGTTAGTGTTAGTGTACGCGTTAGGGTTAGGGTACGGTTAAGGGTTATGGTTAGGGTTAGGGTTAGGTTTAGGTTAGGGTGCGGGTTAGTGTTAGGTTTAGGGTTAGGGTTAGCACAATGGTATGGGTTAGGGTTACTGTTAGGGTTTGGGTACAGATAGGGTTAGGGTTAGGTTACGGGATAGGGTAGGGTATGCGTTAGGTACAAGGGTTAGGGTTAGGATTAGGGTACGGGTTAGGGTCAGGGTTAGGTTTAGGGTTAGGGTACGAGTTAGGGTTAGGGTTAGGTTTAGGGTACGGTTTAGGGTTAGGGTTAGGGTACGGGTTAGGTTTAGTGTACGGGATAGGGTTAGGGTAGGGTTAGGGTTAGGGTTAGGGTACGATTTAGGTTTAGGGTTAGGGTACGGGTTAGGATTAGGGTTATGGTACGGGTTAGGGTTACAGTTCGTGTTAGGGTAGGGTGAGGGTTAGGGTTAGAGTACGGTTAGGGTAGGGTTAGGGTTAGAGTACGGGTTAGGGTAAGTGTTAGGGTTAGGGTTATGGTTAGGTTTAGGGTTAGGGTACGGTTTAGGGTTAGGGTTAATGTTAGAGCACGGGTAGGGTTAGTGTTAGTGTTAGGGTTAGGGTTAATGTACGGGTTAGGCTTAGGGTTAGGTTGTTAGGATACGGTTTAGGGTTAGGTTAGTGTACAGGATAGAGTTAGCGTACGGGTTAAGTTTTGGTTTAGGGTTAGGTTTATGTTATGGGTTAGGGTTAGGGTACGGGTTAGGATTAGGTTTAGGGTGCGTGTTAGGGTTACGGTTAGTGTAAGGGTTAGGGTTAGATTTAGGGTCAGGGTTAGGGTTAGGGTTAGTGTTATGGTACAGGTTAGGGTTAGGTTTGCAGTTAGGGTACAGGTTAGTCTTAGGGTTAAGGTACGTGTTAGGGTCATGGTTATGTTTAGGGTTAGGATTAGGTTATGGGTCAGGGTTAGGTTACGGTTAAGGGTTATGTTTTGGGTTAGGGCTAGGGTTAAGTTTAGGTTGCGGGTTAGGGTTAGGGTTAGGATTTGCGTATGGGTTTCGGTTAGTGTTAGGGTACGGGTTACGGTAACCATTTGGGTATGGGTTAGGGTAAGGGTTAGGGTTAGGGTTAGGGTTAGGGGTTAGGTTTAGAGGTAGGCTTAGGCTACGGGTAGGTTTAGGGTATGGTTTAGGGTTAAGGTTAGGCTTCGTTTAGGGTTAGTGTATGGTTTAGTGTTAGGGTTAGGGTTGGGTTTAGGGTTAGGGTTAGGGTATGGGTTAGGTTTAGGGTTAGGGTAAGGATTAGTGTTAGGGTACGGGTTAGGGTTAGATTACGGGTTAGGGTTAGGTTTAGGGTTAGGGTTAGTGTTAGAGTACGGGTTACGGTTAGTGTTAGTGTTAGTGTTAAGGTTAGGGATAGGGTTATGGTATGGGTTAGGTTTAGGGTTGAGGTTAGGGTACGGGTTAGTTTTAGGGTAAGGTTACGGGTTAGGGTTACGTTTAAGGTTAGAGTTAGTGTTAGGGTATGGGTTAGGTTTACCGTTTGGGTACGGGTTAGGGTAAGAGTTAGGGTTAGGGTTAGGGTTTAGGGTTAGAATTAGAATTAGGCTACGTGTATTGTTAAGGTACGAGTTAGGGTTAGGGTTACGGTTCGGGATAGGGTGAGTGTACGGTTTAGGGTTAGGGTTAGGGTTACGGTACGGTTTAGGGTTAAGTTTGGGTTACGGGATAGGGTTAGTATACGTGTTAGGTCTAGGGTTAGGGTTAGGTTTAGTGTGCGGGTTAGGGTTAGGGTTAGGTTTAGGGTACGTGTTAGGGTTAGGGTTTGCGTACGGGTTAGCGTTATGTTTAGGGTTAGGGTACGGGTTAGGTTTAGGGTTAGGGTTAGAGTACGGTTTAGGATTAGGGTACGGGTTAGCATTAGGGTTAGAGTCATGGTTAGGGTTAGGTTTAGGGTTAGGGTCAGGGTACAGATTAGGGTTACTGTACGGTTTAGGGTTAGGGTTAGGGTTAGGGTTAGGGTTATAGTACGGGTTAGGTTTACAGTTAGGGTTAGGTTAGGGTTAGAGTACGAATTAGGGTTAGTGTTAGGGTTAGGGTTAGTGTTAGGGTACGGGTTAGGGTTAGAGTACGGGTTAGGGTTAGGTTTAGTTTTAGGGTTAGGGTTAGAGTACGGGTTAGGGTTAGTGTTAGTGTTAGGGTTAGGTTTAGGTTTAGTGTACGGATAAGGTTACGGTTAGGATTAGGGTTAGGGTACGGGTTAGGGTTAGGTTTAGGGTACGGTTTAGTGTTAGGGTTAGGTTTAGGGTTAGGGTTAGGGTATGGGTTTGGCTTAGGGTACAGGTTAGGTTTAGGGTTAGGATTAGGTTTAGGGTGCGGGTTAGGCTTAGGGTTATGGTTAGGGTTAGCGTTAGGGTATGGCTTAGGGTTACTGTTAGTGTTTGGGTACGATTAGGGTTAGGGTTAGGGTACGAGATAGGGTTGGTTATGGGTTAGGTCAAGGGTTAGGGTTCGGGTTAGGGTATGGGTTAGGTGTAGGGTACGGGTTAGGGTTAGGTTTAAGGTCAGGGTTAGGGTTAGGGTTAGGGTACTGCTTAGGGTTAGGGTTAGTGTTAGAGTACGGGGTAGGGTTAGTGCTAGGGTTAGGGTTAGGGTTAATGTACAGCTTAGGCTTAGGGTTAGGTTTAGGGTTAGGATACCGGTTAGGGTTAGGTTTAAGGTATGGAATAGGGTTAGCGTACTTGTTAAGTTTAGGGTTAGGGTTAGGTTTAGGTTACGGGTTAGGGTTAGGGTACGGGTTAGGGTTGGGTTTAGGGTGCGGGTTAGGGTTAGAGTTAGGATTAGTGTAAGGGTTAGGGTTAGAGTACGGGTTTGGCTTAGTATTAGGGTACGGTTTAGGTTTACCGTTTAGGTACGGGTTAGGGTAAGTGTTAGGTTTAGGGTTAGGGGTTAGGATTAGAGTTAGGATTAGGCTACGGGCATTGTTAGGGTACGGGTTAGGGTTAGGGTTAGGGTTCGGGATAGGGTTAGTGTACGGGTTAGGGTTAGGGTTAGGGTTAGGTTTAGGGTCAGTTTTAGGGTTAGGGTACGGGTTAGGGTTACGGTTAAGGTTAGGTTTAGTGTTAGGGTATGGGTTAGGGTTAGGATATGGGTAAGGTTTATGGTTAGGTTTAGGGTTAGCTTTAGGTTTAGGGTGTGGGTTAGTCTTAGGGTTAGGGTTAGGGTACATGTTAGGGTTAGGGTTTGGGTACTGGTTAGGGTTACGTTTAGGGTTAGGGTACGTGTTAGGTTTAGGGTTAGGGTAAGGGTTAGTGTTAGGGTACGGGTTAGGGTTAGAGTATGGGTTAGGGTTAGGTTTAGGGTTAGGGTTAGGGTTAGAGTACGGTTTAGGGTTAGTGTTAGGATTAGGGTTAGGGTTAGTGTACGGATAGGGTTAGGGTTAGGGTTAGGGTTAGGGTACGGGTTAGGGTTAGGTTTAGGGTACGGGATAAAGTTAGTGTACGGGTTAAATTTAGGGTTAGGGTTAGGTTTAGGTTACGGGTTAGTGTTAGGGTACGGGATAGGGTTAGGTTTAGGTGCAGGTTAGGGTTATGGTACGGGTTAGGGTTATGTTTTGGGTCAGGGTTAGGGTTAGGGATAGGGTTATGGTATGGGTTAGGGTTAGGGTTGGTGTTAGGGTACGGGTTAGTTTTAAGGTTGGGGTACGGGGTAGGGTTACGGTTAAAGTTAGGGTTAGTGTTAGGGTATGGGTTAGGGATAGGGTACGGGTAAGGTTTATGGTTAGGGTTAGGGTTAGGCTTAGTGTTAGTTTTAGAATAAGGGTAAGGGTTAGGTTTACGATTAGGGTTAGGTTAGAGTACAGGTTAGGGTTAGTGTTAGGGTTAGGGTTAGGGTTAGAGTGTGGGTTAGGGTTAAGGTTAGGGTTAGTGTTAGCCGTTACGGTACGGGTTAGGGTTAAGGTTACGGTACGGGATAGGTTTAGTGTACGTGTTAGGTCTAGGGTTAGGGTTAGGTTTAGTGTGTGGGTTAGGTTAGGGTTCGGGTTAGGGTACGTGTTAAGGTTAGGTTTTGGGTACGGGTTAGGGTTACGTTTAGGGTTAGGGTATGGGTTAAGTTAAGGGTAAGGGTAAGGGTTAGTGTTAGGTTCCGGGTTAGGGTTAGAGTACGGGTTAGTTTAGGTTTAGGGTTAGGGTTAGGGTTAGTGTATGGGTTAGGGTTAGTGTTAGGGTTAGGGTTAGGGTTAGAGTGCGGATAGTGTTAGGGTTAGGGTTAGGGTACGCGTTAGGGTTAGGTTTAGGGTTTGGGTTAGCGTTAGGGATAGGGTTAGGGTACGGGTTAGGGTTAGGGTTGGGGTTAGGGTACGGGTTAGATTTAGGGTTATGGTACGGGTCACGGTTACGCTTAAGTTTAGGGTTAGGGTTAGGATTATGGTACGGGTTAGGGTTACAGTACGGGTTAGTGTTAGGGTTAGGGTTAGGGTTAGAGTACGGTTAGGGTTAGGGTTAGGGTTAGGGTTAGGGTTAGAGTATGGGTTAGGGTTACGGTTAGTGTTAGAGTGCGGATAGTGTTAGGGTTAGGGTTAGGGTATGGGTTAGGGTTAGGTTTAGGGTACAGGATAGGGTTAGCATACGGGTTAAGTTTAGGGTTAGGGTTAGGTTTAGGTTACGGGTTAGGTTAGGGTTGGGGTTAGGGTACTGGTTAGATTTAGGGTTAGGGTACGGGTCAGGGTTATGCTTAAGGTTAGGGTCAGGGTTAGGATTATGGTACGGATTAGGGTTAGAGTACGGGTTAGTGTTAGGGTTAGGGTTAGGGTTAGAGTACGGTTAGGGTTAGGTTAAGGGTTAGGGTTAGAGTACGGGTTAGGGTTAGTGTTAGCGTTAGGGTTAGGGTTAGGGTTAGGGTACGGTTTAGGGTTAGAGTTAGGGTAATGGTTAGGGTTAGGGTACGGGTTAGTGTTAGGGTTGGGGTTTGGTACGGGTTACTTTTAGGGTTAGGGTACGAGTCAGGGTTACGGTTAAGTTTAGGGTTAGGGTTAGGGTATGGTTTAGGGTAGGGTACGGGTAAGGGTTATGGTTAGGGTTAGGGTTAGGTTTAGGTTTAGGGTGAGGGTTAGGGTTAGGGTTATGGTTAGAGTACGGGTTTGGGTTAGTGTTAGGGTACGGGTTAGGTTTACCATTTGGGTACGGGTTAGGTAAGGGTTAGGGTTAGGGTTAGGGTTAGGGGTTAGTGTTAGAGTTAGTGTTAGGCTACGGGATAGGGTTAGAGTACGGGTTAGGGTTAGGTTTAGGGTTAGGGTTAGGTTTAGGGTTATAGTACGGGTTTGGGTTAGAGATAGGGTTAGGTTTAGGGTTAGAGTATGGTTCTGGGATAGTGTTAGGGTTAGTGTTAGTGTTAGGGTACGGGTTAGGGAAAGTGTATGATTTAGGGTTAGGTTTAGGGTTAGGGTTAGTGTTCGAGTATGGGTTAGGGTTAGTGTTAGGGTGAGGGTTAGGTTTAGGGTTAGATTACGGGTAGGGTTAGGGTTAGGGTTAGGGTTAGGGTACGGGTTAGGGTTAGGTTTAGGGTACGGGATAGGGTTAGCGTAAAGTCTAAGTTTAGGGTTAGGGTTAGGTTTAGGTTACGGGTTAGGGTTAGGGTACAGGTTAGGGTTAGGTTTAGGTAATGTTTAGGGTTAGGGTTAGGGATAGGGTACGGGTTAGGTTTAGTTTTAGGGTTAGGGTTAGCGTTAGGGATAGGGTTAGGGTACGTGTTAGGGTTAGGGTTGGGGTTAGGGTACGGGTTAGTTTTAGTGTTAGGGTACGGGTCAGGGTTACGATTAAGTTTAGGGTTAGGGTTCGGGTTATGGTACGGGTTCGGGTTACAGTATGGTTAGGGTTAGGGTGAGGGTTAGTGTAACGGTTAGAGTACAGTTAGGGTTAGGGTTAGGGTTAGGGTTAGGGTTAGGGTTAGGGTTAGGGTTAGGGTACGGTTTAGGGTTAGGGTTTGTGTTAGGGTTAGAGTACGGGGTGGGGTTAGTGTTAGGGTTAAGGTTAGGGTTAGGTTTAGGGTACGGGTTAGGGTTAGAGTTAGGGTTAGGGTTAGAGTACGGGGTATGGTTAGTGTTAGTGTTAGCGTTAGGGTTAATGTATGGGTTAGGCTTAGGTTTAGGTTTAGGGTTAGGTTACGGGTTAGGGTTAGGTTTAGAGTACGGGATAGGTTTAACGTACGGTTTAAGTTTAGGGTTAGGGTTAGGCTAGGTACCGGGTTAGGGTTAGGTTTGGTGTGGGTTAGGGTTAGGGTTAGGGTAAGGGTACAGGTTAGGGTTAAGTTTGGGGTTAGGTTACGGGTTAATTTTAGGTTTTGTGTACGGGTCATGGTTACGGTTAAGTTTAGGGTTAGGGTTAGGGAATGGGTTAGGTTTAGGGTACGGGTAATGGTTAGGGTTAGGGTTAGGGTTAGTGTTAGCGCTAGGGTATGGTTTAGAGTTACTGTTAGGGTTTGGGTACGGGTTAGGGTGGGTTAGGTTACGGGTTAGGTTAAGGGTTAGGGTTAGGTTTAGTGTACGGGTTAGGGTTAGGGTTAGGATTAGTTTTAGGGTTAGGGTATGGGTTAGGCTTAGGGTACGGGTTAGGGTTAGTGTTAGGGTCAGGGTTAGGGTTAGGTTTATGGTTAGTGTTGGCGTTAGGTTTAGGGTTAGGTTTAGGGTACGGGTTAGGGTTAGGTTTAGGGTTAGGATATGGGTTAGTTTTAGGATACGGGTTAGGGTTAGGGTTTGGGTCAGGGTAAGGGTTAGGGTTATGGTACGAATTAGGGTTAGGTTTAGGGTACGGGTTAGGTTTAGGGTTATGGTATGGGTTAGGGTTACAGTACGGGATAGGGTTAGGGTGAGGGTTAGGGTTAGGGTTAAAATACGGTTAGGGTTAGGGTTAGGGATAGAGTACAGTTAGGGTTAGTGTTAGGGTTAGGTTTAGGTTTAGGGTTAGGGTTAGGGTACGGGTTAGGGTTAGGGTTATGGTTAGGGTTAGTGTTAGGGTACGGGGTAGGGTTAGTGTTAGGGTTAGGGTTAGGGTTAGAGTACGTGTTAGGGTTAGTGTTAGGGTTAGGGTTAGGTTTAGGGTACGGGTTAGGGTTATGGCACGGGTTAGGGTTAGGGTTAGGGTTAGAGTACGGTGTAGAGTTAATGTTAGGGTTAGGGTTAGAGATAATGTACGGGTTTGGCTTAGGGTTAGGTTTAGGGTTAGTTTACGGGTTAGGGTTAGGTTTAGGGTACGGGATAGGGTTAGCCTACGGGTTAAGTTTAGGGTTGGGGTTAGGTTTATGTTATGGGTTAGGGTTATGGTACGAGTTAGGGTTAGGTTTAGGGTGCGGGTTAGGGTTAGTGTTAGGGTTAGTGTAAGAGTTAGGTTTAGGTTTAGGGTCAGGTTTAGGATTAGGGTTGTTGTTAGGGTATGGGTTAGGGTTAGGTTTAGGTGAGGGTTAGGGTTAGGGTTAGGGATAGGGCACGGGTTAGGATTATTTAGTGTTAGGGTTAGGGTTAGGGTTAGGTTTAGGGGCAGGTTAAGTTTAGGGTTAGTTTTAGGGAACGGATAGGGTTAGCGTACGCGTAAGTTTAGGGTTAGGGTTACGTTTAGGTTACGGGTTAGGGTTAGGGTACGGGTTAGGGTTAGGTTTAGGTGTTGGTTCAGGTTAGGGTTAGGGTTAGGTTCAGGGTTTGGTTTAGGGTTAGGTTTAGGATCAGGGTTAGGGTTAGGAATAGGGTTATGGTACCGGTTAGGGTTAGGGTTGGGGTTAGGGTACGGATCAGTTTTAGGGTTAGGGTACGGGTCAGGGTTACGGTTAAGGTTAGGGTTAGGGTTAGGGTATGTTTTAGGGTTTGGGTACGGGTAAGGGTTATGGTTAGGGTTAGGGGTAGGTTTAGGTTTAGAGTGCGAGTTAGGGTTAGGGTTAGGGTTAGCACTAGGTTATGGGTTAGGGTTACTGTTAGGGTTTGGGTACGGCTAGGGTTAGGGTTAGGTTACGGGATAGGGTTGGGTACGGGTTAGGTCAAGGGTTAGGGTTAGGTTTAGGGTACGGTTTAGTGTTAGGGTTAGGTTTAGGGTTAGGGTTATGGTATGGGTTTGGCTTAGGGTACGGGTTAGGTTTAGGGTTAGGATTAGGTTTAGGGTGCGGGTTAGGTTTAGGTTTAGGTTAGGCTTAGGGTTATGGTTAGGGTTAGCGTTAGGGTATGGCTTAGGGTTACTGTTAGTGTTTGGGTACGATTAGGGTTAGGGTTAGGGTACGAGATAGGGTTGGGTATGGGTTAGGTCAAGGGTTAGGGTTCGGGTTAGGGTATGGGTTAGGTGTAGGGTACGGGTTAGGGTTAGGTTTAGGGTCAGGGTTAGGGTTAGGGTTAGGGTACTGCTTAGGGTTAGGGTTAGTGTTAGAGTACGGGGTAGGGTTAGTGTTAGGGTTAGGGTTAGGGTTAATGTACAGCTTAGGCTTAGGGTTAGGTTTAGGGTTAGGATACCGGTTAGGGTTAGGTTTAAGGTATGGAATAGGGTTAGCGTACTTGTTAAGTTTAGGGTTAGGGTTAGGTTTAGGTTACGGGTTAGGGTTAGGGTACGGGTTAGGGTTGGGTTTAGGGTGCGGGTTAGGGTTAGAGTTAGGATTAGTGTAAGGCTTAGGGTTAGAGTACGGGTTTGGCTTAGTATTAGGGTACGGTTTAGGTTTACCGTTTAGGTACGGGTTAGGGTAAGTGTTAGGGTTAGGGTTAGGGGTTAGGATTAGAGTTAGGATTAGGCTACGGGCATTGTTAGGGTACGGGTTAGGGTTAGGGTTAGAGTTCGGGATAGGGTTAGTGTACGGGTTAGGGTTAGGGTTAGGGTTAGGGTTAGGTTTAGGGTTAGTTTTAGGGTTAGGGTACGGGTTAGGGTTACGGTTAAGGTTAGGTTTAGTGTTAGGGTATGGGTTAGGGTTAGGATACGTGTAAGGCTTATGGTTAGGGTTAGGGTTAGCTTTAGGTTTAGGGTGCGGGTTAGTCTTAGGGTTAGGGTTAGGGTACATGTTAGGGTTAGGGTTTGGGTACTGGTTAGGGTTACGTTTAGGGTTAGGGTATGTGTTAGGTTTAGGGTTAGGGTAAGGGTTAGTGTTAGGGTACGGGTTAGGGTTAGAGTATGGGTTAGGGTTAGGTTTAGGGTTAGGGTTAGGGTTAGAGTACGGTTTAGGGTTAGTGTTAGGATTAGGGTTAGGGTTAGTGTACGGATAGGGTTAGGGTTAGGGTTAGGGTACGCGTTAGGGTTAGGTTTAGGGTACGGGATAAAGTTAGTGTACGGGTTAAATTTAGGGTTAGGGTTAGGTTTAGGTTACGGGTTAGTGTTAGGGTACGGGATAGTGTTAGGTTTAGGTGCGGGTTAGGGTTATGGTACGGGTTAGGGTTATGTTTTGGGTCAGGGTTAAGGTTAGGGATAGGGTTATGGTATGGGTTAGGGTTAGGGTTGGGGTTAGGGTACGGGTTAGTTTTAAGGTTGGGGTACGGGGTAGGGTTACGGTTAAAGTTAGGGTTAGTGTTAGGGTATGGGTTAGGGATAGGGTACGGGTAAGGTTTATGGTTAGGGTTAGGGTAGGGTTAGTGTTAGTTTTAGAATAAGGGTAAGGGTTAGGTTTACGATTAGGGTTAGGTTAGAGTACAGGTTAGGGTTAGTGTTAGGGTTAGGGTTAGGGTTAGAGTATGGGTTAGGGTTAAGGTTAGGGTTAGTGTTAGTGTTACGGTACGGGTTAGGTTTAAGGTTACGGTACGGGATAGGTTTAGTGTACGTGTTAGATCTAGGGTTAGGGTTAGGTTTAGTGTGTGGGTTAGGTTAGGGTTAGGGTTAGGGTACGTGTTAGGGTTAGGATTTGGGTAAGGGTTAGGGTTACGTTTAGGGTTAGGGTATGGGTTAAGTTAAGGGTTAGGGTAAGGGTTAGTGTTAGGGTCCGGGTTAGGGTTAGAGTACGGATTAGTTTAGGTTTAGGGTTAGGGTTAGGGGTAGTGTATGGGTTAGGGTTAGTGTTAGGGTTAGGGTTAGGGTTAGGGTTAGAGTGCGGATAGTGTTAGGGTTAGGGTTAGGGTACAGGTAAGGGTTAGGTTTAGGGTCAGGGTTAGCGTTAGGGATAGGGTTAGGGTACGGGTTAGGGTTAGGGTTGGGGTTAGGGTACGGGTTAGATTTAGGGTTATGGTACTGGTCAGGGTTACGCTTAAGTTTAGGGTTAGGGTTAGGATTATGGTATGGGTTAAGGTTACAGTATGGGTTAGTGTTAGGGTTAGGGTTAGGGTTAGAGTACGGTTAGGGTTAGGGTTAGGTTTAGGGTTAGAGTACGGGTTAGGGTAAGGGTTAGTGTTAGAGTGCGGATAGTGTTAGGGTTAGGGTTAGGGTATGGGTTAGGGTTAGGTTTAGGGTACAGGATAGGGTTAGCATACGGGTTAAGTTTAGGGTTAGGGTTAGGTTTAGGTTACAGGTTAGGTTAGGGTACAGGTTAAGGTTAAGTTTAGGGTTAGGGTTAGAGTACGGGTTATGGTTAGTTTTAGGGTTAGGTTAGGGTTAGGTTTAGAGTTCGGATAGTGTTAGGGTTAGGGTTAGGGTACGGGTTAGGGTTAAGTTTAGGGTACAGGATAGTGTTAGCGTACGGGTTAAGTTTAGGGTTAGGGGTAGGTTTAGGTTACGGGTTAGGGTTAGGGTATGGGTTAGGGGTAGGTTTAGGTGAGGGTTAGTGTTAGGGTTAGGTTTAGGGTACGGGTTAGGGTTAGGGTTGGGGTTAGGGTATGGGTTAGATTTAGGGTTAGGGTACGGTTCAGGGTTATTCTTAAGGTTAGGGTCAGGGTTAGGATTATGGTACGGATTAGGGTTAGAGTACGCGTTAGTGTTAGGGTTATTGTTAGGGTTAGGGTTAGAGTATGGTAAGGGTTAGGTTAAGGGTTAGGGTTAGGGTTAGAGTACGGGTTAGGGTTAGTGTTAGCGTTAGGGTTAGGGTTAGGGTTAGGGTACAGTTTAGGGTTAGAGTTAGGGTAATGGTTAGGGTTAGGGTACAGGTTAGGGTTAGGGTTGGGGTTTGGTACGGGTTACTTTTAGGGTTAGGGTACGAGTCAGGGTTATGGTTAAGTTTAGGGTTAGGGTTAGTGTATGGTTTAGGGTTAGGGTACGGGTAAGGGTTATGGTTAGGGTTAGGGTTAGATTTAGGTTTAGGGTGAGGGTTAGGGTTAGGGTTATGGTTAGAGTACGGGTTTGGGTTAGTGTTAGGGTACGGGTTAGGTTTACCGTTTGGGTACGGGTTTGGTAAGGGTTAGGGTTAGGTTTAGGGTTAGGGGTTAGGATTAGAGTTAGTGTTAGGCTACGGGATAGGGTTAGAGTACGGGTTAGGGTTAGGTTTAGGGTTAGGGTTAGGTTTAGGGTTATAGTACGGGTTTGGGTTAGAGATAGGGTTAGGTTTAGGGTTAGAGTATGGTTCTGGGATAGTGTTAGGGTTAGTGTTAGTGTTAGGGTATGGGTTAGGGAAAGTGTATGATTTAGGGTTAGGTTTAGGGTTAGGGTTAGTGTTCGAGTATGGGTTAGGGTTAGTGTTACGGTGAGGGTTAGGTTTAGGGTTAGATTACGGATAGGGTTAGGGTTAGGGTTAGGGTTAGGGTACGGGTTAGGGTTAGGTTTAGGGTACGGGATAGGGTTAGCGTAGGGGTTAAGTTTAGGGTTAGGGTTAGGTTTAGGTTACGGGTTAGGGTTAGGGTACAAGTTAGGGTTAGGTTTAGGTAATGGTTAGGGTTAGGGTTAGGGATAGGGTACGGGTTAGGTTTAGTTTTAGGGTTAGGGTTAGCGTTAGGGATAGGGTTAGGGTACGTGTTAGGGTTAGGGTTGGGGTTAGGGTACGGGTTAGTTTTAGGGTTAGGGTACGGGTCAGGGTTACGATTAAGTTTAGGGTTAGGGTTCAGGTTATGGTACGGGTTAGGGTTACGGTATGGTTAGGGTTAGGGTGAGGGTTAGTGTAACGGTTAGAGTACAGTTAGGGTTAGGGTTAGGGTTAGGGTTAGGTTTAGAGTTAGGGTTAGGGTTAGGGTTAGGGTACGGTTTAGGGTTAGGGTTTGTGTTAGGGTTAGAGTACGGGGTGGGGTTAGTGTTAGGGTTAGGGTTAGGGTTAGGTTTAGGGTACGGGTTAGGGTTAGAGTTAGGTTTAGGGTTAGAGTACAGGGTATGGTTAGTGTTAGTGTTAGCGTTAGGGATAATGTACGGGTTAGGCTTAGGTTTAGGTTTAGGGTTAGGTTACGGGTTAGGGTTAGGTTTAGAGTACGGGATAGTTTTAACGTACGGTTTAAGTTTAGGGTTAGGGTTAGGCTTAGGTACCGGGTTAGGGTTAGGTTTGGTGTGGGTTAGGGTTAGGGTTAGGGTAAGGGTACTGGTTAGGGTTAAGTTTGGGGTTAGTTTACGGGTTAATTTTAGGTTTTGTGTACGGGTCATGGTTACGGTTAAGTTTAGGGTTAGGGTTAGGGAATGGGTTAGGGTTAGGGTACGGGTAATGGTTAGGGTTAGGGTTAGGGTTAGTGTTAGCGCTAGGGTATGGTTTAGGGTTACTGTTAGGGTTTGGGTACGGGTTAGGGTGGGTTAGGTTACGGGTTAGGTTAAGGGTTAGGGTTAGGTTTAGTGTACGGGTTAGGGTTAGGGTTAGGATTAGTTTTAGGGTTAGGGTATGGGTTAGGCTTAGGGTACGGGTTAGGGTTAGTGTTAGGGTCAGGGTTAGGGTTAGGTTTATGGTTAGTGTTGGGGTTAGATTTAGGGTTAACTTTAGGGTTAGGATATGGGTTAGTTTTAGGATACGGGTTAGGGTTAGGTTTTGGGGCAGGGTTAGGGTTAGGGTTACGGTACGATTTAGGGTTAGGTTTAGGGTACGGGTTAGGTTTAGGGTTATGGTATGGGTTAGGGTTACAGTACTGGATAGGGTTAGGGTGAGGTTTAGGGTTAGGGTTAGAATACGGTTAGGGTTAGGGTTAGGGATAGAGTACAGTTAGGGTTAGTGTTAGGGTTAGGTTTAGGGTTAGGGTTAGGGTACGGGTTAGGGTTAGGGTTAGTGTTAGGGTACGGGGTAGGGTTAGTGTTAGGGTTAGGGTTAGGGTTAGAGTACGTGTTAGGGTTAGTGTTAGGGTTAGGGTTAGGGTTAGGGTTAGAGTACGGTGTAGAGTTAGTGTTAGGGTTAGGGTTAGAGATAATGTACAGGTTTGGCTTAGGGTTAGGTTTAGGGTTAGTTTACGGGTTAGGGTTAGGTTTAGGGTACAGGATAGGGTTAGCCTACGGGTTAAGTTTAGGGTTGGGGTTAGGTTTAGGTTATGGGTTAGGGTTATGGTACGAGTTAGGGTTAGGTTTAGGGTGCGGGTTAGGGTTAGTGTTAGGGTTAGTGTAAGTGTTAGGTTTAGGTTTAGGGTCAGGTTTAGGGTTAGAGTTGGTGTTAGGGTATGGGTTAGGATTAGGTTTAGGTGAGGGTTAGGGTTAGGGTTAGGGATAGGGTACGCGTTAGGTTTAGGTTTAGGGTCAGGGTTAGCGTTAGGGATAGGGTTAGGGTACGTGTTAGGGTTAGGGTTGGGGTTAGGGTACAGGTTAGTTTTAGGGTTAGGGTACGGGTCAGGGTTACGATTAAGTTTAGGGTTAGGGTTCAGGTTATGGTATGGTTTAGGGTTATAGTATGGTTAGGGTTAGGGTGAGGATTAGTGTTACGGTTAGAGTACGGTTAGGGTTAGGGTTAGGGTTAGGGTTAGGGTTAGGGTTAGGGTTAGGGTTAGGTTTAGGGTACGGATTAGGGTTAGGGTTATGGTCAGTGCTAGGGTTAGGGTTAGGTTTAGGGTACAGGTTAGGGTTATGGTCAGGGATAGGGTACGGGTTAGGTTTAGGTTACAGTTTAGGTTTAGTATTAGGGTCAGGGTTAGTGTTAGGGTACGAGTTAGGGTTAGGGTTAGGGTACGGGTACGGGTTAGGGTTATGTTACAGGTTAGGTTTACAGTACGGGTTAGGGTTAGGGTGAGGTTTAGGGTTAGGGTTAGAGTACGGTTAGGGTTAGGGTTAGGGTTAGAGTACGGTTTAGGGTTAGTGTTAGGGTCAGGGTTAGGGTTAGGGTACGAGTTAGGGTTAGGGTTAGGGTACGGGTACGGTTTAAGTTTATGTTACGGGTTAAGTTTACAAAACGGGTTAGGGTTAGGGTGAGGCTTAGGGTTAGGTTTTGAGTACGGTTAGGGTTAGGGTTAGGGTTAGGGTTAGGGTTAGGGTTAGTGTTATAGTACAGGTTAGGGTTTGAGTTAGGGTTAGGTATAGGGTTAGAGTACGGGTTAGGGTTAGTGTTAGGGTTAGGGTTAGTGTTAGGGTACGGGTTAGGGTTAGAGTACGGTTTAGGGTTAGGTTTAGGGTTAGGGTTAGGGTTAGTGTACGGGTTAGGATTAGTTAGTGTTAGTGTTAGGGTTAGGGTTAGGTTTAGGGGCGGGTTAAGTTTAGGGTTAGTTTTAGGGAACGGATAGGGTTAGCATACGGGTAAGTTTAGGGTTAGGGTTACGTTTAGGTTACGGGTTAGGGTTAGGGTACGGGTTAGGGTTAGTTTTAGGTGTTGGTTAGGGTTAGGGTTAGGGTTAGGGTTAGGTTCAGGGTTTGGTTTAGGGTTAGGTTTAGGGTCAGGGTTAGGGTTAGGAATAGGGTTATGATACCGGTTAGGGTTAGGGTTGGGGTTAGGGTACGGATCAGTTTTAGGGTTAGGGTACGGGTCAGGGTTACGGTTAAAGTTAGGGTTAGGGTTAGGGTATGTTTTAGGGTTTGGCTACGGGTAAGGGTTATGGTTAGGGTTAGGGGTAGGTTTAGGTTTAGACTGCGAGTTAGGGTTAGGGTTAGTGTTAGCACTAGGTTATGGGTTAGGGTTACTGTTAGGGTTTGGGTACGGCTTAGGGTTAGGGTTAGGTTACGGAATAGGGTTGGGTACGGGTTAGGTCAAGGGTTAGGGTTAGGTTTAGGGTACGGTTTAGTGTTAGGGTTAGGTTTAGGGTTAGGGTTAGGGTATGGGTTTGGCTTAGGGTACGGGTTAGGTTTAGGGTTAGGATTAGGTTTAGGGTGCGGGTTAGGCTTAGGGTTATGATTAGGGTTAGCGTTAGGGTATGGCTTAGGGTTACTGTTAGTGTTTGGGTATGATTAGGGTTAGGGTTAGGGTACGAGATAGGGTTGGGTATGGGTTAGGTCAAGGGTTAGGGTTCGGGTTAGGGTATGGGTTAGGTGTAGGGTACGGGTTAGGGTTAGGTTTAGGGTCAGGGTTAGGGTTAGGGTTAGGGTACTGCTTAGGGTTAGGGTTAGTGTTAGATTACGGGGTAGGGTTAGTGTTAGGGTTAGGGTTAGGGTTAATGTACAGCTTAGGCTTAGGGTTAGGTGTAGGGTTAGGATACCGGTTAGGGTTAAGTTTAAGGTATGGAATAGGGTTAGCGTACTTGTTAAGTTTAGGGTTAGGGTTAGGCTTAGGTTACGGGTTAGGGTTAGGGTACGGGTTAGGGTTGGGTTTAGGGTGCGGGTTAGGGTTAGAGTTAGGATTAGTGTAAGGCTTAGGGTTAGAGTACGGGTTTGGCTTAGTATTAGGGTACGGTTTAGGTTTACCGTTTAGGTACGGGTTAGGGTAAGTGTTAGGGTTAGGGTTAGGGGTTAGGATTAGAGTTAGGATTAGGCTACGGGCATTGTTAGGGTACGGATTAGGGTTAGGGTTAGGGTTCCGGATAGGGTTAGTGTACGGGTTAGGGTTAGGGTTAGGGTTAGGTTTAGGGTTAGTTTTAGGGTTAGGGTACGGGTTAGGGTTACGGTTAAGGTTAGGTTTAGTGTTAGGGTATGGGATAGGGTTAGGATACGGGTAAGGTTTATGGTTAGGGTTAGGGTTAGCTTTAGGTTTAGGGTGCGGGTTAGTCTTAGGGTTAGGGTTAGGGTACATGTTAGGGTTAGGGTTTGGGTACTGGTTAGGGTTACGTTTAGGGTTAGGGTACGTGTTAGGTTTAGGGTTAGGGTAAGGGTTAGTGTTAGGGTACGGGTTAGGGTTAGAGTATGGGTTAGGGTTAGGTTTAGGGTTAGGGTTAGGGTTAGAGTACGGTTTAGGGTTAGTGTTAGGATTAGGGTTAGGGTTAGTGTACGGATAGGGTTAGGGTTAGGGTTAGGGTTAGGGTACGGGTTAGGGTTAGGTTTAGGGTACGGGATAAAGTTAGTGTACGGGTTAAATTTAGGGTTAGGGTTAGGTTTAGGTTACGGGTTAGTGTTAGGGTACAGGATAGGGTTAGGTTTAGGTGCGGGTTAGGGTTATGGTACGGGTTAGGGTTATGTTTTGGGTCAGGGTTAGGGTTAGGGATAGGGTTATGGTATGGGTTAGGGTTAGGGTTGGGGTTAGGGTACGGGTTAGTTTTAAGGTTGGGGTACGGGGTAGGGTTACGGTTAAAGTTAGGGTTAGTGTTAGGGTATTTGTTAGGGATAGGGTACGGGTAAGGTTTATGGTTAGGGTTAGGGTTAGGGTTAGTGTTAGTTTTAGAATAAGGGTAAGGGTTAGGTTTAGGATTAGGGTTAGGTTAGAGTACAGGTTAGGGTTAGCGTTAGGGTTAGGGTTAGGGTTAGAGTATGGGTTAGGGTTAAGGTTAGGGTTAGTGTTAGCGTTACGGTACGGGTTAGGGTTAAGGTTATGGTACGGGATAGGTTTAGTGTACGTGTTAGGTCTAGGGTTAGGGTTAGGTTTAGTGTGTGGGTTAGGTTAGGGTTAGGGTTAGGGTACGTGTTAAGGTTAGGTTTTGGGTACGGGTTAGGGTTATGTTTAGGGTTAGGGTATGGGTTAAGTTAAGGGTTAGGGTAAGGGTTAGTGTTAGGGTACGGGTTAAGGTTAGAGTACGGGTTAGTTTAGGTTTAGGGTTAGGGTTAGGGTTAGTGTATGGGTTAGGGTTAGTGTTAGGGTTAGAGTTAGGGTTAGGGTTAGAGTGCGGATAGTGTTAGGGTTAGGGTTAGTTTACGGGTTAGGGTTAGGTTTAGGGTCAGGGTTAGCGTTAGGGATAGGGTTAGGGTACGGGTTAGGGTTAGGTTTGGGGTTAGGATACGGGTTAGATTTAGGGTTATGGTATGGGTCAGGGTTACGCTTAAGTTTAGGGTTAGGGTTAGGATTATGGTACGGGTTAGGGTTACAGTACGGGTTAGTGTTAGGGTTAGGGTTAGGGTTAGGGTTAGGTTTAGGTTTAGAGTACGGGTTAGGGTTAGGGTTAGTGTTAGAGTGCGGATAGTGTTAGGGTTAGGGTTAGGGTATGGGTTAGGGTTAGGTTTAGGGTTAGGGTTAGGGTTAGGGTTAGGTTTAGAGTTCGGATAGTGTTAGGGTTAGGGTTAGGGTTAGGGTTAAGTTTAGGGTACAGGATAGTGTTAGCGTACGGGTTAAGTTTATGGTTAGGGTTAGGTTTAGGTTACGGGTTAGGGTTAGGGTACGGGTTAGGGTTAGGTTTAGGTGAGGGTTAGTGTTAGGGTTAGGTTTAGGGTACAGGTTAGGGTTAGGGTTGGGGTTAGGGTACGGGTTAGATTTAGGGTTAGGGTACGGGTCAGGGTTATGCTTAATGTTAGGGTCAGGGTTAGGATTATGGTACGGATTAGGGTTTGAGTATGGTTTAGTTTTAGGGTTAGGGATAGGGTTAGGGTTAGAGTACGGTTAGGGTTAGGTTAAGGGTTAGGGTTAGGGTTAGAGTACGGGTTAGGGTTAGTGTTAGCGTTAGGGTTAGGGTTAGGGTTAGGGTACGGTTTAGTGTTAGAGTTAGTGTAATTGTTAGGGTTAGGGTACGGGTTAGGGTTAGGGTTGGGGTTTGGTACGGGTTACTTTTAGGGTTAGGGTACGAGTCAGGGTTACGGTTAAGTTTAGGGTTAGGGTTAGGGTATGGTGTAGGGTTAGGGTACGGGTAAGGGTTATGGTTAGGGTTAGGGTTAGGTTTAGGTTTAGGGTGAGGGTTAGGGTTAGGGTTATGGTTAGAGTACGGGTTTGGGTTAGTGTTAGGGTACGGGTTAGGTTTACCGTTTGGGTACAGGTTAGGTAAGGGTTAGGGTTAGGGTTAGGGTTAGGGGTTAGGATTAGAGTTAGTGTTAGGCTACGGGATAGGGTTAGAGTACGGGTTAGGGTTAGGTTTAGGGTTAAGGTTAGGTTTAGGGTTATAGTACGGGTTTGGGTTAGAGATAGGGTTAGGTTTAGGGTTAGAGTATGATTCTGGGATAGTGTTAGGGTTAGTGTTAGTGTTAGGGTACGGGTTAGGGAAAGTGTATGATTTAGGGTTAGGTTTAGGGTTAGGGTTAGTGTTCGAGTATGGGTTAGGGTTAGTGTTAGGGTGAGGGTTAGGTTTAGGGTTAGATTACGGATAGGGTTAGGGTTAGGGTTAGGTTTAGGTTACGGGTTAGGGTTAGGGTACAGGTTAGGGTTAGGTTTAGGTAATGGTTAGGGTTAGGGTTAGGGTTAGGGTACGGGTTAGGTTTAGTTTTAGGGTTAGGGTTAGCGTTAGGGATAGGGTTAGGTTACGTGTTAGATTTAGGGTTGGGGTTAGGGTACAGGTTAGTTTTAGGGTTAAGGTACGGGTCAGGGTTACGATTAAGTTTAGGGTTAGGGTTCGGGTTATGGTACGGGTTAGGGTTACGGTATGGTTAGGGTTAGGGTGAGGGTTAGTGTAACGGTTACGGTTAGGGTTAGGGTTAGGGTTAGGTTTAGAGTTAGGGTTAGGGTTAGGGTTAGGGTACGGTTTAGGGTTAGGGTTTGTGTTAGGGTTAGAGTACGGGGTGGGGTTAGTGTTAGGGTTAGGGTTAGGGTTAGGTTTAGGGTACGGGTTAGGGTTAGAGTTAGGGTTAGGGTTAGAGTACGCGGTATGGTTAGTGTTAGTGTTAGCGTTAGGGTTAATGTACGGGTTAGGCTTAGGTTTAGGTTTAGGGTTAGGTTACGGGTTAGGGTTAGGGTAGAGTACGGGATAGGTTTAACGTACGGTTTAAGTTTAGGGTTAGGGTTAGGCTTAGGCACCGGGTTAGGGTTAGGTTTGGTGTGGGTTAGTGTTAGGGTTAGGGTAAGGGTACAGGTTAGGGTTAAGTTTGGGGTTAGGTTACGGGTTAATTTTAGGTTTTGTGTACGGGTCATGGTTACGGTTAAGTTTAGGGTTAGGGTTAGGGAATGGGTTAGGGTTAGGGTACGGGTAATGGTTAGGGTTAGGGTTAGGGTTAGTGTTAGCACTAGGGTATGGTTTAGGGTTACTGTTAGGGTTTGGGTATGGGTTAGGGTGGGTTAGGTTACGGGTTAGGTTAAGGGTTAGGGTTAGGTTTAGTGTACGGTTTAGGGTTAGGGTTAGGATTAGTTTTAGGGTTAGGGTATGGGTTAGGCTTAGGGTACGGGTTAGGTTTAGGGTTAGGGTCAGGGTTAGGGTTAGGTTTATGGTTAGTGTTGGGGTTAGGTTTAGGGTTAGGTTTAGGGTACGTGTTAGGGTTAGGTTTAGGGTTAGGATATGGGTTAGTTTTAGGATACGGGTTAGGGTTAGGGTTTGGGTCAGGGTAAGGGTTAGGGTTACGGTACGAATTAGGGTTAGGTTTAGGGTACGGGTTAGGTTTAGGGTTATGGTATGGGTTAGGGTTACAGTACGGGATAGGGTTAGGGTGAGGGTTAGGGTTAGGGTTAGAATACGGTTAGGGTTAGGGTTAGGGATAGAGTACAGTTAGGGTTAGTGTTAGGGTTAGGTTTAGGGTTAGGGTTAGGGTACGGGTTAGGGTTAGGTTTAGGGTTAGGGTTAGTGTTAGGGTACGGGGTAGGGTTAGTGTTAGGGTTAGGGTTAGGGTTAGAGTACGTGTTAGGGTTAGTGTTAGGGTTAGGGTTAGGTTTAGGGTACGGGTTAGGGTTATGGTTAGGGTTAGGGTTAGGGTTAGGGTTAGAGTACGGTGTAGAGTTAGTGTTAGGGTTAGGGTTAGAGATAATGTACGGGTTTGACTTAGGGTTAGGTTTAGGGTTAGTTTACGGTTAGGGTTAGGTTTAGGGTACGGGATAGGGTTAGCCTACGGGTTAAGTTTAGGGTTGGGGTTAGGTTAGGTTATGGGTTAGGGTTATGGTACGAGTTAGGGTTAGGTTTAGGGTGCGGGTTAGGGTTAGTGTTAGGGTTAGTGTGTTAGGTTTAGGTTTAGGGTCAGGTTTAGGGTTAGGGTTGGTGTTAGAGTATGGGTTAGGGTTAGGTTTAGGTGAGGGTTAGGGTTAGGGTTAGGGATAAGGTACGGGTTAGGTTTAGGTTTAGGGTCAGGGTTAGCGTTAGGGATAGGGTTAGGGTACGTGTTAGGGTTAGGGTTGGGGTTAGGGTACGGGTTAGTTTTAGGGTTAGGGTACGGGTCAGGGTTACGATTAAGTTTAGGGTTAGGGTTCAGGTTATGGTATGGTTTAGGGTTACAGTACGGTTAGGGTTAGGGTGAGGGTTAGTGTTACGGTTAGAGTACAGTTAGGGTTAGGGTTAGGGTTAGGGTTAGGGTTAGGGTTAGGGTTAGGGGTAGAGTTAGGGTTAGTGTTAGGGTTAGGGTTAGGGTTAGGGTTAGTTTAAGTGTTAGGTTTAGGTTTAGGGTCAGGTTTAGGGTTAGGGTTAGTGTTAGGGTACGGGTTAGGATTAGGGTTGGGGTTAGGGTATTGGTTAGTTTTAGTTTTATGTTACGGGTTAGGGTTACGTTTAAGTTTAGTGTTAGGGTTAGGGTATGGGTTAGGGTTAGGTTACGGTTAAGGGTTATGGTTTGGGTTAGGGTTAGTGTTAAGTTAAGGTTGAGGGTTTGGTTTAGGTTTAGGGTTAGAGTACGGGTTTGGCTTAGTATTAGGGTATGTGTTAGGTTTACCATTTGAGTACGGGTTAGGGTAAGGGTTAGGGTTAGGATTAGGGTTAGGGTTAGGGTTAGGGTTAGGGTTAGATTTAGTGTTAGGCTACAAGTAGGGTGAGGGTACGGTTTAGGGTAGGGTTAAGGTTCGGGTTAGGGTTAAGGCTGGACTGCGGGATAGGGTTAGTGTATGTGTTAGGTCTAGGGTTAGGGTAGTTTTATTGTGCGGGTTAGGGTAGGGGTAGAGTACGTGTTAGGGTTAGGGTTTGGGTACGGGTTAGGGTTACGTTTAGTGTTAGGGTACAGGTTAGGGATAGTGTTAGGGTTAGGGTTAGTGTTAGGGTACGGGTTAGGGTTAGATTACAGGTTAGGGTTACATTTAGGGTTAGGGTTAGGGTTAGAGTACAAGTTAGGGTTAGTGTTAGTGTTAGGGTTAGAGTTAGGGTTAGAGTATGGGATAGGGTTAGTGTTAGGCTTAGGGTTTGGTTTAGTGTACGGATAGGGTTAGGGTTAGGGTTAGGTTTAGGTTACAGGTTAGGGTTAGGTTTAGGGTACGGAATAGGGTTAGTAAATGGGTAAGTTTAGGTTTAGGTTTAGGTTTAGGTTACTGTTGAGGTTTAGGGTACGGGTTAGGGTACGGTTTAGGTCAGGGTTAGGGTTAGGGTATGGGATAGGTTTAGGTTTAGGGTTGGGGTTAGGGTACGGGTTAATTTTAGGGTTAGGTTATGGGTCAGGGTTACGGTTACGTTTAGGGTTAGGGTTAGGGTATGGGTTAGGGTTAGGGTACGGTTAAGTGTTATGGTTAGGGTTAGGGTTAGGTTTAGGTTTAGGGTGCGAGTTAGTGTTATGGTAAGGGTTAGGGTTAGGGTTAGCGCTAGGGTATGGGTGAGAGTTACTCTTAGGTTTTGGGTACGGGTTAGGGTTAGGGTTAGGTTACGAATTAGGGTTGGGTACGGGTTAGGGTTAGGGTTAGGGTTAGGTGCGGGTTAGGGTTAGGGTACAGGTTAGGGTTAGGTTTAGGGTCAGGGTTAGGATTAGGGATAAGGTCATGGTACGGGTTAGGGTTAGGGATTAGGGTTACGGTACGGGTTAGTTTTAGGGTTAGGGTACGGGTTAAGGTTACGGTTAAGGTTAGGGTTAGTGTTAGGTTATGGGTTAGGGTTAGGGTACGGGTAAGGGTTATGTATAGGGTTACGGTTAGGTTTAGGTTTAGGGTGCGTGTTAGGCTTAGGGTTAGGGTTAGGGTTAGCGCTAGGGTATGGATTAGGTTTACTCTTAGTGTTTGAGTACGGGTTAGGGTTAGGGTTAGGGTACGGGATAGGGTTGGGAACGGGTTAGGACAAGGTTTAGGATTAGTTTTAGGGTACGGGATAGGTTTAGCGAACGGTTTAAGTTTAGGGTTAGGGTTTGGTTTAGGTTACGGGTTAGTGTTAGCGTACGGGTTAGGGTTAGGTTTAGGGTGCGGGTTGGGTTAGGGTTAGGGTTAGTGTAAGGTTTAGGGTTAGGTTTAGGGTCAGGGTTAGGGTTAGGGTTAGTGTTAGGGTATGGGTTAGGGTTAGGGTTGGGGTTGGGGTCCGGGTTAGTTTTAGGGTTAGGTTACGGATTAGGGTTATGGTTAAGGTTAGGGTTAGGGTTAGGTTATGGGTTAGGGTTAGGTTACGGTTAAGTGTTATGGTTTGGGTTAGGGTTAGGGTTAATTTTAGGGTGTGGGTTAGGGTTAGGGTTAGGGTTACGGTTAGGGTTAGAGTACAGATTTGGGTTAGTGTTACGGTATGGGTTAGGTTTACCATTTGGGTATGGGTTCGGGTAAGGGTTACGGTTAGGCTTAGGGTTAGGGGTTAGGGTTAGAGTTAGGAATAGGCTACGGGTAGGGTTAGGGTACGGGTTAGGGTTAGGGTTAAGGTTCGGTTAGGGTTACTGTACGGGTTAGGGTTAGGGTTAGGGTTAGTGTTAGGGACACGGTACAGGTTAGCATTAAGGTTAGGGTACGGGATAGGTTTAGTGTACGTGTTCGGTCTAGGGTTAGGGATAGGTTTAGTGTGCGGGTTAGGGTTAGGGTTAGGGTTAGGATACGTGTTAGGGTTAGGGTTTGGGTACGGGTTAGAGTTACGTTTAGGGTTAGGGTATGGGTTAGGTTTAGGGTTAGGTTTCGGGTATGGTTTAGGGTTAGGGTACGGGATAGGGTTAGTGTAGGGTCAGGGTTAGGGTTAGGTTTAGGGTTAGGGTTAGGTTTTGGGTTAGCGCTAGTGTATGGGTTAGGCTTACTGTTAGTGTTTGGGTACGGGTTAGGGTTAGGGTTATGGTTAGGGTACGGGATAGGGTTGGGTACGGGATAGGTCAAGGGTTAGGGTTAGGTTTAGGGTACGGGTTAGGGTTAGGTTTAGGGTTAGGGTTAGGGTATGGGTTATGCTTAGTATATGGGTTAAGGTTAGGGTTAGTGTCAGGGTTTGGGTTAGGTTTAGGGTACGAGTTAGTGTTAGCGTTAGGTTTAGGGTACGGGTTAGGGTTAGGGTTAGTGTTAAAGTACAGGTTAGGTTTAGGGTACGGGTTAGGGTTAGGTTTAGGTTCAGGGTTAGGGTTAGTGTTAGGGTACGAGTTAGGGTTAGGGTTAGGGTACGGGTTAGGGTAGGGTTATGGTACGGTTTAGGGTTACAGTACAGGGTAGGGTTAGGGTGAGGGTTTGGGTTAGTGTAAGAGTATGGTTAAGGTTAGTGTTAGGGTTAGGGTTAGGGTTAGGGTTATTGTACGTGTTAAGCTAAGGGTTAGGTTTAGGGTTCGGATACGGGTTAGGGTTAGGTTTAGGGTAAGGAATAGGGTTAGCGTATGGGTTAAGTTTAGGGTTAGGTTTAGGTTTAGGTTACTGGTTTGGGTTAGGGTACGGGTTAGGGTTAGTTTGAGGGTGCGGGTTAGGGTAAGGGTTAGGGTTAGTGTAAGGTTTAGGGTTAGGTTTAGGGTCAGGGTTAGGTTTAGGGTTAGTGTTAGGTTACGGATTAGGGTTAGGGTTGAGGTTAGGGGACGGGTTTGTTTTAGAGTTAGGATATGGTTTAGTGTTATGGTTAAAGTTAGGGTTAGGTTTAGGGTATGGGTTAGGGTTAGGTTACGGTTAAGGGTTACGGTTTGGGTTAGGGTTAGTGTTAAGTTTAGGGTGCAGGTAGGGTTAAGGTTAGGGTTAGAGTACGGGTTTCGGTTAGTGTTAGGGTACGGGATAGGTTTACTGTTTGGGTAAGGGTTAGGGTAAGGGTTAGGGTTAGCGTTAGGTTTAGGGGTTATGTTTAGGGTTAGGGTTAGGCTACGGGTAGGGTTAGGGTACGGGTTAGGGTTAGGGTTAGGGTTTGGGTTAGGGTTAGTGTATGGGTTAGGGTTAGGTTTAGGGTTAGGTTAAGTGTTAGTGTTAGGGTTATGGTACGGGTTAGGGTTAAGGTTATTTTACGGGATAGCATTAGTGTACGTGTTAGGTCTAGGGTTAGGGTTAGGTTTAGTGTGCGGGTTAGGGTTAGGGTTAGGGTACGTGTTAGGGTTAGGGTTTGGGTAAGGGTTAGTGTTAGGGTACGGGTTAGGGTTAGAGTACGGTTTAGGGTTAGGTTTAGGGTTAGGTTTAGTGTTAGAGTACAGGTTAGGATTAGTGTTAGGGTTAGGGTTAGGTTTAGTGTACGGATAGTGTTAGGGTTAGGGTTAGGGTTAGTGTACGGGTTAGGGTTAGGTTTAGGGTGCGGGATAGGTTTAGTGTTCAGGTTATCTTTAGGGTTAGGTTTAGGTTTAGGTTACGGTTTATGGTTAGGGTACGGGTTAGGGTTATGTTTAGGTGCGGGTTAGGGTTAGGGTTGGGGTTAGGGTACGGGTTAGTTTTAGGGTTAGGGTACGGGTTAGGGTTACGGTTAAGTTTGGGGTTAGTGTTAGGGTATGGGTTAGGGTTAGTGTACGGGTCAGGATTATGGTTAGGGTTAGGGTTAGGTTTAGGTTTAGGGTGCGGGTTAGGATTAGGTTTAGGGTTAGGGTTAGCGCTAGGAAATGGGTTAGGGTTACTGTTAGGGTTTGGGTACGGGTTAGGGTTAGGGTTAGGGTACAAATTAGGGTTGGGTACGGGTTAGGTCAAGGGTAAGGGTTAGGTTTAGGGTAAGGGTTAAGGTAGGGTTAGGTTTAGGATTAGGGTTAGGGTATGGGTTAGGTTTAGGGTACGGGTTAGGGATAGGGTCAGGGTTAAGGTTAGGGTTAGGGTATGAGTTAGGGTTAGGGTTAGGTTTAGGGTACGGTTTAGGGTTAGGGTCAGGGTTAGTGTTAGGCTATGAGTTAGGGTTAGGGTTAGGGTACGGGTTAGAGTTAGGGTTATGTTACATGTTAGGGTTACAGTACGGGTTTGGGTTTGGGTGAGGGTTAGGGTTAGGGTTAGAGTACAGTTAGGGTAAGGGTTAGGGTTAGGGTTAGGGTAAGGGTTAAGGTTAGTGTTAGGGTTAGGGAAAGGTTTAGGGTTAGGGTTAGGTTATGGGTTAGGGTTAGGTTTAGGGTTAGGGTTAGGGTTACATTACGGTGTAGGGTTAGTGTTAGGGTTAGGGTTAGTTTTAATGTACGGGTTAGGCTTAGGGTTAGGTTTAGGGTTAGGTTACGGGTTAGGGTTAGGTTTAGGGTACAGGATAGGGTTATCGTAATGGATAAGTTTAGGGTTACGGTTAGGTTTAGGTTACGGGTTGGGGTTAGGATACGGGTTAGGATACGGGTTAGGGTTCGTGTTAGGTTTAGGGTTAGTATTAGGGTTAGGGATAGTGTATGGTTAGGTTTAGGGTTAGGGTTAGGGTAGGGTTAGGGTTAGGGTTACAGTACAGGTTAGGGTTAAGATTACGGTACGGGATAGGGTTAGTGTACGTGTTAGGTCTAGGGTTAATGTTAGGTTTAGTGTGCGGGTTAGGGTTAGGGTTACGGTTAGGGTTAGGGTACGTGTTAGATCTAGGGTTAATGTTAGGTTTAGTGTGTGGGTTAGGGTTAGGGTTAGAGTTAGGGTTAGGGTACGTGTTAGGGTTAGGGTTTGGGTACAGGTTAGGGTTACGTTTAGGGTTAGGGTACGGGTTAGGCTTAGGGTAAGGGAAAGGGGTAGTGTTAGGTTACGGGTTAGGGTTAGAGTACAGGTTAGGGTTAGGTTTAGGGTTAGGTTTAGTGTTAGAGTACGGGTTAGCGTTAGTGTTAGGGTTAGGGTTAGGGTTAGGGTTAGTGTACAGATAGTGTTAGGGTTAGGGTTAGGGTTAGTGTATGGGTTAGGGTTAGGTTTAGGGTATGGGATAGGTTTAGTGTTCAGGTTAAGTTTAGGGTTAGGGTTCGGTTTAGGCTACGGGTTAGGGTTAGGGTACAGGTTAGGGTTAGGTTTAGGTGCGGGTTACGGTTAGGGTTGCGGTTAGGGTACGGGTTAGTTTTAGGGTTAGGGTACGGGTTAGGGTTACCTTAAGGTTGGGTTTAGTGTTAGGGTATGGGTTAGGGTTGGGGTACGGGTAAGGGTTATGGTTAGGGTTAGGTTTAGGTTTAGGGTGCGGGTTAGGATTAGGTTTAGGGTTAGGTTTAGCACTAGGAAATGGGTTAGGGTTACTGTTAGGGATGGGTACGGGTTAGGGTTAGGGTTAGGGTAAGAGATAGGGTTGTGTACGGGTTAGGTCAAGGGTTAGGGTTAGGTTTAATGTAAGGGTTAGGGTTAGGGTTAGGTTTAGGATTAGGGTTAGGTTATGGGTTAGGTTTAGGGTACGGGTTAGGGTTAGTATCAGGATTAGGGTTAGGGTTAAGGTATGAGTTAGGGTTAGGGTTAGGTTTAGGGTACGGCTTAGGGTTACACTTAGGGTTAGGGTACGGGTTAGGGCTAGGGTATGTGTTAGGGTTAGGTTTAGGTTACGGTGTAGCGTTAGGGTTAGGGGTTAGGGTAAGGGTTAGTGTTAGGGTACGAGTTAGGGTTAGGGTATTGGTTAGGGTAAGGTTTAGGGTTAGGTTTAGTGTTAGAGTACGGGTTAGCGTTAGTGATAGGTTTAGGGTTAGGGTTAGTGTACAGCTAGTGTTAGGGTTCGGGTTAGGGTTAGTGTTAGGGTTAGGGTTAGGGTTAGGGTTAGAGTACGGATAGGGTTAGGGTTAGGGTTAGGGTACAGGTTAGAGTTAGGTTTAGGGAAAAGGATAGGGTTAGCGTACGGGTTAAGTTTAGGGTTAGGCTTAGGATTAGGTTACGGGTTAGGTTTAGGTTACGGTTTAGGGTTAGGGTTATTGTACGGGTTAGGGTTACAGTACGGATAGGGTTAGGGTGAGGGTTAGTGTTCGGGTTAGAGTACGGTTAGGGTTAGGGTTAGGGTTAGAGTTAGGGTTCGTGTTAGGGTATTGGTTAGGGTTTGAGTTAGGGTTAGGGTTGGAGTACGGGGTAGGGTTAGTCTTAGTGTTAGGGTTAGGGTTAATGTTCAGGTTAGGCTTAGGGTTAGGGTTAGGGTTAGGGTACGGTTTAGGGTTAGGTTTAGGGTACGGGTAAGGGTTAGGTTTAGGTTTAGGGTATGGGTTAGGTTTAGGATACGGGTTAGGTTTAGGGTTAGTGTCAGGTTTTGGGTTAGGGTTAGGGTTCGAATTAGGATTAGGTTTAGGGTACGGGTTAGGTTTAGGGTTATGGTATGGGTTAGGGTTACAGTACGGGTTAGGGTTAGGGTGAGGGTTAGGGTTAGTTTTAGAATACGGTTAGGGTTAGGGTTAGAGTTAGGTTTAGGGATAGATTACGGGTTAGGGTTAGTGTTAGGGTTAGGTTTAGGGTTAGGGTTAGGGTACGGGTTAGGGTTAGGGTTTGGGTTAGTGTTAGAGTACAGGGTAGGTTTAGTGTTAGTGTTAGGGTTAGGGTTAGAGCACGGGATAGGGTTAGTGTTAGGGTTAGGTTTAGTGTTAGGGTACAGGTTAGGGTTAGGGTTAGGGTTAGGTTTAGGGTTAGAGTACGGGGTAGGGTTTGTGTTAGGGTTAGGGTTAGGGTTAATGTACGGGTAAGGCTTAGGGTTAGGTTTAGTGTTAGTTTATGGGTTAGGGTTAGGTTTAGGGTATGGGATAGGGTTAGCGTACAGGTTAAGTTTAGGGTTAGGGTTAGGTTTAGGTTACGGGGTAGGTTTAGGGTATGGGTTAGGGTTAGGTTTAGGGTACGTGTTAGGGTTAGGGTTAGTGTACGGGTTAGGGTTAGGTTTAGGGTCAGGGTTAGGGTTAGGGTTAGGGTAACGGTTAGGGTACAGGTTAGCGTTAGTGTTAGGGTTAGGGTTAGGGTTAGGGTTAGGGTTAAGATTAGTGTATGGGTTAGGGATAGGGTTAGGGTTAGGTTTGGAGTACGGGGTAGGGTTAGTGTTAGGGTTAGGTTTAGGGTTAGGGTACGGGTTAGGGTACGGGTTAGGGTTAGGGTTAGGGTTAGGGTTAGAGATAGAGTACGGGTAGGGTTAGTGTTAGGTTTAGGGTTAGGGTTAATGTACAGATTAGGCTTAGGGTTAGGTTTAGGGTTAGGATACGGGTTAGGGTTAGGTTTAGGGTACGGGATAGGGTTAGCGTACGGGTTAAGTTTAGGGTTTAGGGTTATGTATAGGTTACGGGTTAGGGTTATGGTACGGGTTAGGGTTAGGTTTGGGATCAGGGTACGGGTTAGTTTTAGGGTTAGGTTATGGGTTAGCGTTATGGTTAAGGTAAGGGTAGGGTTAAGTATGGGTTAGGGTTAGAGTACGGGTTTGGGTTAGCGTTAGGGTACGGGTTAGGTTTACCGTTTCGGTACGGGTTAGGGTAAGGGTTAGGGTCAGGCTTAGGGTTAGGGTTTAGGGTTAGATTTAGGGTTAGGCTACAGGTAGGGTTAGGGTATGGATTAGGGTAGGGTTAGGGTTCGGGTTAGGGTTAAGGCTGGGCTACGGGATAGGGTTAGTGTACGTGTTAGGTCTAGGGTTAGTGTTAGGTTTAGTGTGCCGGTTATGGTTAGGGATAGGGTTAGGGTATGTGTTAGGGATAGGGTTTGGGTATGGGTTAGCGTTACGTTTAGGGTTAGGGTACAGGTTAGGTTTAGAGTTAGGGTTAGGGTACGGTTTCGGTTAGGGTACGGGTCAGGGTTAGGGTTAGGTTTAGAGTTAGGGTTAGTGTTAGGGTACGGGTTAGGGTTACTGTACGGGTTAGGGTTAGGTTTAGGTTTAGGTTAGGGTTAGGGTTAGGGTTAGGGTACAGATTAGGGTTAGATTACTGGTTAGGGTCAGGGTCAGGGTTAGGGTTAGCGTTAGGGTACGAGTTAGGGTTAGGGTTAGGTTTAGGTTATGGTGTAGCGTTAGGGTTAGGGGTTAGGGTAAGGGTTAGTGTTAGGGTACGAGTTAGGGTAAGGGTATGGGTTAGGGTGAGGGGTAGGGTATGGGTTAGGTTTATGGTTAGGGTTAGGATTAGTGTTAGGGTTATGGTACGTGTTAGCGTACATGTTAGGTTTAGGTTTAGGTTACGGGTGAGGGTACGGGTTAGGATTAGGGTTAAGGTACGTGTAATGGTACGGGTTAGGGTTAGGGTACGGGTTAGGGTTAGTGTACAGGATAGGGTTAGGATTAGGGTTAGTGTTAGTGTTAGGGTTAGGGTACAGGTTAGCGTTAGTGTTAGGGTATGGGATAGGTTGAGGGTACAGTTTAGGTCTAGGGTTATGGTTAGGTTTAGTGTGTGGGTTAGGGTTAGGCATCGGGTTAGGGTTACTGTACATGTAAGGGTTTTTGTACGGGTTAGGGTTAGTGTTAGGTTTATGGTACGGGTTAGGGTTAGGGTTAGAGTTAGGTTTAGGATGCGGGTTAGCGTTAGGGTTAGGGTACGAGATTAGGGTTAGGGTTAGGGTCAGGGTTAGGTTTAGGGTTAGGGTTAGGGTTAGGGTACGGCTTAGGGTTAGGGTTAGGGTTAGTGTACGGGATAGGTTTGGGATTAGGGTTAGTTTTAGGGTTAGGGTTAATGTTAGGTTTTGGGTACGTGTTAGGTTTAGGGTTAGGGTACTGGATAGGTTTGGGTACGGGTTAGGTCAAGGGTTAGGGTTAGGTTTAGGCTACGGGATAGGGTTAGGGTTAGGTTTAGGATTAGGGTATGTGTTAGCCTTAGGGTACGGGTTAGGGTTAGGTTTAGGGTCAGGGTTAGGGTTAGGGTTAAGGTACGAGTTAGGGTTAGGGTTAGGTTTAGGGTACGGGTTAGGGTTAGGGTTAGGGGTAGGGTATGGGTTAGGTTTAGGGTACGCATTAGGGTTAGGTTTAGGTGCGGGTTAGGGTTAGGGTACAGGTTAGGGTTAGGTTTAGGGTCAGGGTTAGGGTCAGTGATAGGGTTATGTACCTGTTAGGGTTAGTGTTGGGGTTAGGGAATGGGTTAGGGTTAGGGTTAGAGTACGGGTTGGGTTAGGGTTAGGGTTAGGGTTAGAGTACGGGTTAGGGTGAGTGTTAGGTTTAGGGTTAGGGTTAGGGTAAGGGTTATGGTCAGGGTTAGGGTTAACTTTAGGTTTAGGGTGCGGGTTAGGGTTAGGGTTAGGCTTACTGTTAGGGTTAGCGCTCGGGAATGGGTTAGTGTTACTGTTAGGGTTTGTCCGGGTTAGTTTAGGGTTAGGTTATGGGATAGGGTTGGGTACGGGTTAGGTCAAGGGTTAGGTTTAGGTTTAGGGTACAGGTTAGGGTTAGGGTTAGGATTAGGATTAGGTTTAGGGTATGGGTTACGCTTAGTGTACAGGTTAGGGTTAGCGTCAGGGTTAGGGTTAGGATTAGCGTTAGGTTACGTGTTAGGGTTAGGTTTAGGGTACGTGTTAGGGTTAGTGTTAGGGTCAGGGTTAGGGTTAGGGTTAGGGTACGAATTAGGGTTAGGGTTAGGGTACGGGTTACGGTTAGGTTATTGGTACGGGTTAGTGTTAGAGTACGGGTTAGGGTAAGGGTGAGGGTTAGGGTTAGGGTTATAGTACCGTTAGGTTAGTGTTAGGGTTAGGGTTAGAGTACGGGTTAGGGTTAGTGTTAGGGTTAAGGTTATGGTACGTGTTAGGTTTAGGGTTGGGGTTAGGGAACGGGTTAGGTTTAGAGTATGGGAAAGGGTTGGGTACGGGTTAGGTGAAGGGTAAGGTTTAGGTTTAGGGTATGGGTTAGGGTTAGGGTTAGGATTAGGGTTAGGGTTAGGGATAGAGTACGGATTAGGGTTAGTGTTAGAGTTAGGGTTAGGTTTAGTGTACGGATAGGGTTAGGGGTAGGGTTAGGGTACGGTTTAGGGTCAGGTTTAGGGTACGGGATAGGGTTACTGTACGGGTTAAGTTTAGGTTTAGGGTTAGGTTTAGGTTACGGGTTACAGTTAGGGTATGGGTTAGGGTTAGGTTTCGTTGTGGGTTAGGGTTAGGGTACGGGTTAGGGTTAGGTTTATGGTCAGGGTTAGGGTTAGGGGTAGGGTTAGGGTATGGGTTAGGGTACGGTATAGGGTTATGGTTAAGGTTAGGGTTAGTGTTAGGGTATGGGTAGGGTTAGCGTACGGGTAAGGGTTATGGTTAGGGTCATTGTTAGGTTTAGGTTTAGGGTGCAGGTTAAGCTTAGGGTTAGTGTTAGGGTTAGTGCTAGGGTATGGGTAGGGTTACTGTTAGGGTTTGGGTATGTGTTAGGGTTAAGGTTAGGGTACGGGATAGGGTTAGTGTACATGTCAGGTCTAGGATTCAGGTTAGGTTTAGTGTGTGGGTTAGAGTTAGGGTTAGGGTTAGGGTACGAGTTAGGGTTAGGGTTTGGGTATGGGTTAGGGTTACGTTTAGGGTTAGGGTATGGGTTAGGTTTAGGGCTAGTGTTAGGATACAGTTTAGGGTTAGGGTACGGGTTAGGTTTATGGTTAAGGTCAGGGTTAGGGTTAGGTTTAGGGTAAAGATTAGGGTACGGGTTAGTGTATGGGTTAGTTTTAGGGTTAAGGTACGTGTTAGGGTTATGGTTAAAGTTAGGGTTAGGGTTCGGGTGTAGGTTAGGGTTAGGGTACGGTTATGGGTTATGGTTAGGGTTAGGTTTATGGTTAAGTTTAGGGTGCGGTTTAGGGTTACGGTTAGGGTTAGGGTTAGAGTACGGGTTTGGGTTAGTGTTAGGGTACGGGTTAGGTTTACAGTTTGGGTACGCGTTAGGGTAAGGGTTAGGGTTATGGTTAGGGTTAGGGGTTAGGGTTAGAGTTAGTGTTAGGCTATGGGATTGGGTTAGAGTACGGGTTAGTGTTAGGTTTAGGGTTAGGTTTAGGGTTAGGGTTATAGTACGGGTTAGGGTTAGAGTTAGGGTTAGGTTTAGGGTTAGAGTATGGGTTAGGGATAGTGTTAGGGTTAGGGTTAGTGTTAGGGTACGGGTTAGGGTTAGGGTTAGAGTACGGGTTAGGGTTAGGTTTAGGGGTAGGGTTAGGTTTAGAGTACGGATTAGGGTTAGTGTTAGGGTTAGGGTTAGAGTTAGGGTTAGAGTACGGATAGGGTTATGGTTAGGGTTAGGGTTAGGGTACGGGTTAGGGTTAGGTTTAGGGTACGGGTTAGGGTTAGGTTTAGGTGAGGGTTAGGGTTAGGGTTAGGTTAGGGTTTGGTTTAGGTTTAGTGTCAGGATTAACGATAGGGATAGGGTTAGGTTACGCTTTAGGGTGAGGTTTGGGGTTATGGTACGGGTTAGTTTTAGGGTTAGGGTACGGGTCAGTGTTATGGTTAAGGTTAGGGTTAGGGTTAGGGTATGGGTTAGGGTTAGGGTACGGGTAAGGGTTATGTTTAGGGTTAGGGTAAGGTTTAGTTTTAGGGGCGGGTTTGGGTTAGGGTTAGGGTTAGCGCTAGGTTATGGGTTAGGGTTAATGTTAGGTTTTGGGTACGTGTTAGGTTTAGGGTTAGGGTACGGGATAGGTTTGGGTACGGGTTAGGTCAAGGGTTAGGGTTAGGTTTAGGGTCTATGTTAGGCTTAGGGTATGGGTTAGGGTCAGGGTTAGGGTTAGGCTTAGGTACGAGTTAGGGTTTGGGTTAGGTTTAGGGTACGGGTTAGGGTTAGTGTTAGGCGTAGGGTACGGGTTAGGTTTAGGGTATGCATTAGGGTTAGGGTTAGGGTTAGGGTTAGAGTACGGTTAGGGTTAGGGTTTGGGTTAGGGTTAGAGTACGGGTTATGTTTAGTGTTAGTGTTAGGGTTAGGGTTAGGTAAGGGTTATGGTTAGGGTTAGGGTTAGCGTTAGGTTTAGGGTGCGGGTTAGGGTTAGGGTTAGGGTTATGGTTAGGGTTAGTGCTCGGGAATGGGTTAGTGTTACTGTTAGGGTTTGGGTAAGGGTTAGTTTAGGGTTAGGTTATGGGATAGGGTTGGGTACGGGTTAGGTCAAGGGTTAGGTTTAGGTTTATGGGACAGGTTAGGGATAGTGTTAGGATTATGTTTAGGTTTAGGGTATGGGTTAGGCTTAGGGTACGGGTTAGGGTTAGCGTCAGGGTTAGTGTTAGGGTTAGTGTTAGGTTACGGGTTAAGTTTAGGTTTAAGGTACGGGATAGGGTTAGCGTACGGGTTAAGTTTAGGGTTAGGGTTAGATTTAGGTTACGCGTTAGGGTTAGGGCACGTGTTAGGGTTAGGTTTAGGGTGCGGGTTAGGGTTAGGGTTAGGATTAGTGTAAGGGTTAGGGTCAGGTTTAGTGTCAGGGTTAGGGTTAGGGTTAGTGTTAGTGTACGGGTTAGGGTTACGGTTGGGGTTAGGGTACGGGTTAGTTTTAGGGTTAGGGTAAGTGATAGGGTTATGGTTAATGTTAGTGTTAGGGTTAGGGTATGGGTTAGGGTTAGGTTACGGTTAAGGGTTATGGTTTGGGTTAGGGTTAGGGTTAAGTTTAGGGTTCGGGTTAGGGTTAGTGTTAGGGTTAGAGTACGGGTTTGGGTTAGTGTTAGGGTACGGGTTAGGTTTACCATTTGGGTACGGGTTCGGTTAAGGGTTAGGGTTAGGGTTAGGGTTAGGGGTTAGGTTTAGATTTAGGGTTAGGCTTCGGGTAGGGTTAGGGTACGGTTTAGGGTTAGGGTTAGGGTTCGGGTTAGGGTTAGTTTACGGGTTATGGTTAGGGTTAGGGTTATGGTTAGGGTTAGTGTTAGGGTTACGGTACGTGTTAGAGTTAAGGTTAGGGTATGGGATAGGTTTAGTGTAAGTGTTAGTTCTAGGGTTAGGGTTAGGTTTAGTGTGCGGGTTAGAGTTAGGGTTAGGGTTAGGTTACGTGTTAGGGTTAGGGTTTGGGTATGGTGTAGGGTTACATTTAGGGTTAGGGTACGGGTTATGTTTAGGGTTAGGGTTAGGGTACGGTTTAGGGTTAGGGTACAGGTTAGGGTTAGGGTTAGGGTCAGGGTTAGGGTTAGGTTTAGGGTTAGGGTTAGGGTTAGGGTACGGGTTAGGTTTACTGTACACGATAGGGTTAGGGTTAGGGTTAGGTTTAGGGTTAGCGCTAGGGAATGGCTTAGGGTTACTCTTAGGGTTTGGGTATGGGTTAGGGTGAGGGTTAGGTTATGGGATAGGGTTGGGTACGGGTTAGGTCAAGGGCTAGGGCTAGGTTTAGGGTACGGGTTAGGGTTAGGGTTTGGATTAGGGTTAGGTTTAGGGTATGGGTTAGGCTTAGGGTACGAGTTAGGGTTAGGGTTAATGTCAGTGTTAGGGTTAGGGTTAGCGTTAGGGTACGCTTTAGGGTTAGGTTTAGGGTACGGGTTAGGAATAGGGTTACGGTTAGGGTATGGGTTAGGCTTAGGTTTAGGGTCAGGGTTAGGGTTAGCGTTAGGGTACGAGTTAGGGTTAGGGTTAGGGTACGGGTTAGGGTTAGGGTATTGGTACAGGTTAGGGTTACAGTACGGGTTAGGGTTAGGGTGAGGGTTAGGGTTAGGGATAGAGTACGATTAGGGTTAGGGTTAGAGTACAGGTTAGGGTTAGTGTTAGTGTTAGGGTTAGGTTTAGGTTTAGGGTACGGGTTAGAGTTAGGGTTAGGGTTAGGGTTAGAGTATGGGGTAGGGTTAGTGTTAGGGTTAGGGTTTGGGTTAATGTACGGGTTAGGCTTACGGTTAGGTTTAGGGTTAGGATACGGGTTAGGGTTAGGTTTAGGGTATGGGATAGGGTTAGCGTATGGGTTAAGTTTGGGTTGGGGTTAAGTTTAGGTTATGGATTAGGGTTAGGGTATGGTTTAGGGTTAGGTTTAGGCCACGGGTTAGGTTTAGGGTTAGGGTTAATGTAAGTGATAAGGTTAGGTTTAGGGTCAGGGTTAGGTTAGGGTTAGTGTTAGTGTACGGGTTAGGGTTAGGGTTGGGTTAAGAATACGGGTTAGTTTTAGGGTTAGTATACGGGTTAGCGTTATGGTTAAGGTTAGTGTTAGGGTTAAGGTATGGGTTAGGGTTAGAGTACGGGTTTGTGTTAGTGTTAGGGTATGGGTTAGGTTTACCGTATGGGTACGGGTTAGGGTAAGTATTAGGGTTAGGGTTAGGTGTTATGGTTAGAGTTACGGTTAGGCTACGGGTAGGTTTAGGGTACGGGTTAGGGTTAGGTTTAGGGTTCGGGTTAGGGTTAGTGTCCGGCTTAGGGTTATGGTACGGGTTAGGGTTAGGCTTAGTTTAGGGTTATGGTACGGGTTAGGGTTAAGGTTAGGGTACGGGATAGGGTTAGTGTACGTGGTAGGCTAGGGTTAGGGTTAGGTTTAGTGTGCGGGTTAGGGTTAGGGTTAGGGTTAGGGATAGGGTACGTGTTAGGTTTAGGGTTTGGGTACGGGTTAGGGTTACGTTTAGGGTTAGGGTACGGGTTAGGTTTACGGTTAGGGTAAGGGTTAGTGTTAGGGGATGGTTAGGGGTAGATTATGGGTTATGGTTTGTTTTAGGGTTAGGGTTAGGGTTAGTGTACGGAAAAGGTTTGGGTTAGGGTTAGGGTTAGGGTACGGGTTAGGGTTAGGTCTAGGGTACGGGATAGGGTTAGTGTACGGGTTAAGTTTAGGGTTAGGGTTAGGTTTAGGTTACGGGTTAGGGTTAGGGTATGGGTTAGGGTTAGGTTTAGGTGCGGGTTAGGGTTAGGGTACGAGTTAGGGTGAGTTTTAGGTTCAGGGTTAGGTTTAGGGATAGGGTTATGGTACGGGCTAGGGTTAGGTTTGGGGTTACGGTACGGGTTAGTTTTAGGGTTAGGATACGGGTTAGGGTTACGGTTAAGGTTAGGGTTAGTGTTAGGTATGGGTTAGGGTTAGGTTACGGGTAAGGGTTATCGTTAGGGTTATGGTTAGGTGTAGGTTTAGGGTGCGGGTTAGGCTAGGTTTAGGGTTAGGGTTAGCGCTAGGGTATGGGTTAGGGTTACTCTTAGGGTTTAGGTACGGGTTATGGTTAGTGTTAGGGTATGGGATAGGGTTGGGTACAGGTTAGGACAAGGGTTCCGGTTAGGTTTAGGTTACCGTATATGGTTAGGGTTAGGTTTAGGGTTAGGGTTAGGGTATGGGTTAGGTTTACGGTACGGGTTAGGGTTTGGTTTAGGGTCAGGGTTAGGGTTAGGGTTAGGGTATGTGTTAGGGTTAGGGTTAGGGTTAGGTTTAGGTGAGGGTTAGGGTTAGGGTTAGAGTACGGTTAGGGTTAGGGTTATGGTTAGGGTTAGGCTTAGAGTCCAGGTTAGGGTTAGTGTTAGGTTAATGGTTAGGGTTAGGGTTAGGGTACGGGTTAGGGTTAGGGTTTGGGTTAGGGTTAGAGTACTGTGTAGGGTTAGTGTTAGGGTTAGAGTTAGGGTTAGGGTTTGGGTACGGGTTAGCGTTAGAGTTAGGATTAGTGTTAGAGTACGGGGTAGGTTTAGTGTTAGTGTTAGGGTTAGGGTTAATGACCGGGTTAGGCTTAGGGTTAGGTTTAGGGTTAGGTTACGGGTTAGGGTTAGGTTTACGGTACAGGATAGGGTTTGGGTTAGGTTTAGGTTTAGGGTAAGATTATGGGTTAGGGATAGGGTTGGGGTTAGGGTATGAGTTAATTTTAGGTTTAGGGTACGGGTCAGGGTTACGGTTAAGTTTAGGGTTAGGGTTAGGTTATGGGTTAGGGTTAGGGTACGGGTAATGGTTATGGTTAGTGTTAGGGTTAGGTTTAGGGTTAGCGCTACGGTATGGGTTAGGGTTACTGTTAGGGTTTTGGTACGGGTTAGGGTTAGGGTTAGTTTACGGGATAGGGTTGGGTACCGGTTAGGACAAGGTTTAGGGTTAGGTTTAGGCACGGGTTAGGGTTAGGGTTAGGATTAGGGTTAGGGTTAGGGTATGGTTTAGGCTTAGGGTACGGGTTAGTGTAAGGTTCAGGGTCAGGGTTAGGGTTAGGGTACGGGTTAGGGTTAGGTTTAGGGTACAGGTTAGGGTTAGGTTTAGGGTTAGGGTATGGGTTAGGTTTAGGGTACGGGTTAGGGTTAGGGTTAGGGTCAGGGTTAGGGTTAGGGTTAGGGTAAGAATTAGGGTTAGGGTTAGGGTACGGGTTAGGGTTAGGCTTATGGTATGGGTTAGGGTTACAGTATGGGTTAGGGTTAGGGTGAGGTTTAGGGTTAGAGTACGGTTAGGGTAGGGGTTAAGGTTAGAGTACGGGTTAGGGTTAGTGTTAGGGTTAGGGTTAGCGTTAGGGTTAGGGTACGGGTACGGGTACGGGTTAGGGTTAGGGTTAGAGTACGGGGTAGGGTTAGTGTTAGGGTTAGGGTTAGGGTTAGAGTACGGGTTAGGGTTAGTGTTAGGGTTAGGGTTAGAGTTAGGGTACGGGTTATGGTTAGGGTTAGGGTTAGTGTTAAGGTACGGGGTAGGGTTAGTGATAGGGTTAGGATTAGGGTTAGAGTACGGGTTTGGGTTAGTGTTAGTGTACGGGTTAGGTTTACCGTTTGGGTACGGGTTAGGGTAATTGTTAGGGTTAGGGTTAGGGTTAGGGTACGTGTTAGTGTTAGGGTTTGGGTACGGGTTAGGGTTACGTTTAGAGTTAGGGTACGGGTTAGGTTTAGGGTTAGGGTAAGGGTTAGTGTTAGGGTACGGGATAGGGTTAGAGTACGGTTTAGGGTTAGGTTTAGGGTTAAGGTTAGGGTTAGGTTTAGAGTACGGGTTAGGGTTAGTGTTAGTGTTATGGTTAGTGTTAGGGTTAGGGTTACGGTTAGAGTATGGGTAGGGTTAGGTTTAGGGTTACGGTTAAGTTAGAGTACGGGTTAGGGTTAGTGTTAGGGTTAGGGTTAGGGTTAGGGTACGTTTAGGGTTAGGATTATGGTTAGGGTTCGGGTTAGTGTTAGTCTACGGGTGAGGGTTAGGGTTATGGTTAGGGTTAGTGTTAGGGTTAGTGTTAGGGTTATGGTACGGGTTAGGGTTATGTTTATGGTACGGCATAGGTTTAGTGTACGTGTTAGTTCTACGGTTAGGGTTAGTTTTAGTGTGCGGGTTAGGGTTAGGGTTAGGGCACGTGTTAGGGTTAGGGTTTGGGTACCGGTTAGGGTTACTTTTAGGATTAGGGTATGGGTTAGGTTTAGGGTTAGGGTGAGGGTTAGTGTCAGGGTACAGGTTAGGGTTAGAGTACGGTTTAGGGTTCGCTTTAGGGTTAGGTTTAGGTTTAGAGTTTTGGTTAGGGTTAGTGTAAGGGTTAGGGTTAGGTTTACTGTACGGATAGGGTTAGGGTTAGGGTTAGGTTTAGGGTACAGGTTAGGGTTAGGTTTAGGGTTAGGGTATGGGTTAGGTTGAGGGTACGGGATAGGCTTAGGGTGAGGGTTAGTGTTAGGGTTAGAGTATGGTTAGGGTAAGGGTTAGGGTTAGAGTACGGTATAGGGTTAGGGTTTGGGTTAGGTTTAGGGTACGGGGTAGGGATATTCTTAGGGTTAGGTTTAGGGTTAGGGTTAGGGTACAGGTTAGGGTTAAGCGTTATGGTTAGGGTTTGAGTACGGGGTAGGGTTAGTGTTAGTGTTAGGGTTAGGGTTAGTGTTAATGTACGGGTTAGGCTTAGGGTTAGGTTTAGGGTTAGGTTACGAGTTTGGGTTAGGTTTAGGGTACGGGATAGGGTTAGCGTAGGGGTAAAGTTTAGGGTTAGGGTTAGGCTTAGGTTACGGTTTAGGGTTAGGTTTAGGTGTGGGTTAGAGTTAGGGTTAGGGTTAGGGTACCGGTTAGGGATAGGGTTGGGGTTAGGGTACGGGTTAATTTTAGGTTTAGGGTACTGGTCAGGGTTACGGTTAAGTTTATGGTTACGGTTAGGGTATGGGTTAGGGTTAGGGTATGGGTAATGGTTATGGTTAGTGTTAAGGTTATGTTTAGGTTTAGGGTGTAGGTTAGGGTTAAGTTATGGGATAGGGTTGGGTATGGGTTAGGTCAAGGGTTAGCGTTAGGTTTAGGAATGGGTTAGGGTTAGGGTTAGGATTAGGGTTAGCGTTAGGATATGGGTTAGGCTTACGGTACGGGTTAGGATTAGGGTTAGGGTGCAGGTTAGGGTTAGGTTTAGGGTACAGGTTAGGGTTAGGTTTGGGTTTAGGGTATGGGTTAGGTTTAGGGTACGGGTTAGGGTTAGGGTTAGGGTCAGGTTTAGGGTTAGGGTTAGTGTACGAATTAGGGTTAGGGTTAGGGTACGGGTTAGGGTTAGGGTTAGAGTACGGGTTAGGGTTAGGGTTAGTGTTAGAGTTCGGGGTAGGGTTAGGGTTAGTGTTAGAGTATGGGGTAGGGTTAGTGTTAGGGTTAGGATTAGAGTTAGGGTATGGGTTAGGCTTAGGGTACGGGTTAGGGTTAGGGTTAGGTTCAGGTTTAGGGTTAGGTTTAGGGTTAGGGTACAGGTTAGGGTGAGGTTTAGTGTACGGGTTAGGGTTAGGTTTAGGGTTAAGGTACAGGTTAGGTTTAGGGTACGGGTTAGGGTTAGCGTTAGGGTCAGGTTTAGCGTTAGGGTTAGGGTACGAATTAGGGTTAGTGTTAGGTTACGGGTTAGGGTTAGGGTTATGGTACGGATTAGGGTTACAGTACGGGTTAGGGTTAGGGTGAGGGTTAGGGTTAGGTTTAGAATACGGTTAGGTGTAGGGTTAGGGTTAGAGTAGGGGTTAGGGTTAGTGTTAGGGTTAGGGTTAGGGTCAGTGTTAGAGTACGGGTTAGGGTTAGGGTTAGTGTTAGAGTACGGAGTAGGGTTAGGGTTAGGGTTAGGGTTAGAGTACGGGTTAGGGTTAGTGTTAGGGTTAGGGTTAGTTTTAGTGTACGTGTGAGGTTTAGGGTTAGGGTTAGAGTACGTGGTAGGGTTAGTTTTAGGGTTAGGGTTAGGGTTAGAGTACGGGTTTGGGTTAGTGTTAGGGTATGGGTTACTTTTACCATTTGGGTACGTGTAGGGAAAGTGTTAGGGTTAGGGTTAAGGTTAGGGTACGTGTTAGGGTTAGGGTTTGGGGACGGGTTAGAGTTACGTTTAGGGTTAGGGCACGGGATAGGTTTAGGGTTAGGGTTAGGTTTAGGGTACGGGTTAGGGTTAGGGTTAGGCTCAAGGTTAAGGTTAGGGTTAGTGTACGAGTTAGGGTTAGGGTTAGGTTACGGGTTAGGGTTAGGGTTATGGTACGGGTTAGGGTTTGTGATAGGGTTAGGGTTTGGGTTAGGATTAGGGTTAGGGTTAGGTTTAGAGTACGGGGTAGGGTTAATTTTAGGGCTAGGGTTAGAGTTAATGTATGGGTTAGGCTTAGGGTTAGGTTTAGGTTTAGGATACGGGTTAGGGTTAAGTTTAGGGTATGGGATAAGGTTAGGGTTATGGTTAGTGTACGGTTTAGGGTTAGGTTTAGGGTCAGGGTTAGTGTTAGGGTTAGTGTTAGGGTACGGGTTAGGGTTATGGTTGGGGTTAGGGTACGGGTTAGTTTTACAGTTAGGGTACGAGTTAGGGTTTGTTTTAGGGTGCGGGTTACGGTTAGGTTTAGGGTTAGTGAATGGTTATGGTTTGGTTTAGGGTCAGGGTTAGGGTTAGGGTTAGTGTTAGGGTACGGGTTAGGGTTAGGTTTGCGTTTAGGGTACGGGTTGGTTTAAGGGTTAGGGTATGGGTTAGGGTTAGATTACGTTTAAGCTTTATGGTTTGTGTTAGGGTTAGGGTTAAGTTTAGTGTGCGGGTTAGGGTTAGGGTTAGGGTTAGAGTACGGGTTTGGGTTAGTGTTAGGGTACAGGTTAGGTTTACCGTTTGGGTACGGGTTAGGGTAAGGGTTAGAGTTAGTGTTAGGGTTAGGGCTTAGGGTTAGAGTTAGGGTTAGGCTATGGTTAGGTTTATGGTACGGGTTAGGTTTAGGGTTCGGGTTAGGTTTAGTGTACGGGTTAGGGTTAGGGTTACGGTTAGGTTTAGGGTTAGTGTTTGGGTTACGGTACAGGTTAGGGTTAAGGTTACGATATAGGATATGGTTAGTGTACGTGTTAGGTCTAGGATTAGGTTTAGGTTTAGTGTGCAGTTTAGGGTTAAGGTTAGGGTTACGGTTAGGGTCCGTGTTAGAGTTAGGTGTTGGGTACGGGTTAGGGTTAGAGTACGGGTTAGGGTTAGGGTTAGGTTTAGGTTTAGGGTTAGGGTTAGAGTATGGGTTAGGGTTAGTGTTAGGGTTAAGTTTAGTGTACGGATAGGTTTAGGGTTAGGGTTAGGGTACGGGTTAGGCTTAGGTTTAGGATATGGGATAGGGTTAGTGTACGGGTTAATTTTAGGGTTAGGGTTAGGTTTAGGTTACGGGTTAGGGTTAGGGTACGGCTTAGGGTTAGGTTTCGTTGTTGGTTAGGGTTAGGGTACGGGTTAGGGTTAGGTTCAGGGTCAGGGATAGGGTTAGGGGTAGGGTTATGGTACGGGTTAGGGTACGGGTTAGGGTTATGGTTAGGGTCAGGGTTAGGTTTAGGTTTAGGGTGCGGGGAGGGTTAGGTTTAGGGTTAGTGCTAGGATATGGGTTAGGGTTAACTGTTAGGGTTTGGGTACGGGTTAGGGTTAGGGATAGGGTACGGGATAGGGTTGGGTACGGGTTAGATCAAGGGTTAGGTTTAGGTTTAGGGAACGGGTTAGGGTTAGGGTTAGAGTACTGGTTTGGTTTAGTGTTAGGGTACTGGTTAGGTTTACCTTTTGTGTACGGGATAGGGTAAGGGTTAGGGTTAGGTTTAGGGTTAGGGGTTAGGGTAAGAATTAGGTGTAGGCTACGGGTAGGGTTAGGGTACTGGTTAGGGTTAGGGTTCGGGTTAGGGTTTTGTACGGGTTAGGGTTAGGGTTAGGGTTAGTTTTAGGTGCGGATTAGGGTTAGGGTACGGGTTAGGGTTAGGTTTAGGGTCAGGGTTAGGGTTAATGATAGGGTTTTGGTACGGGTTAGGGTTAGGGTTGGCATTAGGGTTAGTGTTAGGGTTACGGTACGGGTTAGGGGTAAGGTTAGGGTACGGGATAGGGTTAGTGTATGTGTTAGGTCTAGGGTTAGGGTTAGGTTTAGTGTGCGGGTTAGGTTTAGGGTTAGTTTTAGGGTACGTGTTAGGGTTAGGGTTTTGGTATGGGTTAGGTTTACGTTTAGGGTTAGGGTACGGTTTAGGTTTAGGATTATGGTTAGGGTACGGTGTAGGGTTAGGGTACGGGATAGGGTTACGGTTAGGGTCAGGGTAAGGTTTAGGTTTAGGGTTCGGGTTAAGGTTAAGGTTAGGTTTAGGCTTAGGTTTAGGGTGCGGGATAGGGTTAAGTTTAGGGTTAGTGCTAGGGTATTGGTTAGGGTTAACTGTTAGGGTTTGGGTACGGGTTAGGGTTAGGGATAGAGTTCGGGATAGGGTTGGGTACGGGTTAGGTCAAGGGTTAGGTTTAGGTTTAGGGTACGGGTTAGGGTTGGCGTTAGGTTTAGGGTTAGTGTTAGTGTATGCGTTAGGCTTAGGGTACGGGTTAGGGTCAGGGTTAGGGTTAGGGTCAGGGTTAGGGTTAGGGTTAGGGAACGAGTAGGGTTATGGTTAGGTTTAGGGTACGGGTTAGGGTTAGGGTTAGGGTAAGGGTACGGTTTAGGTTTAGGGTACGGTTTAGGGTTAGGGTTAGGTTCAGGGTTAGTGTTAGGGTTAGTGTACGAGTTAGGGTTAGGGTTAGGTTACGGGATAGGGTTAGGGTTATGGTACGGGTTACGGTTACAGTAAAGGTTATGGTTAGGGTGAGGGTTAGGGTTAGGGTTAGAGTACGATTAGGGTTAGGGTTAGGGTTAGGGTTAGGGTTAGAGTACGGGTTAGTGTTAGTGTTAGGGATAGGGTTTGGGTTAGGGTTAGGGTTAGGTTTAGAGTACGGGTAGGGTTAATTTTAGGGTTAGGTTTAGGGTTAATGTACGGGTTAGGCTTAGGGTTAGGTTTAGGGTTAGGGTACGGGTTAGGGTTAGGTTTAGAGTACGGGATAAGGTTAGGGTTAGGGTTAGTGTACGGTTTAGTGTTAGGTTTAGGGACAGGGTTAGGGTTAGTGTTAGTGTTAGGGTACGGGTTAGGGTTATGGTTGGGGTTAGGGTACGGTTTAGTTTTACGGTTTGTGTATGGGTTAGGGTTAGTTTTAGTGTGCGTGTTAGTGTTACAGTTAGGTTTTGTGTAAGGGTTAGGGTTAGGTTTAGGGTCAGGGTTAGGGTTAGGGTTAGTGTTAGGGTACGGATTAGGGTTAGGGTACGGGTTAGGGTTAGGGTTAGAGTACGGGTTTGGGTTAGTGTTAGGGTACGGGTTAGGTTTACCGTTTGGGTACGGGTTAGGGTAAGGGTTAGAGTTAGTGCTGGGGTTAGGGCTTAGTATTAGTGTTAGAGTTAGGCTACGGGTAGGGTTAGGGTACGGGTTATGGTTAGGGTTAGGGTTCGGGTTAGGGTTAGTGTATGGTTAAGTTTAGGGTTAGGGTTAGGTTTAGGGTTAGTGTTATGGTTATGGTACGGGTTAGAGTTAAGGTTACGGTACGAGATATGTTTAGTGTACGTGTTAGGTCTAGGGTTAGGTTTAGGTTTAGTGTGCGGGTTAAGATTAGGGTTAGGGTTAGGGTTAGGATACGTGTTAGGGTTAGGTGTTAGGTACGGGTTGGGGTTACGTTTAGGATTAGGGTATGGGTTAGTTTTAGGTTTAGGGTAAGTGTTAGTGTTAGGGTTAGTTTTAGGGTTAGGGTTAGGTTTAGAGTACGGGTTAGGGTTAGTGTTAGTGTTAGGGTTAGGGTTAGGTTTAGTGTATGGATAGGGTTAGGGTTAGGGTTAGGGTACGGGTTAGGGTTAGGTTTAGGTTCAGGTTTAGTGTTAGGGATAGGGTTACGGTACGAGTTAATGTTATGGTTGGCGTTAGGGTATGGTTTAGATTTAGGGTTAGTGTACGGGTTAGGGTTACGGTTAAAGTTAGGTTTAGGTTTAGGGTTAGGGTTAAGTATGGGTTAGCGTTAGTGTTAGGGTTAGCGTTAGGGTTAGGGTTAGGGTTAGGGTTATGGTTAGAGTACGGGTTAGGTTTAGGGTTAGTGTTAGGGTTAGGTTTAGTGTACGGATAGGGTTAGGGTTAGGGTTAGGGTTAGGGTACGGGTTAGGGCAGGGTTTAGGGTACGGGATAGGGTTAGTGTATGGGTTAAGTTTAGGGTTAGGGTTAGGTTTAGATTACGGGTTAGGGTTAGGGTATGGGTTAGGGTGAGGGTTAGGTGTGGGTTAGGGTTAGGGTACGGGTAAGGGTTAGGTTTAGGGTCAGGGTTAGGGTTAGGCGTAGGGTTATGGTACGGGTAGTGTAGGGAGTAGGGTTATGGTTAAGGTTAGGGTTAGTGTTTGGGTATGGGTTAGGGTTTGGGTACGGGTAAGGGTTATGGATAGGGTCAGGGTTAGCTTTAGGTTTAGGGTAGGGTGCGGGTTAGGCTTAGGATTAGGGCTAGGTTTAGCGCTAGGGTATGGGTTAGGTTTACTGTTATGGTTTGGGTATGGGTTAGGTTTAGGGTGAGGGTACGGGATAGGGTTGGGTACGGGTTAGGTCAAGGGTTATGGTTAGGGTTAGGGTATGGGTTAGGTTTAGGGTACGGGTTAGGGTTAGGTTAAGGGTCAGGGTTAGGGTTAGGGTTAGGGTACGAGTTAGGGTTAGGGTTCGGTTTAGGGTACAGGTTAGGGTTAGGGTTAGGGTACGGTTTAGGTTTAGGTTACTGGTTAGGGTTAGGGTTAGGGTCAGGGTTAGGGTTAGGGTACGAGTTAGGGTTAGGGTTAGTGTACGGGTTAGGGTTAGGGTTATGTTACGTGTTAGGGTTACAGTACGGGTTAGGGTTAGGGTGAGGGTTAGGGTTAGGGTTAGAGTACGGTTAGGATTATGGTTAGGGTTAGGGTTATGGTTAGGGTTAGGATACGGGTTAGGGTTAGATTTAGGGTACGGGATTAGGTTAGGGTGAGGGTTAGTGTACTGTTTAGGGTTAGGTTTAGGGTCAGGATTAGGGTTAGGGTTAGTGTTAGGGTACGGGTTAGGGTTATGTTTGGGGTTAGGGTACGGCTTAGTTTTACGGTTAGGGTACGTGTTAGGGTTAGTTTTAGGGTGCGTGTTAGGGTTAGGCTTAGGGTTAGTGTAAGGGTTAGGGTTAGGTTTAGGGTCAGGGTTAGGGTTAGGGTTAGTGTTAGTGTACGGGTTAGGGTTAGGGTTGGGTTTAGGGTACGGGTTAGTGTTAGGGTTAGGGTACGGGTTACGGTTATGGTTAAGTTTAGGGTTAGGGTTAGGGTATGGTTTAGGGTAGGTTACGGTTAAGGGTTATGGTTTGTGTTAGGGTTAGGTTTAAGTTTAGGGTGCGGGTTAGGGTTAGGGTTAGAGTACGGGTTTGGGTTAGTGTTAGGGTACGGGTTAGGTTTAACGTTTGGGTACGGGTTAGGGTAAGAGTTAGAGTTAGTGTTAGGTTTAGGGGTTAGGGTTAGAGTTAGGGTTAGGCTACAGGTAGGGTTAGGGTACGGGTTAGGTTTAGGGTTAGGGATTGGGTTAGGGTTAGTGTACGGGTTAGGTTTAGAGTTAGGGTTAGGTTTAGGTTTAGGTTTAGGGTTAATGTTAGGTTTACGGTAAGGGTTAGAGTTAAGGTTACGGTACGGGATATGGTTAGTGTACGTGTTAGGTCTAGGGTTAGGGTTAGGTTTAGTTTGCGGGTTAGGGTTAGGGTTAGGGTTAGGATTAGGTGTTGGGTACGGGTTAGGGTTACGTTTAGGGTAAGGGTACGGGTTAGGTTTAGGGTTATGGTAAGGGATAGTGTTAGGGTACGGGTTAGGGTTAGGTTTAGGGTTAGGGTTAGGGTTAGAGTACGGGTTAGGGTTAGTGTTAGGGTTAGGGTTAGGTTTAGTGTACAGATAGTGTTAGGGTTAGGGTTAGGGTTAGGGTATGGGTTAGGGTTAGGTTTAGGGTACGGGATAGGGTTAGTGTACGGGTTGAGTTTAGGGTTAGGGTTAGGTTTAGGTTACGGGTTAGGGTTAGGGTACTGGTTAGTGTTAGGTTTAGGTGTGGGTTAGATTTAGGGTACGGGTTAGGATTAGGTTTAGGGTCAGGGTTAGGGTTAGTGGTAGGGATATGGTACCGTTTAGGGTACGGTATAGGGTTATGGTTAAGGTTAGGGTTAGTGTTAGGGTATGGGTAGGGTTAGGGTACAGGTAAGGGTTATGGTTAGGGTCAGGGTTAGGTTTAGGTTTAGGGTGCGGGTTAGGCTTAGGGTTAGGTTTAGATTTAGTGCTAGGGTATGGGTTAGGGTTACTGTTAGGGTTTCGGTACGGATTAGGGTTAAGGTTAGGGTACGGGATAGGGTTAGTGTACATGTTAGGTCGAGGATTCGGGTTAGCTTTAGTGTGCGGGTTACAGTTAGTGTTAGGGTTAGGGTACGAGTTAGGGTTAGGTTTTGGGTACGGGTTAGGGTTACGTTTAGGGTTAGGGTATGGGTTAGGTTTAGGGTTAGGGTTAGGATACGGTTTAGGGCTAAGGTAAGGGTTAGGTTTATGGTGAGGGTCAGGGTTAGGGTTAGGTTTAGGGTAAGGGTTAGGGTACGGGTTAGTGCACGGGTTAGTTTTAGGGTTAAGTTATGGGACAGGGTTATGTTTAAAGTTAGGGTTAGGGTAAGGGTGTAGGTTAGGATTAGTGTACGGTTAAGTGTTATGGTTAGGGTTAGGTTTATTGTTAATTTTAGGGTGCGGTTTAGGGTTAGGGTTAGGGTACGGGTTTGGGTTAGTGTTAGTGTACAGGTTAGGTTTACCATTTGGGTACGGGTTAGGTTAAGGGTTAGGGTTAGTGTTAGGGTTAGGGGTTAGGGTTAGAGTTAGTGTTAGGCTACGGGATCGGGTTAGAGTACGGGTTAGGGTTAGGTTTAGGGTTAGGTTAGGGTTAGGGTTATAGTACGGGTTAGGTTTAGAGTTAGGGTTAGGTTTAGAGTTAGAGTACGGGTTAGGGATAGTGTTAGGATTAGGGTTAGTGTTAGGGTACGGGTTAGGGTTACAGTATGGGTTAGGGTTAGGTTTAGGGTTAGGGTTAGGTTTAGAGTACGGATTAGGGTTAGTGTTAGGGTTAGGGTTAGTATTAGGGTTAGAGTACGGATAGGGTTAGGGTTAGGGTTAGGGTACGGGTTATGGTTAGGTTTAGGGTAAGGTATAGGGTTAGGGTACGGGTTAGGGTCAGGTCTGGATGAGGGTTAGGGTTAGGGTTAGGGTTAGGTTTAGGTTTAGTGTCAGGTTTAGCGTTAGGGATAGGGTTAATTTACGGGTTAGGGTTAGGTTTGGGGTTAGGGTACGGGTTAGTTTTAGGGTTAGGGTACGGGTCAGTGTTATTGTTAAGGTTAGGGTTAGGGTTAGGGTATGGGTTAGGGTTAGGGTATGGGTAAGGGTTATGTTTAGTTAGGGTTAGGGTAAGGTTTAGGTTAGGGGACGGGTTTGAGTTAGGGTTAGGGTTAGCGCTAGGTTATGGGTTAGGGTTAATGTTAGGTTTTTAGTACGTTTTAGATTTAGGGTTAGGGTATGCGATAGGTTTGGGTTCGGGTTAGTTCAAGGGTTGGGGTTAGGTTTAGGGTACAGGTTAGGGTTAGGGTTAGGTTTAGGGTTAGGGTTAGTGTATGTGTTAGGCTTAGTGTACGGGTTAGGGTTAGGGTTAGGGTCAGGGTTAGGGTTAGGGTTAGGGTACGAGTTAGGGTTAGGTTTAGGTTTAGGGTACGGGTTAGGGTTAGGGTTAGGGGTAGGGTACGGGTTAGGTTTCGGGTACGCGTTATGGTTAGGTTTAGGTGCGGGTTAGGGTTAGGGTTAGGGTACGGGTTAGGGTTAGGTTTAGGGTCAGGGTTAGGGTTAGTGATAGGGTTATGGTACGGGTTAGGGTTAGCGTTGGGATTAGGGAATGGGTTAGGGTTACGGTTAGAGGACGGTTAGGGTTAGGGTTAGGGTTAAGTACGGGTTAGCGTTTGGGTTATGGTTAGGGTTAGGGTTAGGGTACGGGGTAGTGTTAGGGTTAGGGTTCGGGTTAGGATTAGTGTACGGGTTAGGGTTAGGGTTAGGGTTAGTGTTAGTGTTAGGGTTACGGTACGGGTTAGTGTTAAGGTTAGGGTACAGGATTGGGTTAGTGTACGTGTTAGGTCTAGGGTTAGGTTTAGGTTTAGTGTGCGGTTTAGGTTTCGGGTTAAGGTTAGAGTACGTGTTAGGGTTAGGGTTTTGGTACGTGTTAGGGTTACGTTTAGGGTTAAGGTACAGGTTAGGTTTAGGGTTAGGGTTAGGGTTAGGGTAAGGCTTAGGTTTAGGGTGCGGGTTAGGGTTAGGTTTAGGGTTAGCGCTAGGGTATGGGTTAGGGTTACTGTTAGGGTTTGGGTACGGGTTAGGGTTAGGGTAAGGGTATGGGATAGGGTTGGGTACGTGTTAGGCAAGGGTTAGGTTTAGGTTTAGGGTACGGTATAGGGTTAGGGTTAGTGTACGAGTTAGGGTTAGGGTTAGGTTACGGGTTAGGGTTAGGGTTATGGTACGGGTTAGGGTTACAGTACGGGTTATGGTTAGGGTGAGGGTTAGGGTTAGGTTTAGAGTACGGTTATGGTTAGGGTTAGGGTGAAGGTTAGAGTGCGGGTTAGGGTTAGTGTTATGGTTAGGGTTTGGGTTAGGGTTAGGGTTAGGGTTAGGTTTAGACTATGGGGTAGGGTTAATTATAGGGTTAGGGTTAGGGTTAATGTACGGGTTAGGCTTAGGGTTATGTTTAGGGTTAGGATAAGGGTTAGGGTTAGGTTTAGGGTACGGGATAAGGTTAGGGTGAGGGTTAGTGTACGGTTTACGGTTAGGTTTAGGGTCAGGGTTAGGGTTAGGGTTAGTGTTAGGGTACGGGTTAGGGTCATGGTTGGGTTTAGGGTACGGGTTAGTTTTACGGTTAGGGTACGTATTAGGGTTAGTTTTAGGGTGCGGGTTAGGGTTAGGGTTAGGGTTAGTGTAAGGGTTAGGGTTAGGTTTATGGTCAGGGTTATGGTTAGGGTTAGGATTAGCTTTAGGTTTAGGGTGCGGTTTAGGGTTAGGTTTAGGTTTAGTGTTAGGGTTAGCGCTCGTGAATGGGTTAGTGTTACTGTTAGGGTTTGGGTACGGGTTAGTTGAGGGTTAGGTTACGGGATAGGGTTGGGTACAGGTTAGCTCAAGTGTTAGGTTTAGGGTACAGTTTAGGGATAGGGTTAGGATTAGGTTTAGGTTTAGTGTATGGGATAGGCTTAGGGTACGGGTTAGGGTTAACGTCAGGTTTAGGGTTAGGTTTAGCGTTAGGTTACGGGTTAGGGTTAGGTTTAGGGTACAGGTTAGGGTTAGGGATAGGGTCAGGGTTAGGGTTAGGCTTAGGGTACGAGTTAGGGTTAGGGTTAGGGTACGGGTTACGGTTAGGGTATTGGTACGGGTTAGTGTTACAGTACGGGTTAGGGTAAGGGTGAGGGTTAGGGTTAGGGTTACATTATGGTTAGGGTTAGTGTTAGGAATAGGGTTAGAGTATGGGTTAGGGTTAGTGTTAGTGTTAGGGTTAGGGTTAGTGTTAGGGTACCGGTTAGGGTTAGGGTTACGGTTAGGTTAGAGTACTGGAAAGGTTTGGGAACGGGTTAGGTGAAGGGTTAGGGTTAGGTTTAGGGTATGGGTCAGGGTTAGGGTTAGGTTTAGGGTTAGGGTTAGGGTATGGGTTAGGTTTAGGGTACGGGTTAGGGTTAGGGTCAGGGTTAGGTTTAGGGTTAGGGTATGAGTTTGGGTTAGGGTTAGGTTTAGGTTACGGGTTAGGGTTAGGTTTAGGGTTAGGGTTAGGGATAGAGTACGGGGTAGGGTTAGTGTTAGGGTTAGGGTTAGGGTTAATGTACCGGTTAGCTTAGGGTTAGTTTAGGGTTAGGATATGGGTTAGGGTTATGTTTAGGGTACGGGATAGGGTTAGTGTATGGGTTAAATTTAGGGTTAGGGTTAGGTTTAGGTTACGGGTTAGGGTACGGGTTAGGGTTAGATTTAGGTGCGGGTTAGGGTTAGGGTTAGGGTTAGGGTTAGTGTAAGGGTTAGGGTTAGGTTAAGGGTCGGGGTTAGAGTTCGTGTTAGTGTTAGTGTACAGGTTATGGTTAGGGTTGGGGTTAGGGTATGGGTTAGTTTTAGGGTTATGGTACGGGTTAGGGTTATGGTTAAAGTTAGGTTTAGTTTGATGGTATGGGTTAGGGTTAGGTTACGGTTAAGGGTTATATTTTGGGTTAGGTTTAGGGTTAAGTTTAGGGTGCGGGTTAGGGTTAGGGTTAGGTTTGGGGTTAGGGTTAGAGTACCGATTTGGGTTAGTGTTAGGGTACGGGTTAAGTTTACCGTTTGGCTACGGGTTAGGGTAAGGGTTAGAGATAGGGTTAGGGTTAGGCGTTAGGGTTAGAGTTAGGGTTAAGCTACGGGTAGGGTTAGGGTACAGGTTAGGGTTAGGGTTAGCATTCGGGTGAGGTTTAGTGTACGCGTTAGGGTTAGGGTTAGGGTTAGTGTTAGGTTTACGGTACGGGTTAGGGTTAAGGTTAGGGTACGGGATAGGGGTAGTGTACGTGTTAGGTCTAGGGTTAGGGTTAGGTTTAGTGTGCTGGTTAGGGTTAGGGTTAGGGTTAGGGTACGTGTTAGGGTAAGGTTTTGGGTACAGTTTAGGATTAGGGTACGGGTTAGGGTTAGGGTTAGGATTAGGGTACTGGTTAGGGCTACGATACGTGTTAGGGTTAGGGTTAGGGTTAGGGTTAGTGTATGGGCTATGGTTAGGTTTAGGGTCAGGGTTAGGGTTAGGGTTAGTGTTAGTGTACAGGTTATGGTTAGGGTTGATGATAGGGTACGGGTTAGTTTTAGGGTTATGGTACGGGTTAGGGTTATGGTTAAGGATAGGTTTAGGTTGAAGGTATGGGTTAGGGTTAGGTTACGGTTAAGTGTTATAGTTTGGGTTAGGTTTAGGGTTAAGTTTAGGGTGCGGGTTAGGGTTAGGGTTAGGTTTAGGGTTAGGGTTAGAGTACGGGTTTGGGTTAGTGTTAGGGTACGGGTTAGGTTTACCGTTTGGGAACGGGTTACGGTAAGGGTTAGGGATAGGGTTAGGGTTAGGCGTTAGGGTTAGAGTTAGGGTTAGGGTATGGGTAGGGTTAGGGTACGGGTTAGGGTTAGGGTTAGGGTTAGCGATCGGGTGAGGGTTAGTGTACGCGTTAGGGTTAGGTTTAGGGTTAGGGTTAGGGTTAGTGTTACGGTTACGGTATGGGTTAGGGTTAAGGTTAGGGTTCGGGATAGGGTTAGTGTACGTGTTAGGTCTAGGGTTAGGGTTAGGTTTAGTGTGCGGGTTAGGGTTAGGGTACGTGTTAGGGTAAGGTTTTGGGTACAGTTTAGGATTAGGGTACGGGTTAGGGTTAGGGTTAGGATTAGGGTACTGGTTAGGGCTACGGTACGTGTTAGGGTTAGGGTTAGGGTTAGGGTTAGTGTATGGGCTAGGGTTAGGTTTAGGGTCAGGGTTAGGGTTAGGGTTAGTGTTAGTGTACAGGTTATGGTTAGGGTTGGTGTTAGGGTACGGGTTAGTTTTAGGGTTATGGTACGGGTTAGGGTTATGTTTAAGGATAGGTTTAGGTTGAAGGTATGGGTTAGGGTTAGGTTACGGTTAAGTGTTATAGTTTGGGTTAGGTTTAGGGTTAAGTTTAGGGTGCGGGTTAGGGTTAGGGTTAGGTTTAGGGTTAGGGTTAGAGTACGGGTTTGGGTTAGTGTTAGGGTACGGGTTAGGTTTACCGTTTGGGTACGGGTTACGGTAAGGGTTAGGGATAGGGTTAGGGTTAGGCGTCAGGGTTAGAGTTAGGGTTAGGGTACGGGTAGGGTTAGGGTACGGGTTAGGGTTAGGGTTAGGGTTAGCGATCGGGTGAGGGTTAGTGTACGCGTTAGGGTTAGGTTTAGGGTTAGGGTTAGGGTTAGTGTTATGGTTACAGTATGGGTTATGGTTAAGGTTAGGGTTCGGGATAGGGTTAGTGTACGTGTTAGGTCTAGGGTTAGGGTTAGGTTTAGTGTGCGGGTTAGGGTTAGGGTTAGGGTACGTGTTAGGGTAAGGGTTTGGGTACAGTTTGGTGTTAGGTTATGGGTTATGGTTAGGGTTAGGATTAGGGTACTGGTTAGGGTTAGGGTACGTGTTAGGGTTAGAGTTATGGTTAGTGTTAGGGTACGGGTTAGGGTTAGGGTACGTGTTAGGTCTAGGGTTAGGGTTAGGTTAATGATGCGGGTTAGGGTTAGGGTCAGGCCACGGGATTCGGGTTAGGGTTAGGGTTAGGTTTAAGGTTAATTTTAGTTTTAGGGTTATGGTTAGGGGTCGGGTAAAGTTAACGGTACGAGTTAGGGTTAGGCTTATGGTGAGGTTGAAGGTTAGGGTTATAGTAGAGGGTTAGTGTTAGTGTTAGGGTTAGGTTTAGGGTTAGGGGACGGGTTAGTGTTAGGGTACGAGTTAGGGTACAGGTTAGGTTTAGTGTTAGGGTATGGGTTATAGTTAGGGTTAGGGTTAGTGTTAGGGTACGGGTTAGGGTTAGGCTACGGGTTAGGTCTAGGGTTAGGGTTAGGTTTAGGATGCGGGTTAGGGTTAAGTTTGGGTATGGATTAGGTTTAGGGTTAGGGTCAGGAATAGGGTTAGGTTTAGTGTTAGGGTTAGGGTTGGGTACGGTTTACAGTTACGGTACGAGTTAGGGTTAGGGTAAGTGTTAGGTTAAGGGTTAGGATTATAGTAGGGGGTTAAGGTTAGTGTTAGGGTTACCTTTAGGGTTAGAGTACTGGTTAGGGTTATGGTTAGTGTTAGGGTTAGGGTTAAGGTTAGAGTACGGGTTAGGGTTAGGATTAGGTTTAGGGTTAGGTTTAGAGTACGGGATAGTGTTAGTGTTAGTGTTAGGGTTAGGGTTAGGGTTAGGGTTAGGGTTAGTGTACGATTAGGATTAGGGTTAGGGTTAGGGTTATGGTACGGGTTAGGGTTAGGTTTAGGGTACGGGATAGGGTTAGCATACGGGTTAAGTTTAGGGTTAGGGTTAGGTTTAGGTTATGGATTAGTGTTATGGTACGGGTTAGTGTTAGGTTTAGGGTGCGGGTGAGGGTTATGGTTAGGGTACGGGTTAGGTTTAGGTTTAGGGTCAGGTTTTGGGTTAGGGATAGGGTTACGGTACGAGTTAGTGTTATGGTTGGCGTTAGGGTACAGGTTAGTTTTAAGTTTGTGTACGGTTTATGGTTACGGTTAAAGTTAGCGTTAGAGTTAGGGTTAGGATTAAGTACGGGTTATCGTTAGTGTTAGGGTTAGGGTTATGGTTAGGGTTAGGGTACGGGTTAGGGTTAGGGTTAGGGTTAGGGTTAGGGTTAGGGTTAGAGTATGGGGTAGGTTTAGTGTTAGGGTTAGGGTTAGGGTTAATGTACGTGTTAGGCTTAGGGTTAGGTTTAGGGTTAGGATACGGGTTAGGGTTAGGTTTAGGGTACGGGATAGGGTTAGCGTACGGGTTAGCTTTAGGGTTAGGCTTAGGTTTAGGTTACGGGTTAGGGTTAGGTTATGGGGTAGGGTTAGGTTTAGGGTCGGGTTAGGGTTAGGGTTAGAATTAGTGTAAGGATTAGGGTTACGTTTAGGGTCAGGTTTAGGGTTAGGGTTAGTGTTAGTGTACGCGTTAAGGTTAGGGTTGGGGTTAGGGTACGGGTTTGTTTTAGGATTAAGGTACGGGTTAGGGTTACGGTTAAGGTTAGGGTTAGGTTTAGGGTGTGGGTTTGGTTTAGGTTACGGTTCAGAGTTATGGTTTGGGTTAGGGTTAGGGTTATGTTTAGGGTGCGGGTTAGGTTTAGGGTTAGGGTAAGGGTTAGGGTTAGGGTTAGAGTACTGGTTTGGGTTAGTGTTAGGTTATGGGTTAGGTTTACCGTTTTTGTACGGGTTAGGGTAAGGGTTAGGGTTAGGGTTAGGGGTTAGGGTTAGAGTTAGGGTTAGGCTACGGTTAGGGTTAGGGTATGGGTTAGGGTTAGGGTTAGGATTATAGTACGGGTTTGGGTTAGTGTTAGGTTACGGGTTAGGTTTACCGTTTGGGTACGGGTTAAGGTAAGGGTTAGGGTTAGGGTTAGTGGTTAGGGTTAGAGTTAGGGTTAGGCTGCGGGTAGTGTTAGGGTATGGTTCAGGGTCAGGGTTAGGGTCGGTTTAGGGTTAGTGTAAGGGTTAGGTTTAGGGTTAGGTTTAGGGTTAGGATTAGTGTTAGGGTTACGGTACGGGTTAGAGTTAAGGTTAGGGTACGGGATAGGTTTAGTGTAAGTGTTAGATCTAGGGTTAGGGTTAGGTTCAGTGTGCCGGTTAGAGTTAGGATTAGGGTTAGGTTACGTGTTAGGGTTAGGGTTTGGGTATGGGTTAGGGTTACGTAGAGGGTTAGGGTACGGGTTAGGTTTAGGGTTAGGGTTAGGGTACGGTTTAGGTTTAGGGTACAGGTTAGGGTTAGGGTTAGGGTCAGGGTTAGGGTTAGGTTTAGGGTTAAGGTTAGTGTTAGGTTACGGGTTATGGTTACTCTGCGGGTTAGGGTTAGGTTTAGGGTTAGGGTTAGGGTTAGGTTTAGGGTTATAGTACGGGTTAGGGTTAGAATTAGGGTTATGTTTAGTGTTAGAGTATGGGGTAGGGTTAGTGTTAGGTTTAGGGTTAGTGTTAGGGTACGGGTTAGGCTTATAGTACGCGTTAGGTTTAGAATTAGGGTTAGGTTTAGGGTTAGAGTATGGGTTAGGGTTAGTGTTAGGGTTAGGGTTAGAGTTAGGGTACGGGTTAGGGTTAGATTACGGGTTAGGGTTAGGTTTATGGTTAGGTTTAGGGTGAGTGTACGGATGGGGTTAGGGTTAGGGTTAGGGTTAGGGTACGGGTTAGGGTTAGGTTTAGGGTATGGGATAGGTTTAGCTTAAGGGTTAAGTTTAGGATTAGGTTTAGGTTTAGGTTACGGGTTTGTGTTAGGGTACGGGTTAGGGTTAGGTTTAGGTGCGGGTTAGGCATAGGGTTATGGTTAGGGTTAGGATTAGGTTTAGGTGCGGGTTAGGGTTAGGGTTAGGGTTAGGGGTTAGAATTAGTGTTAGGGTTAGGCTACGGGTTGGGTTAGGGTTAGATTAGGGTTAGGGTACGGGTTAGGGTTAGGGTACGGTTTCTGGTTAGCTTTAAGTTTAGGGTGCGGGTTAGGTTATGGTTAGGGTTAGGGTACGTGTTAGGGTAAGGTTTTGGGTACAGTTTGGTGTTAGGGTATGGGTTAGGGTTAGGTTTAGGATTAGGGTACTCGTTAGGGTTAGGGTACGTGTTAGGGTTATAGTTAGGGTTAGTGTTAGGGTACGGGTTAGGGTTAGGGTATGTGTTATGTCTAGGGTTAGGGTTAGGTTTAGGATGCAGGTTAGGGTTAGGGTTAGGGTACGGAATTCGGATTGGGGCTAGGGTTACGGTTACGGTTAAGTTTAGGTTTAGGGTTACGGTTAGGGTACGGGTAAAGTTAATGGTACGTGTTAGGGTTAGGGTTAGGGTTAGGTTTATGTTTAGGGTTATAGTAGAGGGTTAGGGTTAGTGTTAGGGTTAGGTTTAGGGTTTGGGGACGGGTTAGGGTTAGGGTACGGGTTAGGGTACAGGTTAGGTTTAGTGTAAGTGTACGGGTTAGATTTAGGGCTTGGGTTAGTGTTAGGGTACGGGTTAGGGTTAGGCTACGGGTTAGGTCTAGGGTTAGGGTTAGGTTTAGGATGTGGGGTAGGGTTAAGGTTAGGGTACAGGATTAGGGTTAGGGTTAGGGTCAGGAATAGGGTTAGGTTTAGGGTTAGGGTTAGGGTTGGGTACGGTTTAGGGTTCGGTACGATTTAGGGTTAGGGAAGTGTTAGGTTTAGGTTTAGGATTATAGTAGGGGTTTAGGGTTAGTGTTAGGGTTACCTTTAGGGTTAGTGTACTGGTTAGGGTTAGTGTTAGGGTTATGGTTAGTGTTAGGGTTAGGGTTAAGGTTAGAGTACGGGTTAGGGTTAGGATTAAGTTTAGGGTTAGGTTTAGAGTACGGTATAGTGTTAGTGTTAGTGTTAGGGTTAGGGTTAGGGTTAGTGTAGGATTAGGGTTAGGGTTAGGGTTAGGGTTATGGTACGGGTTAGGGTTAGGTTTAGGGTACGGGATAGGGTTAGCGTACGGGTTAAGTTTAGGGTTAGGGTTAGGTTTAGGTTACGGATTAGTGTTAGGGTATGGGTTAGGGTTAGGTTTAGGGTGCGGGTGAGGGTTAGGGTTAGGGTACGGGTTAGGGTTAGGTTTAGGGTCAGGTTTAGGGTTAGGGATAGGGTTACGGTATGAGTTAGTGTTATGGTTGGTGTTAGGGTACAGGTTAGTTTTAGGGTTTGTGTACGGGTTAGGGTTACGGTTAAAGTTAGGGTTAGGGTTAGGGTTAGGGTAAAGTTGGGTTATCGTTAGTGTTAGGTTTAGGGTTATGGTTAGGGTTAGGGTACGGGTTAGGGTTATTGTTAGGGTTAGGGTTAGGGTTAGAGTATGGGGTAGGGTTAGTGTTAGGGTTAGGGTTAGGGTTAATGTACGGGTTAGGCTTACGGTTAGGTTTAGGGTTAGGATACGGGTGAGGGTTAGGTTTAGGTTATGGGATAGGGTTAGCGTACGGGTTAGGTTTAGGGTTAGGGTTAGGTTTAGGTTACGGATTAGGGTTAGGGTACGAGTTAGGGTTAGGTTTAGGGAGCGGGTTAGGGTTAGGGTTAGAATTAGTATAAGGGTTAGGGTTAGGTTTAGGGTCAGGGTTAGGGTTAGGGTTAGTGTTAGTGTATGCGTTAAGGTTAGGGTTGGGGTTAGGGTACGGGTTTGTTTTAGGGTTCGGGTACTGGTTAGGGTTACGGTTAAGGTTAGGGTTAGGTTTAGGGTATGGGTTTGGTTTAGGTTACGGTTAAGAGTTATGGTTTGGGTTAGGGTTAGGGTTAAGTTTAGGGTGCGGGTTAGGGTTAGGGTTAGGGTAAGGGTTAGGGTTAGGGTTAGAGTACTGGTTTGGGTTAGTGTTAGGTTACGGGTTAGGTTTACCGTTTGGGTACGGGTCAGGGTAAGGTTTAGGGTTAGGGGTTAGGGTTAGAGTTAGGTTTAGGCTACGGGTAGGGTTAGGGTACGGTTCAGGGTCAGGGTTAGGTTCGGGTTAGGGTTAGTCTAAGGGTTAGGTTTAGGGTTAGGTATAGGGTTAGGGTTAGTGTTAGGGTTATAGTACGGGTTAAAGTTAAGGTTAGGGTACGGGATAGGGTTAGTGTAAGTGTTAGGTCTAGGGTTAGGGTTAGGTTTAGTGTGTGGGTTAGAGTTTGGGTTAGGGTTAGGTTACGTGTTAGGGTTAGGGTTTGGGTTTGGGTTAGGGTTACGTTTAGGGTTAGGGTACAGGTTAGGGTTAGGGTTAGGGTAAGAGTTAGGGTCAGGGTTAGGGTTAGGGTACAGATTATGGTTAGAGTTAGCGTACAAGTTAGGGTCAGGGTTAGGGTTAGGGTACAGGTTAGGGTTAGGGTTAGGGTAAGAGTTAGGGTCAGGGTTAGGGTTAGGGTACAGATTAGGGTTAGAGTTAGGGTCAGGGTGAGGGTTAGGTTTAGGGTTAGGGTTAGGGTATGGTTAGGGTTACTGTACAGGTTAGGTTTAGGGTTAGGGTTAGGTTTATAGTACGGGTTAGGGTTAGAATTAGGGTTAGGTTTAGTGTTAGAGTACGGGGTAGGGTTAGTGTTAGGGTTAGGGTTAGTGTTAGGGTACGGGTTAGGGTTACAGTACGCGTTAGGTTTAGAAATAGGGTTAGGTTTAGGGTTAGAGTACGGGTTAGGGTTATGGTTTGGGTTAGGGTTAGTGTTAGGTTTAGGGTGCGGATTAGGGTTAGGGTTATGGTTAGGCTATGGTTTAAGGTTAGGATTAGGGTACGGGTTAGGATTACGGTTAGGTTTAGGGTACGGTTTAGGGTTTGGGGTATGGTACGCGTACGGGTACAGGTACGGGTTAGGGTTAGGGTTAGGGTTAGGTTAGTGTACGGTTTATGGTTAAGGTTAAGTTTAGGTTTGGTTAGGGTTACGGTATGGGTTAGGGTTAGTGGTAGGGTATGGATTAGGTTACTGATAGGGTACGGGTTCGGGTTAGTGTACGGGGTAGGGTTAGTTTATGGTATGATTTAGGTTTAGGGTTAGCTTTAGGGTGAGGTTTAGGGTTAGGGTACGGGTTAGGGTATGTGTTAGGGTTAGGTTTTGGGTTAAGGGATAGGGTAAGGGTTAGGTTTAGTGTACGGGTTAGGGTTAGGGTACAGGTTAGTGTTACGGTACGGGTTAGGGTTAGGGCTAGTGTTAGGGTACGGGTTAGGTTTAGGGTTATGATACAGGGTTGGGTACGGGTTAGGGTTAGGTTTAGGGTTAGTGGTTTGTGTTAGGATTAGGGTACAGGTTAGGGTTACGGTATAGGTTAGCGTTAGGGTTAGTGTACGGGTTAGGGTACAGGTTAGGGTTAGTGTTAAGGTACGGGTAACGGTACAGTTAGGGTTAGGGTACGGATTAGGGTACGGTTTTGGGTTAGTGTTAGCGTACCATTTAGGTTTAGCATTTGGGTACAGATTAGTGTGAGGGTTAGGGTTAGGGTTAGGGGTTAGGTTTAGGGATAGTGTTAGGGTATGGGTTAGGGTTAGGTTTTGGGTAAGAGTGAGGGTTACGGTTAAGGTTAGGGTACGGTTTAGGGTTAGGCTTAGTGTTAGGGTACTGGTTAGGGTTAGGGTACGGATTAGGGTTAGGGTTAGGGTCAGGGTTAGGGTTAGGGTTAGAGTTAGGGTTAGGATTAGGGTACAGGTTAGGGTTAGGGTTACGGTTAGGGTTACGGTACGGGTTAGGGTTAGAGTTAGGTTTAGAGTACGGGTTAGGGTTAGTGTTAGGGTTAGGGTTAGGGTTAGGGTTAGTGTACGGGTTAGGGTTAGGTTTAGGGTTGGGTTAGGTTTAGGGTACGGGATAGGGTTAGCGTACGGGATAAGTTTAGTTTTAGGGTTAGGTTTAGGTTACGGGTTAGGGTTAAGGTACCGGTTAGGATTAGGTTTAGGGTGCGGGTTAGGGTTAGGGTACGAGTTAGGCTTAGGTTACGGGTTAGGGTTAGGTTTAGGGTCAGGGTTAGGTTTAGGGTTAGGGTACGGGTTAGGATTAGGGTTGGGGTTAGGGTACGGGTTAGTTTTAGGGATAGGGTTCAGGTTAGGGTTATGGTTAAAGTTAGGGTTAGGGTTAGGGTATGGGTTTGGGTATGGGTTATGGTTAGGGTACGGGTAAGGGTTATGGTTAGTGTTGCGGTTAGGGTTAGGTTTAGAGTGCGGGTTAGGTTTAGGGTTAGCGTTAGGGTATGGGTTAGGGTTACTGTTAGGGTTTGGGTACGGTTTAGGGTTAGGTTTAGGGAACGGTATAGGGTTGGGAAACGGTTAGGTCAAGGGTTAGGGTTAGGTTTAGGGTACGGTTTAGTGGTAGCTTTAGGGTATGGGTTAGGGTTACGGTTAGGGTTAGGGTACGGGTTAGTGTTAGGGTTAGGGTTAGGTAAGGTACGGGTTAGGGTTAGGGTTAGGGTTAGTGTTAGGGTACAGTTTACGGTGGGTATGGGTTAGGTTCCGGGTTAGGGTTAGGGTACGGGTTAGGGTTAGTTTTAGCATTAGGGTTAGGGTTAGGGTATGAATAGGGTTTTGGGTTAAGTTTAGTGTTAGCGTTAGTGTACGGTTTATGGTTAGGGTTAGGGTTAGGGTTAAGGATAGGGTTAGGGTATGGTTTAGGGTTAGGGTTAGGGTACGGGTACGGGTACGGGTTAGGGTTAGGGTACAGTTTATGGTTAGGGTTGGGTTAGGGTTACGGTTAGGTTTAGGTTTAGGGTACGGTTTAGGGTTAGGGTACGGGTTAGGGTACGGATTAGGGTTAGGGTTAGGGTATGGGTTAGGGTACGGGTTAGGGTTAGGGTTAGGTTACAGGTAATGGTACAAGTTAGGGTTAGAGTATGGGTTAGGGTACGGGTTTGATTTAGGGTTAGGGTACGGGTTAGGGTACAGGTTAGGGTACAGGTTAGGGTTAGCGTTCGGGTTACGGTTAGGGTACGGGTTATGGTTAGGTTTAAGATTAAGGTTAGGTTTGGGGTACGGGTACGGGTTAGGGTTAGGGTTAGTTTATGAGTTAGGGTTAGGGTACGGGTTAGGGTAAGGGATAAGGTTAGTTTTAGGGTACACTTTAGGTTACGGTTTAGGGTAGGGTATGGGTTAGGGTTAGGGTTAATATTAGGGTACGGGTTTGGGTATGGTTTAGGGTACGGTTTAGGGTACGGGTTAGGGTACAGGTTAGGGTTATGGTACGGGTTAGTGTTAGGGTTAGGGTATGGGTTAGAGTTAGGGTTAGGGTTAGGATATGGTTTAGGGTTAGGGTTAGGGTTAGGGTTAGAGTTTAGGTTTAGATTTAGGGTTATGGTTTGGATTAGGAGTTAGGGGTTAGGGTTAGTGTTAGGGTTAGGGGGTTAGGGTTAAGGTTATGGTTAGGGTTAGGTTTAGATTTAGGGGGTTCGGATTAGTCTTAGGTTTTGCGAAAGGGTAGGATTAGTGTTAGGGGTTTAGGGTTAGTGTTAGGGTTAGGGTTAGGGTTAGGGTGTTAGGGTTATGGTTTGGGTTAGGGTTAGGGTTGAGGTTGGTGTTAGGGTTACGGTTTGTGTTAGGGTACGGGTTAGTGATAGGGTACAGGTTATGTTTATGGTACGGGTTAGCGTACGGTTTAAAGTTGGGGTATGGTTTAGGGTATGTGTTAGGTTTAAGGGACTTGTTAGGGTGCGGGTTAGGGTTAGTGTACGGCTAACAGTACGGGATAAGGTTAGGGTACGCGTTAGGGTACGGGTTTGGGTTGGGTTTAAGCTACAGGTTAGGTTTAGGGTTAGGTTACGTGTTAGGGTATGGGTTAGGGTTAGGGTTAGGTTTAGGGGTTAGTGTTAGGGTTAGGGTTAGTGTACGGGTTAGGTTTAGTTTTAGGGTACGGGTTAGGGTATGGGTAAGGGTTAGGGTTAGGTTATGGGTTAGAGTTAGGCTTAGGGTACGGGTTAGGGTAGGGTTAGGGTACGAGTTAGGGGTAGGGGTAGGGTTAGGTTCAGGGTTAGGCTTAGGGTTAGGGTACGGGTTAGGGTTATGGTTGGGTTAGGGTTACAGTTTGTGTTAGGGTATGGGTTAGTAATAGGGTACAGGTTATGTTTATGGTACGGGTTAGGGTACGGGTTAGGGTTAGGGTACGGTTTAAAGTTAGGGTATGGGTTAGTGTACATGTTAGGTTTAAGGGACTTGTTAGGGTGCGGGTTAGGGTTAGTGTACGGCTAACGGTACGGGATAGGGTTAGGGTACGCGTTAGGGTATGGTTTTGGGTTGGGTTTAAGCTACGGGTTAGGTTTAGGGTTAGGTACGTGTTAGTGTATGGGTTAGGGTTAGGGTTAGGTTTAGGGGTTAGTGTTAGGGTTAGGGTTAGGGTACGGGTTAGGGTTAGGGTACAGATTAGTGTTAGTTTTAGGATTAAATATAGGGTTAGTGTACCAGTTAGATTTAGATTTAGGCTACAGGTTAGGGTACGGGTTAGGGTTAGGGTTAGGGTATGGGCTAGGGTTAGGGTTAGGGTACGGGTTAGGGTACAGGTTAGAGTACGGATTAGGGTTAGGGTACGGGTTAGGATACGGTTTTGGGTTAGGGTTAGTGTACGGGTTAGGTTTAGATTTAGGGTATGGGTTAGGGTATGGGTTAGGGTTAGGGTTAGGGTTAGGTTACGGGTTAGAGTTAGGCTTAGGGTACGGGTACGGGTTAGGGTTAGGGTACGAGTTAGGGGTAGGGTTAGGTTCAGGGTTACGGTTAGGGTTAGGGTACGGGTTAGGATTAGGGTGGGGTTAGGGTTACTGTTAGGTTTAGATTTATGGTACGGTTTAGGGTTAGGGTACGGGTTAGTGTACGGATTAGGGTTAGGGTTAGGGTATGGGTTAGGGTACGGGTTAGGGTACTGGTACGGGTTAGGGTTAGGGTTAGGGTTAGGGTTATGGTACGGGTTAGGGTTAGGGTTAGATTTAGGGTTAGGGTTAAGGTTAGGGTACGGGTTAGAGTACGGGTTAGGGTTAGGGATAGGTTTAGGGTTAGGGTACGGGTTAGGGTTAGGATTAGGGTCAGGGTTAGGGTTAGGGTGAGGGTTAGGGTTAGGGTTAGGGTTAGGTTACGGGTTAGGGTACAGGTACGGGTACGGGTTAGGGTAGGGTTAGTGTACGGGTTAGGAGTTAGTGGTTAGTGTACGGGTTAGCGTACGGGTTAGGTTTAGGGTTCGGGCTAGTGTTAGGGTTAGGGTTAGGGTACGGGTTAGGGTTAGGGTACGGGTTAGGGTACAGTTTAGGGTTAGGGTACGGGTTAGTGTTAGGGTACGGTTTAGCGTTAGGGTTAGGGTCAGTGTTAGGGTTAGCGTTAGGGTACGGGATAGGGTTAGGGTTACGGTTAGAGTAGGGTTTAGTGTTAGGTTTAAGGTTAGGGTTAGGGTTAGTGTACGGGTTATGGTTAGGGTTAGGGTTAGGATACTGGTTAGGGTTAGGGTTAGGGTACAGGATAGGGTTAGGGGAAGGGTGTGTTTAGGGTTAGGGTTACGTTAAGTGTATGGGTTAATGTTAGGTTACGTGTTAGGGTTAGGGGTAGGGTTTGGGTTAGGGTTAGGATTAGTCTTAGGGTTAGGGTACTGGTTAGTGTTCGGGTTAGGGTACGGGTTAGGTTAGGGTTAGGTTTAGGGTTAGGGTACGGGTTAGGGTTAGGGTTAGGGTTATAGTCAGGGTTAGGGATAGGGTTAGGGTATGGGTTAGGGTTAGCGTTAGTGTTAGGATTAGGGTGAGGGTTAGGGTACAGTTTAGGGTTAGGGTTAGGTTCAGGTTTAGGGTTAGGGATAGGGTACGGTTGAGGGTTAGGGTACGGGATAGTGTTAGGTTTCAGGTTAAGGTACGGGTCAGGGTTAGGGTTAGGGTACAGGTAGGGGTTAGCGTTAGAGTTAAGGTTAAGCTTAGGTTTACGTTATGGGTTAGTGTAAGGGTTAGGGTACGGGTTATGGTACGGGTTAGGGTACAGGTTCGGGTACAGGTTAGGGTACCGGTACTGGTTAGGGTTAGGGTAGAATTAGTGTACGGGTTAGGAGTTAGTGTTTAGGGTACGGGTTATTGTATGGGTTAGGGTACGGGTTAGGGTACGGGTTAGGGTACCGGTTAGGTTTAGGTTTAGGGTACGGGTTAGGGTTAGGTTTACGGTTACGGTTAGGTTACGGGTTAGGGTTAGGGTACGGGTTAGGGTTAGGTGTAAGGTCTGGGTTAGAGTTAGGGTTAGGGTTAGGTTTAGGGTACAGGTTACGGTAGGGTTAGGTTTAGGGATAGGGTTAGGGTACGTGTTAGGGTTAGATTAGGTTTAGGGTTAGGGTACGGGTTAGGGTTAGTGTTAGGGTCAGGGTTAGGGTAAGGGTTAGGGTACAGGTTAGGGTTAGCGTTAGCGTTAGTGTACGGATTAGGGTTAGGGTTAGTGTTAGGATGCGGGTTAGGGTTAGGGTTAAGTTTAGGATTAGGTTTAGCTTACGGGTTAGGGTTAGGTTACGGGTACGGGTTATGGTTATGGTTATGGTTAGGGTTAGGGTTAGGTTTAGTGTGCGGGTTAGGGTTAGGTTTAGGGTTAGGGTACGGGTTAGGGATAGGGTTAGAGTACGGGTTAGTGTTAGGGTTATGGTTAGGTTTAAGGTACGGGATAAGGTTAGGGTTAGGGTTAGGGTGAGTGTTAGGGTATGGGTATGGTTTAGGGTACGGGTTAAGGTCCGGGTTAGGGTTTGGGTACGGTTTAGGGTTAGGTTTAGCCTTAGAGTTAGGTTTAGGGTACCAGTAGGGGTTTGTTTTAAGTTTAGGGTTAGGTTTAGTGTACGGGTTATGGTTATGGTTAAGGTTAGGCTTCGGGTTAGGGTTAGGGTTAGGGATAGGGTTAGGGTTAGGGTTAGGGTACAGGTTAGGGTTAGGTTTAGGTTTAGGGTACGGGTTAGGTTTAGGGTTATAGTCAGGGTTAGGGATAGGATTAGAGTACGGGTTATGGTTAGCTTTAGTGTTAGGATTAGGGTGAGGGTTAGGTTACGGTTTAGAGTTAGGGTTACGGTCAGGTTTAGGGTTAGGGATAGGGTACGGTTGAGGGTTAGTGTACGGGATAGTGTTAGGTTTCGGGTTAGGGTACGGGTCAGGGTTAGGGTTAGGGTACAGGTACGGGTTAGCATTAGAGTTAAGGTTAAGCTTAGGGTTAGGGTATGGGTTAGTGTTAGGGTTAGGGTACGGGTTAGGGTACAGGTTAGGGTACGGGTTAGGGTACGGGTACGGGTTAGGGTTAGGGTAGAATTAGTGTACGGGTTAGGAGTTAGCAGTTAGGGTACAGGTTAGGGTACATGTTAGAGTACAGGTTAGGGTACAGGTTAGGGTACGGGTTAGGTTTAGGGTACGGGTTCGGGTTAAGGTTAGGGTATGGGTTAGGGTTAGGTTTAGGGTTAGTGTACGGGTTAGGGTACAGGTTAGGGTTTGTGTATGGGTTAGGGTTAGGGATAGGGTATGGGTTAGGGTTAGGTTTAGGGTTAGTGTACGGGTTAGGGTACAGATTAGGCTTAGGGTTAGGTTAAGGATTAGGTTACGGGTTAGGCTACGGGTTAGGTTTAGGTTTAGGGTTAGGGGTTAGGGTTAGAGTTGGGGTTAGGCTACAGGTAACAGTTAGGGTACGGGTTAGGGTTAGGGTGAAGGTTAGGTATGGTTTAGGTTTATGGTTAGGGTACAGTTTAGGGACCGGTTTAGGGTTACGTTTAGGGTTAGGGGTTAGGTTTAGGGTTAGTGTACTGGTTAGGGTTAGGGTACGGGTTAGGGTTAGGCTTAGGGTTAGGCTTAGGGTTAGTTTACGAGTTAGTGTTAGGTTTAGGGTTAGGGTTAGGGTTAGGTTTATGGAAGGGTACGGGTTAGGGTTAGGGTTAGGGTACGGGATGAGTTTAGGGTACAGGTTAGGTTTAGGGTTAGGGTTAGGTTTATGGTACCGGTTAGGTTTAGGTTACGGGTTAGGGTTAGTGGTAGGATATGGGTTAGGTTTAGGTTTAGGGTTAGGGTTAGGGTTAGGGTTATGGTACGGGTTTGGGTACAGCTTAGGGTTAGGTTTAGGGTACGGGTTAGGTTTAGGGTTAAGGTACGGAAAAAGATACTGGTTAGGGTAAGGGTACGGGTTATGGTATGGGTTTGGGTTAGTGTTATTAGTGTACGGGTTAGGTTTAGCGTTTGGGTACGGGTTAGGGTAAGTGTTAGGGTTAGGGTTAGGGTTAGCGGTTAGCTTTAGGGTTAGGGTTAGACTACGCGTTAGGGTTAGGGTACAAGTTAGGGTTAGGGAAATGTTAGGGTTAGGTTTATGGTTAGGGTTAGTGTACGGGTTAGGGTTAGGGTTAGGTTTAGGGTTAGTGTTAGGGTTAGGGTACGGGTTAATATTAGGGTTAGGTTTCGGGTTAGGTTTAGGGTTAGGGTTAGGTTTAGGGTGCGGGTTAGGGTTAGGGTTAGGGTAGGGTTAGGGTTAGGGTTAGGGTACGAGTTAGGGTTAGGTTTAGGTTTAGGGTATGGTTAGGTTTAGGGTTAGGGTTAGGGTACGGGTTAGGGTTAGGGTACGGGTTAGTGTTAGGGTTAGGGTCAGGTTTAGGTTTAGGGTTAAGTTACGAGTTAGGGTTAGGGTTAGGTAGGGTAAGGATTAGGGTACGGGTTAGGGTTATGGTTAGGGTACGGGTTTGGGTACGCGTACGGGTTAGGGTTAGGGTAGGGTGAGTGTACGGGTTATGAGTTAGTGGTTAGGGTACGGGTTAGGGTACAGGTTAGGGTAAGGGTTAGGGTACGGGTTAGGGCACGGGTTAAGTTTAGGGTACGGGTTAGATTTAGGTTTAGGGCACGGGTTAGGGTTAGGGTACGGGTTAGGGTACTGTTTAGGGTTAGGGTACTGGTTAGGGTTAGGGTACGGGTTAGTGTTAGGGTTAGGGACAGGGTTAGGGTTAGCGTTAGGGTACGGGATAGGGTTAGGGTTACGGTTAGGGTACAGTTTAGTGTTAGGTTTAAGGTTAGGGTTAGGGTTAGTGTACGGTTATGGTTAGGGTTCGGGTTAGGGTTAGGATACTGGTTAGTGTTAGGGTTAAGGTACGGTATAGGGTTAGAGTAAGGGTGTGTTTAGGGTTAGGGTTATGTTAAGGGTACGGGTTAATGTTAGGTTACGTGTTAGGGTTAGAGGGAGGGTATGGGTTAGGGTTAGGGTTAGTGTTAGGTTTAGGATTCTGGTTAGTGTTAGGGTTAGGGTACGGGTTAGGTTAAGGTTAGGGTACAGGTTAGGGTACGGGTTAGGTTAAGGGTTATAGTCAGGGTTCGGGTTAGGGTTAGGGTACAGGTTAGGGTTAGGGTTAGGGTCAAGGCTAGGGTTAGGTATAGGGTACGGTTTAGGGTTAGTGTACGGGATAGTGTTAGGTTTCTGGTTAGGTTACGTGTCAGGGTTAGGGTTAGGGTACAGGTACGGCATAGCGTTAGAGTTAAGGTTAAGGTTAGGGTTAGGGTATGGGTTAGTGTTAGGGTTAGGTTTTGGGTGAGGGTACGGGTTAGGGTACAGGTTAGGGTACGGTTTAGGGTACGGGTTTGGGTTAGGGTACGGGTTTGGTTTAGGGTTAGGGTTAGGGTAAAGGTTAGTGTTAGGGTACGGTTTAGGGTACTGTTTAGGGTTAGGGTACGGGTTAGGGTTAGGGTACTGGTTAGGGTTAGGTTTAGGGTCAGGGTTAGGTTTAGAGTTAGGGTACGAGTTAAGGTTAGGTTTCGTGTTAGTGTACGGGTAAGGTTTTGGGTTAAGGTTAAGGTTAGGGTTAGGGTATGGGTTAGTGTTAGGGTTAGGTTTAGGTTTCGGGTTAGGGTACAGGTTATGGTTAGGGTTAGGTTATGGGTTAGGTTATGGGTACGGGTTACGGTTAGGGTTACTGTTAGGGTGCGGGTTAGGCGTTAGGGGTTAGGGTTAGGGTTAGGATTATGGTACGGGTTACGGCACGGATTAGGGTTAGGGGTTAGGGGTTAGTGTTAGGGTTAGTGTTAGGTTTAGTATACGGGTTAGGGTTAGGGTATGGGTTAGGGTAAGGGTTAGGGTATGGATTAGGTTTAGGTTTAGGGTTAGCGTTAGGGTACGGATTAGGTTAAGCGTACGGGTTAGAGATAGGGTAAGGTTTAGGGTTAGTGTACGGGTTAGGGTAGGGTGAGGTTTAGGGCTAGGGTTAAGGTTAGGGTTACGGTAATGTTTAGGGTTAGGGTATGGGTTTAGTGTAGGGTTAGGGTTAGGGTTAGGCTACGGGTAAGAGTAAGGGTACAGGGTAGGGTTAGGGTATGGATTAGGTTTAGGGTTAAGGTTAGGTTAGGATACAGGATCAGGTTAGTGTACGGTTTAGGATTAGGTTTAGGGTATGGGATAGGGTTAGGTTGTGGGTTAGGGTTAGGGTACGGGTTGGGGTAAGGTTAGGTTTAGGGTTAGGTTTATGGTTAGGGTACGGGTCAGGGTATGGTTTAGGGTTAGGGATATGGTTAGGGTTAGGGTACGGGTTAGGGTTATGTTTAGGGCCAGTGTTATGGTTAGTGTTAGTGTACGGGTTAGGGTTAGGGTTAGGGTTAGTGTTAGTGTATGGGTTTTGGGTAGGGTTAGGGTTAGGGTACGAGTTAGGGTTAGGGTTAAGTTTAGGGTTGTGGTTCGGGTACGGGTTAGGGTGAGGGTTAGGGTTAGGGTTAGGGTTAGGTTTAGGGTATGGGTTAGGGTTAGGGTTAGGGTTAGGGTTAGTGTACGAGTTAGGGTCAGGGTTAGGTTTAGGGTTAGGTTTAGGGTTAGGGTTAGGTTACGTTCTAGGGTTAGGGTACGGATTAGGTTTAGGGTTAGGGTTAGGGTACGGGTTAGGGTTAGGGATAGGGTTAGGGTTAGGGATAGGGTTAGGGGTCGGGTTAGGGTCAGGTTTAGGGTTAGGGTACGGGTTAGGGTTAGGGTTGGTTAAGGGTTACGGTTAGGTTTAGGGTTAGGGTACGGTTTAGGGTTAGGGTATGGGTTATGGTACGGATTAGGGTAAGGTTAGGGTACGGGTTAGGGTCAGGGTTAGGGTACGGGTTAGGGTCCGGTTTAGGGTATGGATTAGGGTTAGTGTTAGGGTAAGGGTAATGGTACCGGTTAGGGTTAGGGTAGTCTTAGAGTACGGGTTTGGGTTAGAGTTCAGGTACCGGTTAGGTTTAGGGTTAGGGTACAGGTTAGGGTACGGGTTAGGGTTAGGGTTAGGGTTTGGTGTTAGGGTTACGGTTAGGGATAGGGTACCGGTTAGGGTTAGGGTAAAGGTTAACATTATGTTTAGGGTTAGTGTTAGGGTTAGCGTTAGTGTACGGGTTAGGGTTAGGGTTAGGGTTATGGTACGGGTTAGGGTTAGCATTAGGGTCAGTGTTAGTGTTAGGGTACGTGTTAGGGTAGGGGTAGGGTATGGTTTAGGGTTAGGGTTAGGGTTAGGGTACGGTTAGGGTTAGTGTTGGGGTTCAGCTTAGATTAGGGTTAGGTTTATGGTTACGGTACGGGTTAGGGTTAGGGTTATAGTCAGGGTTAGGGTTAGGGTTATGGTATGGGTTAGGGTTAGCGTTAGTGTTAGGGTTAGGGTTAGGTTTAGGGTTCGGGTTAGGTTTAGGGTTAGGGTCAGGTTATGGTTAGGGATAGGGTACGGTTTAGGGTTAGGGTACGGGATAGTGTTAGGTTTCGGGTTAGGGTATGGGTTAGGGTTTGGGTTAGGGTTAGGGTTAGCATTAGATTTAAGGTTAAGGTTAGGAATAGGGTATGGGTTAGTGTTAGGGTTAGGTTTAGCATTAGGGTACTGGTTAGGGTACGGGTTAGGGTAAGGGTTAGGGTAGGGTTAGTGTACGGGTTAGGAGTTAGTGGTTAGGGTACGGGTTAGGGTACAGGTTAGGGTTAGGGTTAGGGTACGGGTTAGGGAATGGGTTAGCATTATGGTTAGGTTTAGTGTTAGGGTTAGAGTTAGTGTACCGGTTAGGGTTAGGGTTAGGTTTAGTGTTAGGGTTACGGTACGGGTTAGGGTTAGCATTAGGGTCAGGGTTAGAGTTAAGGTGAAGGTTAGGGTTAGGGTACGGGTTAGGGTTAGGGTTAGCATTAGGGTTAGGGTTAGTGTATGGGTTAGGGTAAGGTTTAGGTTACGGGATAGTGTTAGGGTTAGGGTACGGGATAGTGTTAGGTTAAGGGTGTGGTTTAGGGTGAGGGTTACATTAAGGGTACAGGTTAGTGTTAGGGTACGTGTTAGGGATAGCTGTAGGGTATGGGTTAGGGTTAGGGTTAGAGTTAGGGTACGGCTTAGGTTAGGATTAGGTTTAGGGTTAGGGTTCGGGTTAGTGTTAGGGTTATAGTCAGGGTTATGGTTTGGGTTAGGGTACGGGTTAGGGTATGGGTACGGGTTAGGGTTAGGGTTAGGGTTAGGGTTACGGTACGGGTTAGGGGTAGAGTTAGATTTAGGTTTAGGGTTACGGTTAGGGTACGGGTTAGTGTACGGGTTAGGGTTAGGGATAGGGTTAGGGTTAGGGTACGGGTTAGGGTTTGGGTTAGGGTCAGGGTTACGGTTAGGGTACGGGTTAGGTTTAGGTTTAGCATTAGGGTTAGGGTACGGTTAGGGGTAGGGTTAGGTTTAGTGTTAGGGTAACGGATAGGGTACGGATTAGGGTACGGGTTAGGGTTAGGGTACGGGTTAGGGTTAGGGTTAGCGTTAGGGTTAGGGTACGGGTTAGAGGTAGGGTTTGGTTTAGGGTTAGGGTAACGGATAGGGTACGGATTAGGGTACGGGTTAGGCTTAGTGACAGGGTTAGGTTTAGGGTATGTGTTAGGGTTAGGGTTAAGGAGAGGGTTAGGGTTACTGTTAGGGTTAGGGTACAGGTTAGGTTATGGGTTAGGGTACGGGTTAGGGTTAGGGTACAGGTTAGTGTTAGGGTTAGGTGTGGGGTTAGGTTTAGGGTTAGGGTACGGGTTAGGGTTAGGTTTAGGGTCATGGTTATGGTTAGGTTTAGGGTACGGGTTAGGGTTATGTTTAAGGTTAGGGTATGGGTTAGTTTTAGGGTTAGGGTATGTGTTAGGGTTATGTTTAAGGTTAGGGTTAAGGTTAGGGTTCGGTTTAGTGTTAGGGTTGGGGTTAGGGTTAGGGATAGTGTACGGGTTAGGATTAGGGTACGGGTATGAGTTATGTTTAGTTTTAGGTTTAGGGTTAGGTTTAGGGTGTGGGTTAGTGTTAAGGTTAGGGTACGTGCTAGGGTATGGGTTAGGGTACGGGTTAGGGTTACGGTTAGGGTTAGGTTTAGAGTTAGGTTTAAGTTAGGTTTAGGGTATGGGATCGGGTTAGGGTACGAGTTAGGTTTAGCGTTAGTGTTAGGATTAGGGTACGGGTTAGGGTTAGTGTACGGGTTAGGGTTAGGGGACAGGTTAGGGTTAGTGTTAGGGTACGGGTTAGGGTTAGGTTACGGGTTAGGGGTAGGGTTAGGGTATGGGTTAGGGTTACAGTTACTGTTAGGGTATGGGTTAGGGTTAGGGTTAGAGTTCGGGTTGGGTTAGGGTAGAGGTTATGTTTAGGGTTAAGGTTAGGGTACGGGTTAGGGTTAGGATATGGGTTAGGGTTAGGGTACTGGTTACGATTAGCAATAGGGTTAGGGTTAGGGTTAGGTTTAGGGTTAAGGTATGTGTTAGGTTACGGGTTAGGGTTAGGTTTAGGTTTAGGGGTTAGGGTTAGGGTACGGGTTAGGGTTAGAGTACGGGTTAGGGTTAGATTTAGGGTTAGTGTACGGGTTATGGTTAGGGTTAAGTTTAGGGGTAAGATACGTGTTAGAGGTAGGGTTAGGTTACGGGATACGGTTAGGGTACGGGTTAGGTTTAGGGTTAGTGGTTAGGTTTAGTGTTAGGGTTAGGGTACGTGTTAGGGTTAGAGTACGGGTTAGGTTTAGGGTTAGGTTTAGTGTACGGGTTAGGGTTAGGGTTAGGTTTAGGGTTAGTGTTAGGGTACGGGTAAGGGGTAGGGTTAGGGTACGGGATATGGTTAGGGTACAGGTTAGGTTTAGGGTTAGGCTTAGGTTTAGAGTATGGGTTAGGGTTAGGGTACGGGTTATGGTTAGGGGTAGAGTATGGGTTAAGTTTCTGGTTAGGGTTAGGGTTAGGGTTAGGGTTAAGGTTATGGTACTGGTTAGGTTACAGGTAAGGTTTAGAGTTTGGGTACGAGATAGGGTACGGGTTAGGGTTAGGGTTAAGTTACGGGAAACTGTACGGGTTAGGGTACGGGTACGGGTTAGGGTACGGGTTTGGATTAGTGTTAGGGTACAGGTTACTTTTAGTATTTGGGTACGGGTTTGGGTTAGTGTTAGGGTACGATTTAGTTTTAACGTTTGGGTACGGGTTATGGTAAGGGTTAGGGTTAAGGTTACGGGTTATTGTTAGGGTTAGTGTTAGGCTATGGGTTAGGGTTAGGGTACGAGTTAGGGGTAGGGTTAGGGTTAGTGTACGGGTTAAGGTTAGGGTTAGGGTTAGGGTTAGGTTAAGGTATAGGGTTAGGTTATGGGTTAGGTCTATGGTTAGGGTTATGTTTATGGTGCGGGTTAGGGTTAGGGTTAGGGTACGGGTTAGGTTTAGCGTACGGGTACAGGTTATGGTTTGGGTTAGGGTTCATTTAGGTTTAGGCTGCAGGTTAGGGTTAGGTTTAAAGTTAGGGTTACGTTGTGGGTTAGGGTTAGGGTTACGGTACGGGTTAGGGTTACGGTTAGGGTCACGGTATGGGTTAAGTTTAGGGTTATGGTATGGGTTAGGGTTAGGTTTCGGGTTAGAGTACAGGTTGTTGTTATTGTTAGGGTACGGGTATGGGTTAGGGTTAGGTTTAAAGTTAGCTTTAGGGTTAGGGTATGGGTTAGTGTTAGTGTTAGTGTTAGGGTTAGGGAACGGGTTTGGGTACAGGTTAGAGTTATGGTTAGGGTACGGAATAAGGTACGGTTTTTGGTACGGGTATGGGTTAGTGTTAGGGTAGGGTTCGGGTACGGGTTAGGGATTACGGGTTAGTGTTAGGGTTCAGATATGGGTTAGGGTACGGATTAGGGTTAGGGATTAGGGGTTAGGGTTAGGGTTAGGCTAAGGGTGCGGGATAGGGTTAGGTTACGTGTTAGGTTTAGGGTTAGGGTTAGGTTTAGGGTATGGGTTAAGGTTAGGGTTAGGGTTAGGGTTAGGGGAGTACGGGTTACGATTAAGTTACGGGTTAGGGTTAGGTTTAGGATTAGGGTTAAGGTTAGGGTTAGTGTACGGTTTAGCGTCAGGGTTAGGTTTAGGATTAGGGTTAGGGTTAGGGTTATGGTAAGGGATAGGGTTAGGATATGAGTTAGGTTTAGGTTTAGGGTAAGGTTTAGGGTACGGGTTAGCGTTAGGGTACGGGCTGGGTTAGGGGTAGGGTATGGGTTAGGGTTAGGGTTAGGGTACGGGTTAGGGTTAGTGTTAGGGTTAGGGTTAGGTTTAGGGTTCAGGTTAGTGTTATGGTTAGGGTTAAGGATAGGGTACGGGTTAGGGTTAGGGTTAGGGTCATGGTTAGGGTTAGGCTTAGGGTCCGGTTTAGGGTTAGGGTTAGGGTCAGGTTTCGGATTAGGTTTAGGGTTAGTGTTAGGTTTAGGGTTCGGTTTAGGGTTAGGGTTAGGGTTAGGGTTAGCGTTAGTGTACAGGTTAGGGTTAGGTTTAGGGTTAGGGTACGGGTTAGGGTTAGGTTTAGGGTACGTGATAGGGTTAGCATACGGGTTAAGTTTAGTGTTGGGGTAAGGTTTAGGTTATGGGTTAGGGTTAGGGTACGGTTTAGGGTTAGGTTTAGAGTGCGGGTTAGGGTTAGGGTTAGGGTACGGGTTAGGGTTAGGTTTAGGGTCAAGGTTATGCTTAGGGTTAGGGACCGTTTATGGTTAGGGTGAAGCTTAGGGGACGGGTTAGTTTTAGACTTAGGTTACGGTTTAGGGTTATGGTTAAGGTTAGGGTTAGGGTTAAGATATGGGTTAGGATTAGGGTATGGGTACGGGTTATGGTTAGGTTTAGGGTTGGGGTTAGGTTTAGGGTGCTGGTTAGGGTTATGGTTAGGGTTAGGGTATGGGTTAAGGTTAGGGTTAGGGTACGGGTTATGGTTACAGTTAGGGTTAGGGTATGGGTTAAGATTAGGGTTAGGGTACGGGTTAGGTTTAGGTTTCGGGTTAGGGTATGGGTTAGGGTTAGTGTTAGTGTTAGGTTTAGGGTACGGGTTAGGGTTAGCGTTAAGATTAATGTTAGGGTTTGGGTATGGGTTAGATTTGGGTTAGGTTTAGGGTTAGGGTAAGGTTTAGGGTACGGGTTAGGGTTAGGGTTATGATTAGGCTACGGGTTAGGGTTAGAGTTAGGGTACGGGTTAGGGTACGGGTTATGGTTAGGGTATGGCTTAGGGTTAGAATTAGCGTTACGGTACAGGTTAGGGTTAGGGTACGGGTTAGGTTACGGGATAGGGTTAGGGTTAGGGTACGCTTTAGGTGACGGGTTAGGGTAGGGTATGGGTTAGGTTTAGGGTTAGTGTACGGGTTAGGGTACGGTTAGGGTTAGGTTTAGGGTACGGCTTAGGGTACGGGTTAGGTTTAGGTTTAGGGTTAGGGTTTAGGGTGAGATTAGGCTTTAGGGATAGGGTTATGGTTAGGGTATGGGTTAGGGTTAGGGTACAGGTTAGTGTTAGGGTTAGGGTACGGGTTAGTGTTAGGGTTATGGTTTGGGTACGGGTTAGGGTTAGGTTTAGGGTTAAGGTTTAGGTTTAGAGTTAGGGTTAGGGTTAGGATTAGGAGTTAGGGGTTAGGTTTAGGGTTACGGGTAGGTTTAGGCGGTTAGGCTTAGGGTTATGGTTAGGGTTAGGTTTAGGTTTAGGGGGATAGGGTTAAGGTTAGGGTTAGCGTTAGGGTTAGTGTTAGGGTTGGGGTGTAGGGTTAGTGTTAGGGTTAGGGTTAGGGTTAGGGGGTTAGATTATGGTTAAGGTTAGGGTTAGGGTTACAGGTTAGGTGTTTAGGGTTTGGGTTAAGGTTAGGGTTAGGGTTAGGTTTGGGGTTAGGTTTAGGGTTAGGTTTAGGGTTACGGTTGGGGTTGGGTTTAGGGTTAGGGTTAGGGTTATGGTACGTGTTAGAGAAAGGATACGGGTTACGGTCAGGGTACGGGTTAGGGTCGGGTTAGGTTTTGGGTAGGGGATAGTGTTAGAGTACGGGTTAGGGTACGTGTTACAGTAAGGAACGACTTATGGTTAGGGTACGGCTTAGGGTTAGGGTACGGTTTACAGTATTGGTTAGGGTTAGGTTTAGGGTTAGGGTTAGGGTATGGGTTAGGGTTAGTGTACGGGTTAGGGTTAAGGTTAGGGTTAGGTTACCGGTTAGGGTTAGAGTGCGTGTTAGGGTACGGATTAGTGTTAGGGTTAGGTTACGGGTTAGGGTACGGGTTAGGGTTTTTGTATGGGTTAGGGTTAGGTTTAGGGTTAGGGTTAGGTTACCGATTAGGGTTAGTGTACGGGTTAGGGTACGGATTAGGGTTAAGGTACAGTTTAGGGTAGGTGTTAGGGTTAAGGGACGGGTTAGGGTTAGGGTTTGGGTTAGGGTACGGGTTAGGGTTAGGGTACAGTTTATGATATGGTTTAGGTTTAGGTTTAGGGTTAAGGTTAGGATACGGTTTAGGGTATGGTTTAGGGTTAGAGTACGGGTTAGGTTACGGATTAGGGTTAGGTTTAGGGTACGGGTTAGGGTACGAGTTAGGGTTAGTGTACGGGTTAGTTTTAGGGTTAGGGTTAGGGTACGGGTTCGAGTTAGAGTACGGTTTAGGGTATGGATTAGGGTTTCTGTTAGGGTACGGGTTAGGGTACAGGTTAGGGTTAGTGTACGAGTAACGTTATGGGTTAGGGTTAGGGTACGGGTTAGGGTACGGGTTTGGTTAAGGTTTAGGCTACGGGTTAGGTTTAGGGTTAGGGTACGGTTTCGGGTATGGGTTAGGGTTAGGGTTAGATTTAGGAGTTAGGGTTAGGGTTAGGGTACGGGTTAGGGTTAGGATTAGGATACGGGATATGGTTAGGGTACGGGTTAGCTTTAGGGTTAGGGTTAGGTTTAGGTTATGCCTTAGGGTTAGGGTAGGGGTTAGGGTTAGGGGTAAGGCATGGGTACGGTTTAGGATTAGTTTTAGGGTTAGGGTACGGGTTAGGGTACGGGATAGGGTTAGGGTTAGAGTACGGGTTAGGGTACAGGTTAGGTTATTTGTTAGGGTTATCGTAAGGATACAGGTAACGGTACGGGTTAGGGTTAGGTTACGTGTTACGGTACGGATTTGGGTTAGGGTTCGTGTACGGGTTAGTTTTAGGGTTAGGGTACAGGTTAGTGTTAGGGTTAAGGTTAGTGGTTAGGGTTAGGTTTATTGTTAGGTTACGGGTTAGGGTTAGGGTAGGGGTTAGAGTTAGGGTTAGGGTTAGTGTACGGGTAAGGGTTAGGGTTAGGGTTAGGGTACATATTAGGGTTAGGGTTAGGGTACTGGATAGGGTTAGGGTACGGGTTAGGTCTATGGTTAGGGTTAGATATAAGGTATGGGTTAGGGTTCGGGTACGGTTTAGGGTTAGGGTTAGGTTTAGGGTAAGGTTTAGGGTTAGGGTTAGGTTTAGGGTACGGGTTAGGATTTGGGTTACGGTTAGGGTATGGGTCAGTGTTAGTGTTAAGGTTAGACTTAGGTTTAGTGTACGGTTTAGGGTTAGGGTTAGGTTACGTGTTATGGTTACGGTCAGGGTTAGTGTACGGGTTAAGTTTAGGGTTAGGGTTAGGGTATGGATTACTGTTAGGGTTAGGGTTAGGGTACAGGTTAGGGTTAGTGTTAAGATTAAGGTTAGGGTTAGGCTACGGGTTAGGGTTAGGCTTAGGGTTAGGTTTAGGGTACAGGTTAGGGTTAGGGTTAAGATTAAGTTTAGGGTTAGGGTACGGGTTAGGGTTAGGCTTAGGTTTAGGGATAAGGTTTAGGGTATGGCTTAGGGTTAGGGTACGGGTTAGGGTTAGGGTACGGGTTAGGGTTGGGTTAGGATTGGGGTTAGGGTACAGGTTAGGGTTAGGTTACGGGTTAGGGTATGGGATAGGGTTAGGGTTAGGTTACGCTTTAGGTTACGGGTTAGTGTAAGGTATGGGTTAGGGATAGGTTTAAGGTTAGGGTATGGGTTAGGGTACGGTTTAGGTTACGGGTTAGGGTTAGGGTTCGGGTTAGGTTTAGGTTAGGGTTAGGGTTTAGGGTGAGAGTAGGCTTTAGGGTTAGGGTTACGGTTAGGGTACTGGTTAGGGTTAGGGTATGGGTTAGTGTTAGGTTTAGGGTATGGGTTACAGTTAGGGTATGGGTTAGGGTATGGGTTAGGGTACGTGTTAGGGTTAAGGTATGGGTCAGGGTTAGGGTTAGGGTTAGGGTACGGGTTAGGGTACGGGTTCGGGATAGTGAACTAGTTAGGTTTAGGGTTAGGGTTAGGGTTAGGGTACGCGTTCGGGTTAGAGTAAGGTTTAGTGTACGGATTAGGGTTAAGGTTAGTGTATGGGTTAGGTTTAGGGTTAGGGTACGGGTTATGGTTAGGGTTAGGTTTAGGGTACGGGTTAGGGTTTGGGTTAGGGTTAGGGTATGGGTCAGGGTTAGTGTTAAGGTTAGGCTTAGGGTGTGGGTACTGTTTGGGGTTAGGGTTAGGGTACAGGTTTGGTTACGGTTAGGATTAGGGTACGGGTTAAGATTAGGGTTAGGGTACGGTTTAGGTTTAGGTTTCGGTTTAGGGTACGGGTTAGGGTTAGGTTTAGTGTATGGGTACGGGTACAGGTTAGGGTTAGGGTTAAGTTTAGGGTTAGGGTTAGGGTATGGATTACTGTTAGGGTTAGGTTTAGTGTTAGGGTACATGTTAGGGTTAGGATTAAGATTAAGGTTTGGGTTAGGCAACGGGTTAGGGTTAGGGTTAGGGTTAGGTTTAGGGTAAGTTTTAGGGTACGGGTTAGGGTTAGGGTTAAGATTAAGTTTAGGGTTAGGGTACGGGTTAGGGTTAAGGTTAGGGTTAGGGCTAAGGTTTAGGCTACGGGTTAGGGTTATGGTACGGGTTAGGGTTAGGATACGGGTTAGGGTTGGGTTAGGATTGGGGTTAGGGTACGGGTGAGGGTTAGGTTACGGTTTAGGGTACGGGATAGGGTTAAGTTTAGGGTACACTTTAGTTTATGGGTTAGTGTAAGGTATGGGTAAGGGATAGGGTTAGGGTTAGGGTATGGTATAGGGTCGGGGTAGGGTTAGGGTTCGGGTTAGGGTTAGGGTTAGGGTTAGGGTTTAGGGTGAGAGTAGGCTTTAGGGTTAGGGTTACGGTTAGGGTACGTGTTAGGGTTAGGGTACGGGTTAGTGTTAGGTTTATGGTATGGTTTAGAGTTAGGGTTAGGTTTAGGGTACGGGTTAGGGTTAGGTTTCAGGTTAGGGTTAGGGTTTAGGTTTAGAGTTAGGTTTAGGGTTAAGATTAGGAGTTAGGGGTAAGGGTTTGGGTTAGGGTTAGGGTTAGGGGGTTTGGGTTTGGTTTAAGGGTTAGAGGGTTAGGGTTAGGGTTAAGCTTAGGGTTACTGTTAGGGTTGGGGTTAGGATTAGGGTTAAGGTTAGGGAATGGTTTAGTGATAGGGTACCTGTTACGGTTAGGGTACGGGTTAGGGTACGCGTTAGGTTTAGGGTATGAGTTAGGTTTAGGGAATGGTTTAGGGTACGTTTTAGGGTTAAGGGACGGGTTAGAGTTAGGGTTAGGGTTAGGGTTAGGTTTAGATTACGGGTTAGTGTATGGATTAGGGTTAGGTTTAGGGTACGGGTTAGGGTACGGGTTAGGGTACGGTAACGGTACAGTTCTAGTTAGTGTACAGGTTTGGGTACGGGTTTTGGTTAGGGTTAGTCTACGGGTTTGGTTTAGGGTTAGGGTACGGGTTAGGGTAGGAGTTAAGGTACGGGTTTAGGGTTAGGGGTTAGGGTTAGGGTTAGGTACGAGTTAGGGTTAGGGTACGGGTTAGGTTTAGATTACGGGTTAGTGTATGGATTAGGGTTAGGGTTAGGGTACGGGTTAGGGTACAGGTTAGGGTACGGTAACGGTACAGTTAGAGTTAGTGTACGGGTTAGGGTACGGGTTTTGGTTAGGGTTAGTCTACGGGTTTGGTTTAGGGTTAGGGTACGGGTTAGGGTAGGAGTTAAGGTACGGGTTTATGGTTAGGGGTTAGGGTTAGGGTTAGGTACGAGTTAGGGTTAGGGTACGGTTTAGTGTTACGTTTAGGGTTAAGGTTAGGGTTAGTGTACGGGTTAGGTTTAGTGTTAGGGTACGGGTTAGGGTACGGTTTAGGGTTATGGTTATGGTTAGGTTTTAGCTGTAGGGTTAGGGTTAGAGTTAGGGTTAGGGTACAGGTTAGGGTTAGGGTAAGGGTACGGGATAGGGTTAGGGTACGGGTTAGGTTTAGGGTTAGGTTTAGGTTTAGGGTACAGGTTAGGCTAATGGTACGGTTAGTTTTAGGGGTAGGTTATAGTTTAGGTTTAGGGTTAGGGTATGGGTTAGGGTATGGGTTAGGGTTAGGGTTAGTGTTAGTGTTAGGGTCAGGTTAGGTTTAGGGTTAGCGTCAGGGTTACTGTACGCGTTAGGTTTAGGGTACGGGTTAGGTTTAGGGTTAGGGTTAGGGTTAGGTTTAGGTTTTAGGGTTAGTGTTAGGGTACGGGTTAGGGTTAGGGTACGGGTTAGGGTTAGGGTACGGGTTAGGGTTAAGGTTAGGGTACGAGTTAGGGTTATGATACGGGTTAAGGTTAAGGTACGGTTTAGGGTACGGGTAAGGGTTATGGTTAGGGTTATGTTTAGGGTACGGTTTAGGGTTTGGGTGTTGGAGTATGGGTTAGGGTTAGGGTACAGGTTAGGGTACGGGTTAGGGTTAGGGTTAGGTTTGGGGTTAGGGTATGTGTTAGGGTACGGGTTAGGGGTTACGGTTATGTTTAGGGTTAGGTTTAGGGTACGGGTTAGGATACGGGTTAGGGTTAGGGTTAGGGTTCGGTTTAGTGTTAGGGTACTGGTTAGGGTACGGGTTAAGGTACGGGTTAGTGTTAAGGTACTGGTTAGGGTACGGGTTAGGGTACGGGTTAGGGTTAGGGTACGGTTAGGGTTAGGTTTAGGGTTAGGGTTATGGGTTAAGTTAGGGTTAGGGTTAGGATTAGGGGTTAGCGTTAGGGATAGGGTTATGGTTAGGGTTAGTGTTAGTGGTTATGGTTAGGTTTATGGTTAGGGTTAGGGTTAGGTTTAGTGTTAGGGTAGGGTAAGGGTTAGGTTTAGGGGTTAAGTTTAGGGTTAGGGTTAGGGTTAGGGGATGGGTTAGTGTTAGGGTATGTGTTAGGGTACGGGTTAGGGTTAGGGGACGGGTTAGGGTACTGGTTAGTGTTAGGGTTAGGGTACGGGTTAATGATAGGTTTAGGGTACGGGTTAGGGTTAGGGTACGGGTTAGGGTTAGGGTTAGGGTTTGGGTACGGGTTTTGTTTAGGGTCAGTGTTAGGGTTAGTTTTAGGGTCAGGGTACAGGTTAAGGTAGGTTTGGGGTTAGGGTTAGGTTTAGGGTTAGGTTAGGTGTTAGGGATAGGGTTAGGTTTACAGTTAGTGTACGGGTTAGTTTTAATGGTTAATGTTAGTGTAACAGTGTTAGGTTTCGTGTTAGGGTAGGGTTATGGTACGGGTTAGGAATAGGTTTAATATACGGTTTAGGGTTAGTTTTAGTGTACAGGTTAGGGTACGGGTTAGGGTTAGGGTACGGGTTAGGGTTAGGTTTAGCATTAGGGTACAGTTTAGGATAAGAATTAGGGTTAGGGTTAGGGTACGGGTACGGATTAGGGTTAGGGTTATGGTTGGGTATGGTTTAGGGTTAGCATACGGGTTAGGGTTAGGATACAGGTTAGGGTTAGTTTTAGGGTTTGGGTACGGGTTAGGGTTAGGGTTAGTGTTAGGGTTAGTGTTAGGTTCAGGGTACGGGTTAGGGTAGGGTTGGGTTTAGGGTTAGGTTTAGGGTTAGGTTAGGTGTTAGGGTTAGGGTTAAGGTTACAGTTAGTGTACCGGTTAGGGTTAAGGGTTAATGTTAGGGTAAGTGTTAGGGTTAGGTTTTGGGTTAGGGTAGGGTTAGGGTACGGGTTAGGATTAGGTTTAATGTACGGTTTAGGGTTAGTTTTAGGGTACGGGTTAGGGTTAGGGTACGGGTTAGGGTTAGGTTTAGCATTAGGGTACGGGTTAGGTTTAGGATTAGAGTTAGGGTTAGGGTACGGGTACGGATTAGGGTTAGGGTTAGGGTTGGGTATGGTTTAGGATTAGCGTATGGGTTAGGGTTAGGGTACGGTTAAGGTTAGGTTTAGGGATTGGGTACGGGTTAGGGTTAGGGTTAGGATTAGTGTTGGGGTCAGGGTACTCGTTAGGGTAGTGTTAGGGTTAGGGTTAGGTTTAGAGTTAGGTTAGGTGTTAGGGTTAGGGTTAGGGTTACAGTTAGTGTACGGGTTAGGGTTAAGGGTTAGTGTTAGGGTAAGTTTTAGGGTTAGGTTTCGGGTTAGGGTAGGGTTAGTATACGGGTTAGGATTAGGGTTATTATACAGGTTAGGGTTAGTTTTAGGTTACGGTTTAGGGTACGGGTTAGGGTACGGGTTAGGGTTAGGTTTAGCATTAGGGTACGGGTTAGGATTAGGATTAGGGTTAGGGATAGGGTACGGGTACAGATTAGGGTTAGGTTAAGGGTACGGGTTAGGTTTATGTTTAGGGTTAGTGTTAGGGTGTGGGTTAGGGTTAGTGTACGGGTTAGGGTTAGGGTTTGGATTAGGGTTAGGGTTTGTTTTAGCGTATGTGTTAGTGTTAGGATACGGGTTAGTGTTAGGGTATGGGTTAGGGTACGGTTTATCGTTAGGTTACAGTTAGTGTTAGGGTATGGGTTAGAGTTAGGTTTCGGTTTAGGGTGCGAGTTAAGGTTAGGGTTAGGGTATGGGTTAGGGTTAGGTGTTAGGGTTAGGGTTAGGGTACGGGTTAGGTATAGGGTACTGGTTAGTGTACGGGTTAGGGTTAGGGTTAGGGTACGGGGTAGGTTTAGTGTTAGGGTTAGGGTTAGGGTATGGGTATGGGTTAGGGTTAGGGTACGGGTTAGGGTACGGTTTAGGGTTAGGGTGAAGGTTAGGGTTAGGGTACGGGTTAGGGTACAGGTTAGGGTATGGGTTAGGGTGAGGGTTAGGGTACTGGTTAATGTTAGGGTATGGTTTAGAGTTAGGTTTAGGGTTAGGGTATGGTTTAGGGTTAGGGTTAGTTTTAGGGTTAGTGTTAGTGTTAGGGTACCGATTAGTGTAGGTTTAGTGTTAGTGTTAGTGTAAGGGTTAGGGTACAGGTTAGGGTTAGGGTTAGGTTTAGGGTTAGGGTACGGGTTAGGCTTAGGGGTTAGGGTTAGGGTAAGGGTTAGGGTTATGGTTCGGTTTAGGGTAGGGTTAGGGTACGGGTTAGGATTAGGGTTAAGGTAAAATAATTGAATCGAATCGATTCGAACATTATCTTATGAAATCGAATAAAAAATAATCGACTGGAAACCAATGAATAGAAAATAATCGAATCGAATCGAGTCAAGTCGAATCAAAATTAATCAAATCGAGTCGAATCCAATCAAAAATAATCGAATGGAATATATTCGAAAATAATCGAATCGAATCAAATCGAATCAAAAATAATCGAATCTAATGGAATCGAAAATAATCGAATTGAATCGAATCGAATCGATTTAAGAAAAATCGAGTCGAATCGAATCAAAATGAATCGAATCAAAACGTATTAAAACTAATCAAATCGTATCGAAAATAATCGACTCGAAACCAATCGAATCGAAAATAATCAAATCCAATTGAGATGAATGGAATCGAATAGTAAATTATTGATTCCAATAAATCGTATCGAATCGAAAATAATTGAATCAAATTGAAAATAATCGCATCGAATCGAATTAAAAATAATTGAATTGAAACGAATCGATAATAATCAAATCGAATCGAAAAGATTCGAATGGAAAATAATCAAATCGAATCGATTCAAATAAAATCGAATGGAATCGAAAATAATCGTAACGAATCGAATTGAAAATAATCGAAAAGAATCGAGTCGAGTCAAATTGAATCGAAAATAATCAAATTGAATCAAAAATAATCTCATCAAATCGAATCAAATATAATCGAATCGAGAGGAATTGAAAATAGTGGAATCAAATCGAATCAAATTGAAAATAATCGAATTGAATCAAATCGAGTTGAAAATAATCGAATCCAATCCAATCAAAAATAATCAAAACAAATCGAATCGAAAATGATCGAATCTAATTGAATCGAAAATAATAGAATCAAATCTAATAAAAAATAATCGAATTGAAACAATCGAATAAATCAAATCGAATCCAAAATAATCGAATCAAATTGATTCGTTTAGAAAATAATTGAATCGATTAGAAAATAATCGAATTGAATCGAATCAAACCTAATGGAATCGAAAAGGATCGAATCGAATCAAAAATAATCGAATAGAATTGACTGGAATCTAAAATAATCGATTCATTGGGATCCCTGGGTGGCGTAGCGGTTTGGCGCCTGCCTTTGGCACAGGGTGCGATCCTGGAGACCCGGGATCGAGTCCCACGTCGGGCTCCCAGTGCATGGAGCCTGCTTCTCCCTCTGCCTGTGTCTCTGCCTCTCTCTCTCATTCTCTCTCTGTGACTATCATAAATAAATAAAAATTAAAAAAAATTAAAAAAAAAGTAAAATAAATAAAATAAAATAATCGATTCGAATGGAATCGAAAAGAAATGAATCGAATCGAATCAAAAATAATTGAATGGAATCAACTCGAAACCAATCGAACTTAAAATAATCGAATCGAATTGAGACGAATGGAATCAAATAGTAAATTAGTGATTCGAATCAAATCGTATTGAATCAAAAATAATCGAATCGTATGGAATTGAAAATAATCAAATAAAAAAAGAAAATAATCAAATCAAATCGAAACGAATCGAAAGTAATGAAATCGAATCAAATCGAATCAAAAATAATCGACTCGAAACCAATGGAATCGAAAATAATGGACTCGAATAGAATCATTTGGAAAATAATCGACTCAAATTTAATCAAAACGAAAACAATTGAATCGAATAGAAACTAATCGAATCGAACCGAATTGACTCGAAAATAATCGAATCGAATCGAATCGTATAGAAAATAACAGAATTGAATCAAAAATAATATAAATGAATCGAATCAAAGCGAAAATAATCGAATCAAAAGTAATCGAATAAATCCGAGTCAAAAATAATCGAATCGAATCGAATCAAACATAATCGAATGAAATTGAATCAAAAATAATCGACTAGAAACCAATGAATAGAAAATAATCTAATCGAATCGTGTCAAATCGAATCAAAATTAATCAAATCGAGTCAAATCCAATCAAAAATAATCGAATGGAATAGATTCGAAAATAATCGAATTGAATCAAATCGAATCAAAAATAATCGAATCTAATGGAATCGAAAATAATCGAATCGAATTGAATCGATTCGAGAAAAATCGAGTCGAATCGAATCGAAACGAATCGAATCGAAACCCATTGAAACGAATCAAATCGTATCGAAAATAATTGACTCGAAACCAATTGAACTTAAAATAATCGAATCGATTTGAGACGAGTGGAATCGAATAGTAAATTAGTGATTCGAATCAAATCGTATCGAATCGAAAATAATCGCATCGAATTGAATAAAAAATAATCGAATCGTATGGAATTGAAAATAATCAAATCAAATCGAATCAAATCGAAAATAATCAAATTGAATCAAATCGAATAGAAAATAATCGACTCGAAACCAATGGAATCGAAAATATTGGAATCAAAAATAATCGACCCGAAACCAATCAAATCGAAAATAATCGATTTAAATTGAGACAAATGGAATCGAATAGTAAATTATTAATTCAAATCAAATCGTATCGAATCGAAAATAATTGAATCGAATTGAAAATATTCGCATCGAATCGAATAAAAAATAATCTAATTGAATCGAATCGAAAATAATCGAATCGAATCAAATCGAGTTGAAAATAATCGAATCGAATCAAATCAAGTTGAAAATAATCGAATCCAATCCAATCAAAAATATTCGAATCAAATCGAATTGAAAATGATCGAATCTAATTTAATCAAAAATAATCGAATCTAATGGAATTGTATCAAAAATAATCGATTCGAAACCAACAGAATCGAAAATCGAATCGAATCGAGTCGAATAGAATAGAATAGTAAATAATCAAATCGAATCGAATCGAATTGAATCTAAAGAAATCAAATCGAATCAAATCGAATCGAAAATAATTGAATCGAATTGAATGGAATCGAAAATAATCGAATCGAATAGAATCGATTCAAAAAAATCGAGTTGAATCGAATCGAAATGAATCGAATCGAATCGAAACGTATTGAAAATAATCGAATCGAATCAAATCGAAACGATTTGAATCGAAAATAATCGAATCAAATGGAATTGAAAATAATCGAATCAAAACAAATCAAATAAAAAATAATCAAATCGAATCGAATCGAAAATTATCGACTCAAAACCAATTGAATCGAAAAAATGGAATCGAATCCAATCGAGCCGAAAATAATTGAATCCAATCGAATTGAAAATAATCGACTCGAATAGAATCGTATGGAAAATAGTCGACTCGAAACCAATCGAAATGAAAATAATTGAATCGAATCGAAACTAATCAAATCGAACCGAATAGATTCAAAAATAATCGATATGAAACCAATCGAATTGAAAATAATGGAATACAACCTAATGAATTCAAAGTAATTGAATGAAATCTAATCGAAAATAATCGAGTCGAATCGAAAATAATCGAATCGAATCAAAACGAACCAAATCGAAATAAGCAAATCGAATCGAATTGTATCGAAAATAATCTATTGGAAACCACTCGAATCGAAAATAATTGAGTCGAATCGAGTCGAATGGAATTGAATAGAAAATAATTGAATCGAATCGAATTGAATTGAAAATAATTAAATCGAATCGAATCGAATAAAAAATAATCGAATTAAATCGAATCGATAATAATCGAATAAAATCTAATCGAAAATAATCGAATCGAACTGAATCGAAATGATTCAAATCGAAAATAATTGAATCGATTCGAAAATAATCGCATCGAATCAAATCGAAAATAATCGAATCGAATGGAATTGAAAATAATCAAATCAAATCAAATCGAATCAAAAAAATCAAATCGAATCGATTAGAAAATAATCGACTCGAAACCAATTGAATAGAAAAAAATGGAATCGAATCCAATCGAGCCGAAAATAATCGAATCCAAAAGAATCGAAAATAATCGACTCGAATAGAATGCTATTGAAAATTGTCGACTCGAAACCAATCGAAACGAAAATACTTGAATCGAATCGAAACTAATCGAATCGAACTGAATCAATTCAAGAATAATCGAATCGAATCGTAAAGAATATAATCAAATCGAATCGAAAATAATCGAATCAAATCGAGTCGAATCGAAAATAATCGACTTGAATAGAATCGTTTGGAAAATAATCGACTCAAAATTAATCGAAACGAAAACAATTGAATCGAATAGAATCTAATCAAATCGAACCGAATCGACTCGAAAATAATCGAATTGAATCGTATACAAATTAACAGAATTGAATCAAAAATCATCTAAATGAATCAAATCGAAGTGAAAATAATCGAATCGAAAGTAATCGAATAAAACCGAGTCGAAAATAATCGAATCGAATTGAATCGAACATAATCGAATGAAATCAAATCAAAAACAATCGACTAGAAACCAATGAATAGAAAATAATTGAATCGAATCAAGTCAAATCGAATCAAAATTAATCAAATCTAGTTGAATCCAATCAAAAATAATCGAATGGAATAGATTCGAAAATAATCAAATCAAATCAAATCAAATAAAAAATAATCGAATCTAATGGAATCGAAAATAATCGAATCGAATCGAATCGATTCGAGAAAAATCGAGTCGAATCGAATCAAAATGAATCGAATCAAAACGCATTGAAACAAATCAAATCGTATCGAAAATAATCGACTCGAAACCAATCGAATCGAAAATAATCGAATCGAATTGAGATGAATGGAATCGAATAGTATATTAGTGATTCAAATCAAATCGTATCGAATCGAAAATAATCAAATCGAAAATAATCGCATCGAATCGAATAAAAAATAATCGAATTGAAACGAATAGATAATAATCAAATCGAATCAAAACGATTCGAATGGAAAATAATCGAATTGAATCGATTCGAAAAAAATCGAATGGAATCGAAAAAATCGTAACGAATCGAATCGAAAATAATCGAAATGAATTGAATCGAGTGAAATCGAATAGAAAATAATCGAAATCAATCGAAAATAATTGCATCAAATCGAATCAAAAATAATCAAATCGAATGGAATTGAAAATAATGGAATCAAATCGAATCGAATCGAAAAAATCGAATTGAATAAAATGGAGTTGAAAATAATCGAATCCAATCCAATCGAAAATAATTGAAACAAATTGAATCGAAAATGATCGAATCTAATTGAATCGAAAATGATCGAATCTAATTGAATCGAAAATAATCGAATCAAATCTAATAAAAAATAATCGAATTGAAACAATTGAATAAATCGAATCGAATCCAAAATAATCGAATCAAATCGATTCGTTTAGAAAATAATTGAATCGATTAGAAAATAATGAAATTGGATCGAATCAAAACTAATGGAATCGAAAAGGATCAAATCGAATAAAAAATAATCGAATAGAATCGACTGGAATCTAAAATAATCGATATGAATGGAATCGAAAAGAATCGAATCGAATCGAATCAAAAATAATTGAATGGAATCGACTAGAAACCAATCAAAAAGAAAATAAATGAATCGATTCGAATCGAATCGAAAATAATCAAATCGAATAGAAAGTAATCCAATCCAATCGAATCGTAAATAATCGAATCGCATCCAGTCGAATCAAACATAATCGAATCGAATTGAATCGAAAATAATTGAATTGAATCGAGTCCAATCGAAAAAAATCAATTTGAATAGAATCCATGGAAAATAATCAATGTGAAACCAATCGAAACAAAAATAATTAGGTCGAATAAAAAATAATCGAATCGAATCGAATCGATTCAAATCGAATCAAAATTAATCGAATTGAGTTGAATCCAAGCAAAACTAATCGAATGGAATAGATTCGAAAATAATTGAATGGAATCCAATCGAATCGAAAACAATCTAATCGAATCGAATGGAATTGAAAATAATTGAATTGAATCGAATCGATTGGAAAAAAATCGAATCGAAACAAAAAGAATCAAATCGAATCAAAATTAATCGAATCGAATCAAATCAAACAAATTGAAAAGAATCAAAAATATTCGAATCGAAAAGAATCGAATTGAATTGAAAATGATTGAATGGATTAGATTCGAATCGAAAAGAATCGAAAATATTCGAATCAAATCAAAACAAAGGAATCAAATCGAATTGAAAATAATCAAAATGATTCGAATCACATCGAAAATAATCAAAAATAATCGAATGGAGTCGAATCGAATTGAAAATAATCGAATCGAATGGAATCGAAATAATTGAATTGTATCGATGGAATCGAATTGAATAAAAAATAATCGAATCGAATCGAATCGAATCGAAAAGAATCAAAAATAATCGAAAAGAATAGAATAGAATCGAAAATAATCGAATCGAATCAAAAATAATTGAATCGAAAATAATCAAATAGAAAATAATTGAATCGAATTGAAAAGAATCGAATCGAATTGAAAAGAATCGAATCGACTCAAAAATAATCGAATCGAAAAAATCGAATCGAATCGAAGAGAATTGAATAGTATAGAAAATAATAGAATTGAATAGAAAAGAATCAAAATATTCGAAACGAATGGAATCAAATCGAAAATAATCGAATCGAATCGAATCAAAAATGATAGAATTGAATTGAATCGAATTGAAAAGAACTAAAAATAATCGAATCGATTAAAAAACAATCGAATCGAATAAAAAAGAATCAAATCGAATCGAAAATGATCGAATTGAATCGAATCGAAAAGAATCGAAAATAATCGAATTGATTTGAAAATAATCGAATCGAATCGAAAAGAATCAAATCGAAAATGATCGAATTGAATAGAATCGAATCGAAAATAATCGAAAAGAATAGAATAGAATCGAAAATAATCGAATCGAATCAAAAAGAATCAAATCAAAAATAATCAAATCAAAAATAATTGAATCAAATTGAAAAGAATCGAATCGAATTGAAAATAACCGAATCGACTCAAAAATAATCGAATTGAAAAAATCGAATCAAAGAGAATTGAATCGTATAGAAAATACTCGAATCGAATTGAAAAGAATCCAAAATATTCGAAACGAATGGAATCGAATCGAAAATAATCAAATCGAATTGAAAATGATCGAATTGAATCGAATCGAATTGAATCAAAAATGATCGAATTGAATTGAATAGAATCGAAAAGAATCGAAAATAATCGAATCAAATTGAAAATAATCGAATCGAATCGAAAAGAATCGAATTGAATCGAAAATAATCGAATCGACTCAAAAATAATCGAATTGAAAGAATCAAATCGAATCAAAGTGAATTGAATCGTATAGAAAATACTCGAATCGAATCGAAAAGAACCCAAAATATACGAAATGAAAGGAATTGAATCGAAAATAATCGCATCGAATCGAGTCGAAAATGATCGAAATGAATTGAATCGAATCGAAAAGAATCGAAAATAATCGAATGGATTCATAAACAATCGAATCGAAACGAAATGAATCGAATCGAATCGAAATTGATCGAATAGAATCAAATCAAACAAATCGAAAAGAATCGAAAATAATCAAATTGAAAAGAACGAATCGAATCGAAAATGATTGAATGGAATAGATTAGAATCGAAAAGAACTGAAAATATTAGAATCAAATCAAAACCAAAGGAATCGAATCGAATTGAAAATAATCAAATCGATTCGAATCAAATTGAAAAGAATCAAAAATAATCAAATGGAGTCGAATTGAATTGAAAATAATCGAATTGAATGGAATCGAAAATAACTGAATTGTATCGAATGGAATCGAACCGAAAATAATCAAATTGAATCAAATCGAATCGAATTGAAAATAATCAAAAATAATCGAAAAGAATAAAATCGAACCGAAAATAATCGAATTGAAAATTATTGAATTGAATTGTAAAGAATCGAATCGAATTGAAAATAATCGAATCGACTCAAAAATAATCGAATTGAAAGAATCGAATCGAATCGAAGAGAATTGAATCGTATAGAAAATACTCGAATCGAACCGAAAAGAATCCAAAATATTCGAAACGAATGGAATCGAAACGAAAATAATCGAATTGAATCGAAAATGATTGAATTGAATCGAATCGAATCGAAAAGAATCAAAAATATTCGAATCGATTCGAAAACAATCGAATCGAATCGAAAAGAATTGAATTGAATCGAAAAGAATTGAATTGAATCGAATCGAATCGAAAAGAATCGAAAAGAATTGAATCGATTTGAAAATAATCGAATCGACACAAAAAAATCGAATCGAAAGAATCGAATCGAAGAGAATTGAATCGTATAGAAAATACTAGAAATGAATCAAAAAGAATCCAAATATTCAAAACAAAAGGAATCAAATTGAAACAATCGAATCAAATCGAATCGAAAAAGATCAAATTGAATCAAAGCGAATCGCAAAGAATGAAAAATAATCGAATCGATTCGAAAACAATCGAATTGAATCGAAAAGAATCGAATGGAATCGAAAATAATCGAATTGAATCGAATCTAAAAGAATTGAAAATAATCGAATCGATTTGAAAATAATCGAATCGAATAGAAAAGAATCGAATCGAAAATGATCGAATTGAATCGAATCGAATCGAAAATATTCAAAAAGAATCGAAAATGATCGAATGCAATCGAATTGAATCGAAAATAATCGAATCGAATCGAATCAAAACGAAAGGAATAGAAATTAATCGAAAAAAATAGAATCGAATAGAAAATAATCGAATCAAAAATAATTGAATCGAATTGAAAAGAATGAATCGAATTGAAAATAATCGAATCGACACAAAAATAATCGAATCATAAGAATTGAATCGAATCGAAGAGAATTGAATCTCATAGAAAATAATCGAATTGAATTGAAAAGAATCGAAAATATTCAAAACGAATGGAATCGAATCAAAAATACTCGAATTGAATCGAAAAAGATCGAATTGAATCGAATCAAATTGAAGAATCGAATCGAAAAGAATCAAAAACAATCGAATCGATTCAAAAACAATCGAATCGAATTGAAAAGAATCGAATGGAATCGAAAATAATTGAATTGAATCGAATATAAAAAATTGAAAATAATCGAATCGATTTGAAAATATTCAAATCGAATCGAAAAGAATCGCATCGAAAATGATCGAATTGAATTGAATCGAATCGAAAAGATTCGAAAAGAATCGAAAATGATCAAATGCAATCGAATCTAATCGAATCAAATCGAATCGAATCGAAAAGAATCGAAATTAATCGAAAAGAATAGAATCGAATTGAAAATAATCGAATCGAATCGAATTGAATCGAAAATGATCGAATTGAATCGAATCAAATCGAAAAGAATCGAAAATAATTGAATCATATTGAAAACAATCGAATTGAATCGAAAAGAATGGAATTGAATCGAAAACGATCGAATTGAATCGAACTGAATCGAATCAAATCGAAAAGAATCGAAAATAATTGAATCGATTCGAAAATAATCTTATTGAATCAAAAAGAATAAAAACGAATTGAAAATAATCGAATCTACTCAAAAACAATCGAATCGAAAGAATCGAATCGAATCGAAGAGAATTGGATCATATAGAAAATACTCGAATCCAATTGAAAAGAATCCAAAATATTTGAACCGAATGGAATCGAATCGAAAATAATTGAATCGAATCAAATTGAAAATGATCGAATTGAATCGAAAACGATCGAATTGAATTGAATCGAATCAAAAAGAATCGAAAATAATCAAATCGATAGGAAAATGATCGAATCGAAAAGAATCGAATTGAATCCAAAACAATCGAATTGAATCTAATCGAATCGAAAAGAATCAAATTGAATGGAAAATAATCGAATCAAAAGAATCAAATTGAATCGAAGTGAATTGAATCGTATGGAAAATACTCGAATCAAATCGAAAAGAATCCAAAATATTCGAAATGAATGGAATCGAATCGAAAATAATCGAGTCGAATCGAATCGAAACGAATCGAAAATGATCAAATTGAATCGAATCGAATAGAAAAGAATCGAAAATAATCGAATTGATTTGAATCAAATCGAAAAGAATCAAAAATAATCGAATGGACTCGAATCGAATTGAAAATAATCAAATCGAATGGAATCGAAAATAACTGAATTGTATTGAATGGAATCAAATCAAATCGAAAATAATCGAATCAAATCAAATCGAATCGAAAAGAATCGAAAATAATCTAAAAGAATAGAATCAAATCGAAAAGAATCGAATCGAATCGAAAAGAATCGAATCGAAAAGAATCGAATCGAAAATAATTGAATCGAATCAAAAAGAATCAAATCGATTTGAAAATACTCGAATCGACTCAAAAATAATCGAATTGAAACAATCAAATCGAATCGAAGAGAATTGAATTGTATAGATAATACTCTAATTGAATCGAAAAGAATTCAAAATATTCGAAACGAATGGAATCGAATCGAAAATAATCGAATCGAATTGAAAATAATTGAATGGAATAGATTCGAATCGAAAAGAATCGAAAATATTTGAATCAAATCAAAACCAAAGGAATCGAATCGAATTGAAAATAATCAAATCGATTCAAGTCAAATCGAAAAGAATCAAAAATAATCGAATGGACTCGAAACGAAACAAAAATAATCGAATCGAATGGAATCAAAAATAATTGAACTGTATCGAATGGAATCTAATCGAATCGAAAATAATCGAATCGAATCGAAAATGATAGAATAGAATAGATTTGAATAGAAAGGAGTCGAAAATATTCGAATCAAATCAAAACCACAGGAATCAAATTGAATTGAAAATAACCAAATCGATTCAAATCACATCAAAAAGAATCAAAAATAATCGAATGGAGTCAAATCAAATTGAAAGTAATCGTATTGAAGGGAATCAAAAATAATTGAATTGTATCAAATGGAATCGATTCGAATAAAAAATAATCGAATCGAAAATAATTGAAAATAATCGAAAAGAATAGAATCAAATCGAAAAGAATCGAATCGAAAATAATTGAATCGAATTGAAAAGAATCGAATCGAATTGAAAATAATCGAATCGACTCAAAAATAATCGAATCGAAAGAATTGAATCAAATTGAAGAGGATTGAATCGTATAGAAAATACTCGAATCGAATCGAAAAGAATACAAAATATTTGAAACAAAAGGAATCAAATCAAAAATAATCGAATCGATTTGAAAAAGAATCGAATCGAAAAGAATCGAATTGAGTCGAAAATAATTGAATTGAATCGAATCGAATTGAAAAGAATCAAAAATAATCAAATCGATTTGAAATAATCGAATCAAATCAAAAAGAATTGAATCGATTTGAAAATTATCGAATCTAAAAGAATCGAATTGAATCGAAAAGAATCGAATTGAATCGAATCGAATCGAAAAGAATCGAATCGAATTCAAAATAATCGAATTGACTCAAAAATAATCGAATCGAAAGAATCGAATCGAAGTGAATTGAATCGTATAGAAAATACTCGAATCAAATCGAAAAGAATCCAAAATATTCGAAACGAATGGAATCGAATCAAAAATAATCGAATCGAATCAAATCGAAAATGATCAAAATGAATCGAATCGAATAGAAAAGAATCGAAAATAATCGAATCGATTCGAAAACAATCGAATCGAAAAGAATTGAATCGAATCGAATTGAAAATAATCAAATCGATTTGAATCAAATCGAAAAGAATCAAAAATAATCGAATGGAATCGAAAATAATTGAATCGAAACGAAAATAATTGAAACCAATCGAAAAGAATTGAATCGAATTGAAAACAGTCGCGAAAATAATCAAATCGAATCGAAAATAATCGAACCAAAATGAAAATAATCGATTTGTATCAAAAAGAATTGAATCGAATCGAAAAGAATCGAAAGTAATCAAAAATCGAAAAGAATCAAGAAGAATTGAAAATAATCAAAACGAAAGGAAAATAATCGAAAATAATCGATTCGAATTGAAAAGAATCGAATCGAAAATAATTGAATCGAATCGAAAAGAATCGAATCGATTTGAAAATACTCGAATCGACTCAAAAATAATCGAATTGAAACAATCAAATCGAATCGAAGAGAATTGAATTGTATAGAAAATACTCTAATCAAATCGAAAAGAATTCAAAATATTTGAAACGTTTGGAATTGAATTGAAAATAATCGAATCGAATTGAAAATGATTGAATGGAATAGATTCGAATCGAAAAGAATCGAAAATATTTGAATCAAATCAAAACCAAAGGAATCGAATTGAATTGAAAATAATCAAATCGATTCAAGTCAAATCGAAAAGAATAAAAAATAATCGAATGGACTCGAATCGAATTGAAAATAATCAAATTGAATGGATTCCAAAATAATTGAATTGTATCGAAGGAATCGAATGGAATCGAAAGTAATCGAATCGAATCGAATCGAATTGAAAAGAATCAAAAATAATCTAAAAGAACAGAATCGAATCGAATCGAAAATAATTGAATCGAATCGAAAAGAATCGAATCGATTTGAAAATACTTGAATCGACTCAAAAATAATCGAATCGAAAGAATCAAAACGAATCGAAGAGAATTGAATCGTATAGAAAATACTTGAATCGAATCGAAAAGAATCCAAAATGTTCGAAACAAATGGAATCGAATCGAAAATAATCAAGTCGAATCGAATCGAAACGAATCAAAAATGATCAAATTGAATCAAATCGAATCCAAAATAATCAAAAATAATCGAATCGATTCGAAAACAATCAAATCGAATTGAAAAGAATCAAATCGAATCGAAAATGATCAAATTGAATCGAATCGAAAAGAATAGAAATTAAGTGAATCGATTTGAAAATAATTGAATCTAAAAGAATTGAATTGAATTGAAAAGAATCGAATTGAATCGAATCGAAAAGAATCGAATCGAATTGAAAACAATCGAATCGACTCAAAAATAATCGAATCGAAAGAATCGAATCGAAGAGAATTGAATCGTATAGAAAATACTCGAATCGAACCAAAAAGAAACCAAAATATTCGAAATCAATGGAATCGAATTGAAAATAATCGAATTGAATCGAAAATGATCGAATTGAATCGAAAAGAATCAAAAATATTTGAATCGATTCGAAAACAATCGAATCGAATCGAAAAGAATCGAATTGAATCGAAAAAGATCGAATTGAATCGAATCAAATCGAAAATAATCGAATCGACGGGAAAATGATCGAATCGAAAAGAATCAAATTGAATCGAAAACAATCGAATTGAATCAAATCGAATCGAAAAGAATCGCAAATAATCGAATCGATTTGAAAATAATCGAATAGACCGAAAAGAATCGAATTGAATCGAAAATAATCAAATTGAATCTAATCGAATCGAAAAGAATCGAATTGAATCAAAAATAATTGAATCGAATCAAAAATAATCATTTTGAAAGAATCAAATCGAATCAAAGTGAATTGAATCGTATGGAAAATCCTCGAATCGAATCAAAAAGAATCCAAAATATTCGAAATGAATGGAATCGAATCGAAAATAATCGAGTCGAATCGAATCGAGACGAATCAAAAATGATCAAATTGAATCAAATCGAATCGAAAATAATCGAAAATAATCGAATCGATTCGAAAACAATCAAATCGAATCAAAAAGAATCAAATCGAATTGAAAATGATTGAATTGAATCAAATCGAAAAGAATCGAAAATAATTGAATCGATTTGAAAATAATTGAATCGAAAAGAATTGAATTGAATTGAAAAGAATCAAATTGAATCGAATCGAAAAGAATCGAATCAAATTGAAAATAATCGAATCGACTCAAAAATAATCGAATCGAAAGAATCGAATCGAAGAGAATTGAATCGTATAGAAAATACTCGAATCGAACAAAAAAGAATCCAAAATATTCGAAATGAATGGAATCGAATTGAAAATAATCGAATTGAATCGAAAATGATCGAATTGAATCGAATTGAATCGAAAAGAATCAAAAATATTTGAATCGATTCAAAAACATTCGAATCGAATCGAAAAGAATCGAATTGAATCGAAAACGATCGAATTGAATCAAATCAAATCGAAAATAATCGAATCGACTGGAAAATGATCGAATCGAAAAGAATCAAATTGAATCGAAAACAATCGAATTGAATCAAATCGAATCGAAAAGAATCGAAAATAATCGAATCGATTTGAAAATAATCGAATAGACCGAAAAGAATCGAATTGAATCGAAAATAATCGAATTGAATCTAATCGAATCGAAAAGAATCGAATTGAATCAAAAATAATCGAATCGAATCAAAAATAATCATTTTGAAAGAATCAAATCGAATCAAAGTGAATTGAATCGTATGGAAAATCCTTGAATCGAATCAAAAAGAATCCAAAATATTCGAAACGAATGGAATCGAATCGAAAATAATTGAGTCGAATCGAATCGAAACGAATCAAAAATGATCAAATTGAATCAAATCGAATCGAAAATAATCGAAAATAATCGAATCGATTCAAAAACAATCAAATCGAATCAAAAAGAATCAAATCGAATTGAAAATGATTGAATTGAATCGAATCGAAAAGAATCGAAAATAATTGAATCGATTTGAAAATAATTGAATCGAAAAGAATTGAATTGAATTGAAAAGAATCGAATTGAATCGAATCAAAAAGAATCGAATCAAATTGAAAATAATCGAATCGACTCAAAAATAATCGAATCGAAAGAATCGAATCGAATAGAATTGAATCGTATAGAAAATACTCAAATCGAATCGAAAAGAATCCAAAATATTCGACACGAATGGAATCGAATTGAAAAGAATCGAATCGAATCGAATCAAAAATGATCAAAATGAATCGAATCGAATAGAAAACAATAGAAAATAATCGAATCGATTCGAAAACAATCGAATCAAAAAGAATTGAATCGAATCGAATTGAAAATAATCAAATCGATTTGAATCAAATCGAAAAGAATCAAAAATAATCGAATGGAATCGAAAATAATTGAACCGAAACGAAAATAATTGAAACCAATCGAAAAGAATTGAATCGAATTGAAAACAGTCGAATCGAAAATAATCAAATCGAATCGAAAATAATCGAACCAAAATGAAAATAATCGATTCGTATCAAAAAGAATTGAATCGAATCGAAAAGAATCGAAAGTAATCAAAACAAATCGAAAAGAATCGAGAAGAATTGAAAATAATCAAAACGAAAGGAAAATAATCGAAAATAATCAATTCGAATTGAAAAGAATCGAATCGAATCGAAAATAATTGAATCGAATCGAATCAAAAAGAATCGAACCGAATCGAAAAGAATCGAATCGAATCGAAAAGAATCGAATTGAATCAAATCAAACAAATTGAAAAGAATCGAAAAGAATCGAATCGAAAATAATCAAATGGAAAATAATTGAATCGAGTAGAAAAGAATCGAATCGATTTGAAAATACTCAAATCAACTCAAAAATAATCGAATTGAAAAAATCAAATCGAATCAAAGAGAATTGAATTGTATAAAAAATACTCTAATCGAATCGAAAAGAATTCAAAATATTTGAAACAAATGGAATCGAATCAAAAACAATCGAATCGAATCGAAAATGATTGAATGGAATAGATTCGAATCGAAAAGAATCGAAAATATTCGAATCAAATCAAAACCAAAGGAATCGAATCAAATTGAAAATAATCAAATCGATTCAAATCAAATCGAAAAGAATAAAAAATAATCGAATGGACTCAAATCGAATTGAAAATAATCGAATCGAATGGAATCGAAAATAATTGAATTGTATCAAATGGAATCGAATCGGAAATAATCGAATCAAATAGAATCGAAAAGAATCAAAAATAATCGAAAAGAATAGAATCGAATCGAAAAGAATCGAATAGAATCGAAAAGAATCGAATCGAAAAGAATCGAATCGAAAATAATTGAATCGAATCGAAAAGAATCGAATCGATTTGAAAATACTCGAATCGACTCAAAAATAATCGAATTGAAACAATCATATTGAATCGAGGAGAATTGAATTGTATAGAAAATACTCTAATCGAATCGAAAAGAATCCAAAATATTCTAAACGAATGGAATCGAATCGAAAATAATTGAATCGAATCAAAAATGATTGAAAGGATTAGATTCGAATCGAAAAGAATCGAAAATATTTGAATCAAATCAAAACCAAAGGAATCGAATCGAATTGAAAATAATCAAATCGATTAGAATCAAATCGAAAAGAATAAAAAATAATCGAATGGACTCGAATCGAATTGAAAATAATCAAATCGAATGGATTCGAAAATAATTGAATTGTATCAAATGGAATCGAAAGTAATCGAATCGAATCGAATCAAAAAGAATCGAAAATAATCAAAAGAATGGAATCGAATAGAAAATAATCGAATCGAATTGAAAAGAATCGAATCGAAAATAATCGAATCGAAAATAATTGAATCGAATCGAAAAGAATCTAATCGATTTGAAAATACTTGAATCGACTCAAAAATAATCGAATCGAAAGAATCAAATTGAATCGAAGATAATTGAATCATATAGAAAATACTCGAATCGAAAAGAATCCAAAATATTCGAAATGAATGGAATCGAATCGAAAATAATCGAGTCGAATCGAATCGAATTGAAAATGATCAAATTGAATCAAATCGAATCGAAAATAATCGAATCGATTCGAAAACAATCAAATCGAATCAAAAAGAATCGAATCGAATTGAAAATGATCGAATTGAATCGAATCGAAAAGAATCAAAAATAATTGAATCGATTTGAAAATAATTGAATCGAGAAGAATCGAATCGAATCAAAAAGAATCAAATCAAATTGAAAATAATTGAATTGACTCAAAAATAATCGAATCAAAAGAATCGAATCGAATCGAAGAGAATTGAATCGTATAGAAAATACTCAAATCGAATCGAAAAGAATCCAAAATATTCGACACGAATGGAATAGAATTGAAAATAATCGAATCGAATCGAATCGATAATGATCGAATTGTATCGAATCGAATAGAAAAGAATAAAAAGTAATCGAATTGATTAGAAAACAATCGAATCGAATCGAAAAGAGTCGAATCGAATCCAATTGAAAATAATCGAAAAGAATCGAATCGAAATGAAAAGAATCGAAAATAATCAAATCGAATCAAAAATAATTGAACCGAAAAAAAAATAATTGAAACCAATCGAAAAAAATTGAATCGAATTGAAAACAGTCAAGTCGAAAATAATCAAATCAGATTGAAACTAATCGAACCGAAACGAAAATAATCGATTCGAATCAAAAAGAATTGAATCGAATCGAAAAGAATCGAAAGTATTCGAATCGAAAAGAATCGAGAAGAATTGAAAATAATCAAAACGAAATGAAAATAATCGATTCGAATTGAAAAGAATCGAATCGAATCGAAAAGAAGCGAATCGAATCGAATCGAATCAAAAAGAATCGAAAATAATCTAACCGAATCAAATTGAAAATAATCGAATCGAATCGAAAAGAATCGAATTGAATCAAATCAAACAAATCGAAAAGAATCGAAAATAATCGAATCAAAAAGAATCGAATCGAATCGAAAATGATTGAATGGAATAGATTCAAATCGAAAAGAATCGAAAATATTCGAATCAAATCAAAACAAAAGGAATCGAATCGAATAGAAAATAATCAAATCGATTCGAATCACATCAAAAAGAATAAAAAATAATCGAATGGACTCGAATCGAATTGAAAATAATCGAATCGAATGGAATAGAAAATAATTGAATTGTATCGAATGGAATCGAATCGAATCGAAAATAATCGAATCGAATCGAATCGAAAAGAATCGAAAATAATCGAAAAGAATAGAATCGAATCAAAAATAATCGAATCGAATTGAAAAGAATCGAATCGAAAATAATCGAATCGAAATAATTGAATCGAATCGAAAAGAATCGAATCGATTTGAAAATACTCGAATCGACTCAAAAATAATCGAATTGAAACAATCAAATCGAATCGAAGAGAATTGAATTGTATAGAAAATACTCTAATCGAATCAAAAAGAATCCAAAATATTCTAAACGAATGGAATCGAATAGAAAATAATCGAATCGAATCAAAAATGATTGAATGGAATAGATTCAAATCGAAAAGAATTAAAAATATTCGAATCAAATCAAAACCAAAGGAATCGAATTGTATTGAAAATAATCAAATCGATTCAAATCAAATCAAAAAGAATAAAAAATAATCAAATGGACTCGAATCGAATGGAATCGAAAATAATTGAATTGTATTTTTTGATTCGATTTGATTATTTTCGATTCGACTGTTTTTGATTCGATTTGATTCTTTTCGATTGGTTTCAATTATTTTCGTTTTGGTTCAATTATTTTCGATTCGATTTGATTATTTTCGATTCTTTTCATTTCGATTCGATTCTTTTCGAATATTTTCAATGCGATTTGATTCGATTCTTTTCGATTCGATTCGATTATTTTCGATTTGATTCGCTTCGGTTCTTTTCGATTCAATTCTTTCCTTTCGAATCGATTAATTTCGATTATTTTCATTTCGTTTCTATTATTATCAATTCTTTTCGATTCTTTTTGATTCGTTTCAATTACTTTTGATTCTTTTTGATTCGTCGATTCGTTTTGATTCGAATCGATTATTTTCATTTCGGTTTGATTATTTTCTATTCGATTTGATTATTTTCGATTCGACTGTTTTCGATTCGATTCGATTCTCTTCGATTGGTTTCAATTATTTTCGTTTCGGTTCAATTAATTTCAATTCGGTTTATTACCGATTCTTTTCATTTTGAATCAATTATTTTCTATTTGAATTGATTATTTTCATTTCGTTTCGACTATTTTCGATTATTTTCAATTCAATTCGATTCGATTCTTTTCGATTCGATTCGATTCTTTGTGATTCGAATTGATTATTTTCATTTCGGTTCGATTATTTTCGATTCGATTCGATTCTTTTCAATTCCATTCCATCAATTCAATTCGATTTTTTTAATTCGATTCGATTATTTTCTATTCGATTCCAGTCGATTCAATTATTTTTGATTCTTTTCAAGTCGATTCAATTATTTTCGATTCTTTTCGATTTGATTTGATTTGATTCTTTTTGATTCGATTCGATTCGATTCCTTTCGATTCAATTCGAATCAATTATTTTTGATTCTTTTCGATTCGATTCGATTCCATTCGATATAATTTGATTATTTTCGATTCGATTATTTTCAATTCGATTCGATTCCTTTCAATTCAACTTGATTAGATTATTTTCAATTCTTTTCAATTCGATTTGATTCAATTCTATCATTTTAGATTCTTTTCGATTCGATTCCATTCAATTCGATCATTTTCGATTCTATTCGATTCTTTTCGATTCGATTTGAGTATTTTCGAATCGATTCGATTATTTTCGATTCTTTTCATTTCGATTTGATTCAATTCGATTCTTTTCGATTCAATTCGATTCTTTTCGATTCGAATCGATTATTTTTAAAACGATTCGATTATTTTCGATTCTTTTCAATTTGATTCAATTCGATCATTTTCGATTCGATTCGATTCGATTATCTTCGATTCGATTCCATTCGGTTCGAATATTTTGGATTCTTTTCGATTCAATTCGAGTATTTTCTATATGATTCAATTCTCTTCGATTCAATTCGATTCTTTCAATTCGATTATTTTCAATTCGATTCGATTCTTTTCAATTCGATTCGATTCTTTTCGATTCGATTCGATTCAATTCAATTATTTTCGAGTCAATTCGATTCTTTTTGATTTGACTAGATTATTTTCAAATCGATTCGATTATTTTTGATTCTTTTCGATTCGATTCGATTCAATTTGATCATTTTCGATTCGATTAGATTATTTTTGAATCGATTCGATTTTTTTCGATTCTTTTCGATTCGATTCAATTCAATTCGATCATTTTCGATTCGATTAGATTATTTTTGATTCGATTCCATTCATTTCGAATATTTTGAATTCTTTTCGATTCGAGTATTTTCTATACGATTCAATACTCTTTTGTTCGATTCTATTCTTTCGATTCGATTATTTTTGAGTCGATTCGATTGTTTTCAATTTGACTCGATTCTTTTCGATTCGATTCAATTATTTTCTATTCGATTATTTTCGATTCGATTCTTTTCGATTCGATTCGATTATTTTCGATTCAATTCTATTCTTTTCGATTTGATTCAATTCCATTCGATACAGTTCAATTGTTTTCAATTCGATTCAATTATTTTCAATTCGATTCGAGTCCCTTCGATTATTTTTGATTCTTTTCGATTTTATTCGAATCGATTTGATTATTTTCAATTCGATTCGATTCCTTTGGTTGATTTGATTAGAATATTTTCGATTCTTTTTGATTCGAATCTATTCCATTCAATCATTTTTGATTCGATTCGATTCTTTTCGATTTGATTATTTTCGATTCTTTTCGATTTGCTTGATTTGATTCAATTCAATTCTTTTCGATTCGATTCAATTCTTTTCGATTCGATTCGGTTCGATTATTTTCGATTCTTTTCGATTCAATTCGATTCGATTCTTTTCAATTCGATTCGATTCTTTTTGATTCGAATCGATTATTTTTGTTTCAGTTCGATTATTTTCCATTCGATTTGATTATTTTCGATTCGACTGTTTTTGATTCGATTTGATTCTTTTCGATTGGTTTCGATTATTTTCGTTTCGGTTCAATTCTTTTCGAATCGATTTGATTATTTTCGATTCTTTTCGTTTCGATTCGATTCTTTTCAATTATTTTCAATTCGATTTGATTCGATTCTTTTCGATTTGATTCGATTATTTTCGATTTGATACGCTTCTTTTTGATTCAATTCGGTTCTTTTCGATACAATTCTTTTCTTTCGAATAGATTAATTTCGATTATTTTCGTTTCGTTTCGATAATTATCAATTCTTTTCGATTCTTTTCGATTCGTTTTGATTAATTTTGATTCTTTTTGATTCGTCGATTCGTTTTGTTTTGAATCGATTATTTTCATTTCAGTTTGATTATTTTCAATTCGATTCAATTCTTTTCGATTGGTTTCAATTTTTTTCGTTTCGGTTCAATTATTTTTGATTCGGTTTGATTATTACCGATTCTTTTCATTTCGAATCGATTCTTCTCGATTTGAAAGGATTATTTTCATTTCGTTTCGATTATTTTCGATTCAATTCAATTTGATTCTTTTTGATTCGATACGATTTTCTCCGATTCGAATTGATTATTTTCATTTCGGTTCGATTATTTTCGATTCGTTTCGATTCTTTTCAATTCCTTTCCATTCGATTCAATTGGATTTTTTTCGATTAGATTCGATTATTTTCGATTCGATTCGAGTCGATTCGACTATTTTAGATTTTTTTCAAGTCGATTCGATTATTTTCGATTCTTTTTGATTTGATTTGATTTGATTTCATTCTTTTCGATCAATTCAATTCCTTTCGATTCGATTCAAATCAATTATTTTTGATTCTTTTCGATTCAATTCAATTCCATTCGATACAATTCGATTATTTTTGATTCGATTGTTTTCAATTCGATTCGATTCCTTTCAATTCAATTTGATAGGATTTTTTTTAAAATTTTTTATTGGTGTTCAATTTACCAACATACAGAATAACTCCCAGTGCTCATCCCATCAAGTATCCCCGTCAGTGCCCGCCACCCACTCAGGCCCGCCCCCCGCCCCCATCACCTTCAACCATCCCCAGTTCATCTCCCAGAGTTAAGAGTCTTTATGTTCTGTCTCCCTTGCTGATATTTCCCGCATATTTCTTCTCCCTTCCCTTATATTCCCTTTCGCTATTATTTATATTCCCCAAATGAATGAGAACATACACTGTTTGTCCTTCTCCGATTGACTTACTTCACTCAGCATAATACCCTCCAGTTCCATCCACGTTGAAGCAAATGGTCGGTATTTGTCGTTTCTAATGGCTGAGTAATATTCCATTGTGTACATAAACCACATCTTCTTTATCCATTCATCTTTCGATGGACACCTAGATTCCTTCCACAGTTTGGCTATTGTGGACATTGCTGCTAGAAACATTGGGGTGCAGGTGTCCCGGCGTTTCATTGCATCTGAGTCTCTGGGGTAAATCCCCAACAGTGCAATTGCTGGGTCGTAGGGCAGGTCTATTTTTAACTCTTTGAGGAACCTCCACACAGTTTTCCAGAGTGGCTGCACCAGTTCACATTCCCACCAACAGTGTAAGAGTGTTCCCTTTTCTCTGCATCCTCTCCAACATTTGTGGTTTCCTGCCTTGTTAATTTTCCCCATTCTCACTGGTGTGAGGTGGTATCTCATTGTGGTTTTGATTTGTATTTCCCTCATGGCCAGTGATGCAGAGCATTTTCTCATGTGCATGTTGGCCATGTCTATGTCTTCCTCTGTGAGATTTCTCTTCATGTCTTTTGCCCATTTCATGATTGGATTGTTTGTTTCTTTGGTGTTGAGTTTAAGAAGCTCTTTATAGATCTTGGAAACTAGTCCTTTATCTGATACGTCATTTGCAAATATCTTCTCCCATTCTGTAGGTTGTCTTTGAGTTTTGTTGACTGTATCCTTTGCTGTGCAAAAGCTTCTTATCTTGATGAAGTCCCAATAGTTCATTTTTGCTTTTGTTTCTTTTGCCTTCATGGATGTATCTTGCAAGAAGTTACTGTGGCCAAGTTCAAAAAGGGTGTTGCCTGTGTTCTCCTCTAGGATTTTGATGGAATCTTGTCTCACATTTAGATCTTTCATCCATTTTGAGTTTATCTTTGTGTATGGTGAAAGAGAGTGGTCTAGTTTCATTCTTCTGCATGTGGATGTACAATTTTCCCAGCACCATTTATTGAAGAGACTGTCTTTCTTCCAATGGATAGTCTTTCCTCCTTTATCAAATATTAGTTGACCATAAACTTGAGGGCCCACTTCTGTATTTTCTATTCTGTTCCATTGATCTATGTGTCTGTTTTTGTACCACTACCACACTGTCTTGATGACCACAGCTTTGTAGTACAACCTGACATCTGGCATTTTGATGCCCCCAGATATGGTTTTCTTTTTTAAAATTCCCCTGGCTATTCGGGGTCTTTTTTGATTCCACACAAATCTTAAAATAATTTGTTCTAACTCTCTGAAGAAAGTCCATGGTATTTTGATAGGGATTGCATTAAATGTGTAAATTGCCCTGGGTAACATTGACATTTTCACAATATTAATTCTGCCAATCCATGAGCATGGAATATTTTTCCATCTCTTTGTATCGTCCTCCATTTCTTTCAGAAGTGTTCTATAGTTTTTAGGGTATAGATCCTTTACCTCTTTGGTTAGGTTTATTCCTAGGTATCTTATGCTTTTGGGTGCAATTGTAAATGGGATTGATTCCTTAATTTCTCTTTCTTCAGTCTCATTGTTAGTGTATAGAAATGCCATTGATTTCTGGGCGTTGATTTTGTATCCTGCCACGCTACCAAATTGCTGTATGAGTTCTAACAATCTTGGGGTGGAGGCTTTTGAGTTTTCTATGTAGAGTATCATGTCATCGGCGAAGAGGGAGAGTTTGACTTCTTCTTTGCCAATTTGAATGCATTTAATGTCTTTTTGTTGTCTGATTGCTGAGGCTAGGACTTCCAATACTATGTTGAAAAGCAGTGGTGAGAGTGGACATCCCTGTCTTGTTCCTGATCGTAGGGGAAAGGCTCCCAATGCTTCCCCATTGAGAATGATATTTGCTGTTGGCTTTTCGTAGATAGCTTTTAAGATGTCGAGGAAAGTTCCCTCTATCCCTACACTCTGAAGAGTTTTGATCAGGAATGGATGCTGTATTTTGTCAAATGCTTTCTCCGCATCCAGTGAGAGGTTTTTCTCTTGCTGATATGATGAATCACATTGATTGTTTTACGAGTGTTGAACCAGCCTTGTGTCCCGGGGATAAATCCTACTTGGTCATGGTGAATAATTTTCTTAATGTGTTGTTGGATCCTGTTGGCTAGTATCTTGTTGACAATTTTTGCATCCATGTTCATCAGGGATATTGGTCTGTAATTCTCCTTTTTGGTGGGGTCTTTGTCTGGTTTTGGAATTAAGGTGATGCTGGCCTCATAGAACGAATTTGGAAGTACTCCATCTCCTTCTATCTTTCCAAACAGCTTTAGTAGAATAGGTATGATTTCTTCTTTAAACGTTTGATAGAATTCCCCTGGGAAGCCATCTGGTACTGGACTCTTGTGTCTTTGGAGGTTTTTGATGACCGCTTCAATTTCCTCCCTGGTTATTGGTCTGTTCAGGTTTTCTATTTCTTCCTGTTCCAGTTTTGGTAGTTTGTGGCCTTCCAGGAATGCGTCCATTTCTTCTAGATTGCCTAATTTATTGGCATATAGCTGTTCATAATATGTTTTTAAAATCGTTTGTATTTCCTTGGTGTTGGTAGTGATCTTTCATTTCTCATTCATGATTTTATTAATTTGAGTCTTCTCTCTCTTCTTTTTAATAAGGTTGGCTAATGGTTTATCTATCTTATTAATTCTTTCAAAGAACCAACTCCTGGTTCTGTTGATCTGTTCCACAGTTCTTCTGGGCTCGATTTCATTCATTCTGCCCAAATTTTAATTAACTCTCTTCTTCTGCTGGGGGTAGGGTCCATCTTTTGTTTTCCCTCTAGCTCCTTTATGTGTGAGGTTAGCTTTTGTATTTGAGTTCTTTCCATTTTTTGAATGGCTGCTTGTATTGCGATGTTTTTCCCTCTTAGGACTGCTTTTGCTGCATCCCAAAGATTTTGAACAGTTGTATCTTCATTCTCATTAGTTTCCATGAATCTTTTTAATTCTTCCTTAATTTCCTGGTTGACCCTTTTGTCTTTTAGTAGGATGGTCCTTACCCTCCATGTGTTTGAGGTCCTTCCAAACTTCTTGTGATTTAGTTCTAATTTCAAGGCATTATGGTCTGAGAATATGCAGGGGACGATCCCAATCTTTTGGTGTCGGTTCAGACACAATTTGTGACCCAGTATGTGGTCTGTTCTGGAGAAAGTTCCATGTGCACTTGAGAAGAATGTGCATTCAGTTGAGTTTGGATGTAAAGTTCTGTAGATGTCTGTGAAGTCCATCTGGTCCAGTGTATCATTTAAAGCTCTCGTTTCTTTGGAGATATTGTGCTTAGCAGATCTATCTAGTATGGAAAGAGCTAGATTAAAGTCCCCAAGTATAATTGAATTAATATCCAAGTATTTATTTACTTTGGTTATTAATTGGTTTAAATATTTGGCAGCTCCCACATTCAGGCCATATATATTGAGGATTGTTAAGTCCTCTTGTTGAATAGATCCTTTAAGTATGATATAGTGTCCCTCTTCATCTCTCACTATGGTCTTCGGGGTAAATTTTAGTTTATCTGATATAAGGATGGCTACCCCTGCTTTCTTTTGAGGACCATTCGAATGGTAAATGGTTTTCCAGCCTTTTATTTTCAGGCTGTAGGTGTCCTTCTGTCTAAAATGAGTCTCTTGTAGACAGCAAATAGATGGGTCCTGCTTCTTTATCCAGTCTGAAACTCTGCGCCTTTTGATGGGGTCATTAAGCCCGTTCACGTTCAGAGTTACTATTGAAAGATATGAGTTTAGTGTCATCATGATGTCTATTTAGTCCTTGTTTTTGTGGATTGTTCCACTGAACTTCTTTTTAAAGGGGAATTTTAAGAGTCCCCCTTAAAATTTCTGGCAGAGCTGGTTTGGAGGTCACATATTCTTTCAGTTCCTGCCTGTCTTGGAAGCTCTTTATCTCACCTTCCATTTTAAATGAGAGCCTTGCTGGATAAAGTATTCTTGGTTGCATGTTCTTCTCATGTAGGACCCTGTATATATCCTGCCAGCCCTTTCTGGCCTGCCAGGTCTCTGTGGAGAGGTCTGCTGTTACCCTAATACTCCTCCCCATAAAAGTCAGGGATTTCTTGTCTCTTGCTGCTTTAAGGATCTTCTCTTTATCTTTGGAATTTGCAAGCTTAACTATTAGATGTCGAGGTGTTGAACGGATTTTATTGATTTTAGGGGGGATCTCTCTATTTCCTGGATCTGAATGCCTGTTTCCCTTCCCAGATTAGGAAAGTTTTCAGCTAGGATTTGTTCAAATACATATTCTGGCCCTCTGTCCCTTTCGGCGCCCTCGGGAACCCCAATTAAACGTAGGTTTTTCTTCCTCAGGCTGTCGTTTATTTCCCTTAATCTATCTTCATGGTCTCTTAATTGCCTGTCTCTTTTGTCCTCAGTTTCCCTCTTTGCCATCAACTTGTCTTCTATGTCACTCACTCGTTCTTCCACCTCGTTAACCCTCGTCGTTAGGACTTCTAGTTTGGATTGCATCTCGTTTAATTGATTTTTAATTTCTGCCTGATTGGATCTAAATTCTGCAGTCATGAAGTCTCTTGAGTCCTTTATGCTTTTTTCTAGAGACACCAGTAGCTGTATAATAGTGCTTCTGAATTGGCTTTCTGACATTGAATTGTAATCCAGATTTTGTAACTCTGTGGGAAAGAGGACTGTTTCTGATTCTTTCTTTGGAGGTGAGGTTTTCCTTCTAGTCATTTTGCTCAGTGCAGAGTGGCCAAAAGCAAGTTGTATTAGGAAAAGGAAAAAAAAGAGAGGGAGAAGGAAAGAAAAGAGAAAAAGAAGAGGAAACAAGAAAAAAGGAAGAAAGAATGAAAAAAGAGAAGAGAAGGAAAAAGAAAGGTGAAAAAAAAGGGTGTGGGAAGCAATCAGAAATCAAAAGGAAAAAGAAAAAACAAAAACAAAAAAGAACTCAAAAGACAAAAAACAAAAAAACCAAAAATACAAAATACACAGGGGAGTATCTTCTGATTCTGTCTTCTTTAAGTCCCTTGACTTCCCCTGGAACTTGTCTGTCCAGCTGGTCTTCTGGGGGAGCTGTTCCCGGAGCTGCGCAGCCCCCTCCCTGCGGAGCCTCTTCCTCTGCGGGAGCTGCCGCCACGGAGCAGTTCCCGGAGCTGTGCAGCCTCCTGCCCGTGGAGCCTCTTCCTCTGCGGGAGCCGCCACCGCGGAGCTGTTCTGGGAGCCGCGCAGCCCCCTCCCCACAGAGCCTCTTCCTCTGCGGGAGCCGCCGCCTTGGAGCTGATCCCGGAGCCGCGCAGCCCCCTCCATGCGGAGCCTCTTCCTCTGCGGGAGCCGCAGCCTCAGAGGTTTTCACGGAGCCGCGCAGCTCCCTCCCCGCGAAGCCTCTTCCTCTGCGGGAGCCGCCGCCGCGGGGCCGTTCCCGGAGCCGCGCAGCCCCCTCCGTTGAGCCGGAGCCACCGCCCGAGCCCCTTGGAGCTGCTCCGGGTCTCTCCGTGCACGCTGCAGCCCTTAGGGAGCTCGGTGCACTCTCCTGGGCATGCCGCAGGTGTCTGTTAGTGTCCCCGGGAGTCCGAGGGCATCCCCGCCCTCCTGGGTCCTGCTCTAACTCCTGCGGGCCCCTCTCCACCTGGGAAGGTTGGTGCAGCTCCTGAAGGTCGGTGCAGCTCCTCTGATAAGATTATTTTCGATTCTTTTCGATTTGATTCGATTCAATTCGATCATTTTCTATTCTTTTTGAGTCTTTTCGGTTCGATTCAATTCAATTCGATCATTTTCGATTCGATTCGTTTCTTTTCGATTCGATTCGATCATTTTCGAATCGATTCGATTATTTTCAATTCTTTTCGTTTCAATTAGATTCAATTCGATTATTTTTGATTCAATTTGATTATTTTCGATTCGATTCGATTATTTTCAAATCGATTCGATTATTTTTGATTCTTTTCGATTCGATTCAATTCGATCATTTTCGATTCGATTCGATTCTTTTCCATTCGATTCGATTGTTTTTGAATCAATTCGATTATTTTTTATTCTTTTCGATTCGATTCAATTCAATTCGATCATTTTCTAATTGATTCGATTAGATTATTTTCGATTCGATTCCTTTCGTTTCGAATATTTTGGATTCTTTTCGATTGGATTCGAGTATTTTCTATACGATTCAATTCTCTTCGATTCGATTTGATTCTTTCGATTCGATTATTTTTGATTCGATTCTTTTAGATTCGATTCAATTATTTTCAATTCGATTATTTTCAATTCGATTCTTTTCGATTCGATTCGATTATTTTCGATTCGATTCTATTCTTTCATTTATTTTCGATTCTTTTCGACTCTATTCTATTCGATTCGATTATTTTCGATTTGATTCGATTCCATTCAATACAATTCAATTATTTTTGATTCCATTCGATTCAATTATTTTCAATAGATTCGAGTCCATTCGATTATTTTTTATTCTTTCCGATGAGATTTGAATCGATATGATTATTTTCAATTCGATTTGATTCCTTTGGTTTTGATTTGATTCGAATATTTTCGATTCTTTTCAATTCGAATCTATTCCACTCAATCATTTTCGATTCGATTTGATTCTTTTCGACTCGATTATTTTCGATTCTTTTTGATTTGTTTTATTTGATTTGATTCGATTACTTTCAATTCGATTCAATTCTTTTGGTTTCGATTTGGTCATTTTCGAATCGATTCGATTATTTTCGATTCTTTTCGTTTCTATTAGATTCAATTCGATTATTTTCGATTCAATTTGATTCTTTTTGATTCCACTTGATGTTTTTGAATCGATTCTATTCTTTTCAATTCTTTTTGATTCGATTCAATTCCAATCGATACAATTCAATTATTTTCAATTCGATTCGAATATTTTCAATTCGATTTGTGTCCATTCGATTATTTTTTATTCTTTTCAATGTGATTCGAATCGATTTGATTATTTTCAATTCGATTCGATTCCTTTGGTTTTGATTTGATTTGAATATTTTCAATTCTTTTCGATTCGAATCTATTCCATTCAATCATTTTAGATTCGATTCGGTTCTTTTCGATTCGATTATTTTCAATTCTTTTCGATTTGTTTGATTTGATTCGCTTTGATTCTTTTCGATTATATTCGATTCTTTTCGATTCGATTTGGTTCGATTATTTTTGATTCTTTTTGATTCAATTCGATTCAATTCGATTTGACTCTTTTTGATTCGTTTCGATTCTTTTTGATTCGAATCAGTTATTTTCGTTTCGGTTCGATTATTTTCGATTCATTTTGATTATTTTCTATTAGACTGTTTTTGATTCGTTTTGATTCTTTTCGATTGGTTTCAATTATTTTCGTTTCGGTTCAATTACTTTCGATTCGATTTGATTATTTTCGATTCTTTTAATTTCGATTCGATTCTTTTCGAATATTTTCAATTCGATTTGATTTGATTCTTTTCGATTCTATTCGATTACTTTCTATTGTTTTGATTCGATTCGATTCGTTTGGATTTGAATGTATTATTTTCGTTTCGGTTTGATTATTTTCGATTCGATTTGATTATTTTCGATTCAACTGTTTTTGATTCGATTCGATCCTTTTCGATTGGTTTCAATTTATTTTGTTTTGGTTCAATTATTTTCGATTTGGTTTGATTATTTTCGATTCTTTTCATTTCGAATCGATTCTTTTCAATTGGAATTGATTATTTTCATTTTGTTTCGATTATTTTCGTTTATTTTTGATTCAATTTGATTCGATTCCTTTCGATTCAATTCGATTCTTTGCGATTCGAATCGATTATTTTCATTTCAGTTCGATTATTTTCTATTCGATTTGATTCTTTTCAATTCCATTCCATTCCATTCAATTCGATTTTTTTCGATTCGATTTGATTATTTTCTATTCGATTCGAGTCAATTCGATTATTTTCGATTTTTTTCAAGTCGATTCGATTATTTTCGATTCTTTTCGATTCCATTTGATTCCATTCGATACAATTCGATTATTTTTGATTCAATTATTTTCAATTCGATTAGAGTAGATTCGGTTATTTTTGCATCTTTTTGATTTGATTCGAATCGATTTGATTATTTTTAATTCGATACGATTCCTTTCAATTCAATTTGATTAGATTATTTTCGATTCTCTTAGCTCAATCCAGCAACTTCTGAGGAATTCCTGCCTCAGAAGGCAGCTACATACTAACATCCAAACCTGAGTACCTAGTTGAAAGCTGTCTGTCTGGGGAACTTCCTTCTGTGAGATGACCTGACACGCGGTCCTTCCCAGTTCCACACTGCCTCCAGATGGAGTTATGAACATCCTCACTACACATGTTGGTCAGAAGCTCATGGGACGCAAGGTGCAACCTGCAGGCTTCAATGGTTGTGTCTCCAGGTACAGTAGAGCGGTATTCAAGGAACGTCCTGACTTACAATTTTGCTAGCTTCTCACGGCCATAAGAACGCAGCTAGTAGAAACCTGGCTTAGAGGCATGCTTCGTTTTGAGAGCTGAGCTTAGGGCAGGAAGCTCCCACATCCTTCTTGCCCGTAGACGAAGCTGCTAACATCCTTATGTTAGGCGCTGGGAGAGGTGGTGAGAAAAGCATGTGGAAGTGTCAGGCCTGTTCTCAGGTGTATCTGAGTTGAAAACAGCGATTTCCAACGAACTTCCTCAATCTTGCCTCTCAGAAAACTTGCATCCTGGATGCAGCGAAATCCTTTGGAAGCGAAGCGTACAGGCGTTCAGCATGTGGGAGGTAAAAGCCAGAAGCTCAATCCAAAGGCATGTGCATGCTTTGGAGGAAGCTTTCCACTTGGCACGAAAGTGACAAGGCAGACACTAGGTTCTCATTCTGCAACTGTCCCGCATAGAACGAAAAGCTGTGGATGCAGACATGTACAGGGAGTCAGGATGAGGGAGGTACAGGCCATAAGCTCAACTCTCAGAAGTGTGTATGCTTTGCCCCCTATGTCTGCTGGACACTTATTGAGGGGAGCTAGTACCGAGCTATAATCTAACTCAACACGGACGTTGGAAATTGCTGTATTCAACTCAGATACACCTGAGTACAGGCCTACGCTTCCACATGCTTTTCTCAGCAACTCTCCCATCACCTAACCTAAGGATGTTAGCAGCTACATCTACAGGCAGGCAGGATGCGGGAGGGTCCTGCCCTTAGCTCAGCTCTCAAAAAGAAGCATACCTCGAAGCCAGCTTTCTACTAGCTGCATTCTTATGGCCATGAGAAGCTAGCAGAATTGTAAGTCTGGACGTTCCATGAATACCGCTCTACTGCCTTGGAGACACAAACATTGATGCCTGCAGGTTGCCCCTTGCATCACATGAGCTTCTGACACACATGAGTAGTGAGGATGTTCGTAACTCCATGTGCAGGCAGTGTGGAACTGTGAGGGCCTGGCAGTGAGCTGAACTCTCAGAAGTAGGTTACCGATGGACAAGGGGTGCAGCTAGCTTCTCACGTATGGAACTTAGTATGTATTACCAGTCTAAGGCCGGAGTTACTAGGAAATCACTGAATTGAGCTTGGAGGCACTAGTCTTGTCGGCCGGGACTTATCACTTCCCTCTCACAGCACTTCAGTCACGCATCAAGCCTAGGCCTGTTAGGAATGAAGTGTACCTGCAGGCAGGATGTGGGAGGCCGGCCATAAGCTCAACTCTCAGATGTGTGTATGCCTGGGAGGCAGATGTCTGCTAAACACTCATACATGGGAGTTAGAACCTAGCTACACTCTAATTGAGGAAGGTCATTGGAAATCATTGTTTTCTACTCAGATACACCTGAGAACAGGCTTGACGCTTCCACATGCTTTTCACACCACCTCTCCCAGCGCCTAACATAAGGATGTTAGCAGCTTCGTCTACAGGCAGTCAGGATGTGGGAGGGACCTGCCTTGATCTCACAAGGAAGCATCCTTAGAAGCCAGCTTTCAACCAACTGTGTTCTTATGACTGCGGTGTCCTTCTAATGTAACCTATACTTGGTCACTCCAGTCCCCAACTGGGCCTCAGCTGGACCTGGTGCCTCTGGTACTTAGCTTGGCCTCAGTTGGACCGGGTGACCGTGTTCCCAACTGGGCCTCAACTGGTCTTATGACATTTATCCCCCCTGGGCCTCAGCAGACCAGGTACTCTGTTCCACCTGGGCCTCACCTGGACCTGGGGAATCTGGCCCCCTCCTGGGTATGACATGGACCTGGTGACTCTGGTCCTCATGTGTGCCTCACCTGCACCTGGTGACTCTTGTACCCACCTGGGCATCATCGGGATATGGTTACTCTGTTTCCCCAGTGAGACTCTGGAACATTTAACTTTGGTCCTCACCTGGGCCTCACCTGGACCTGGTGTCTCTGCTGTTCTTCTAGCCTCACATGTACCTGGTGATTCCAGTCACCCCTCCACCCCGGGCCTCACCTGCATTTAGTGACTCTGGTCCTCAGCTTGGTTTCACCTGGACCTGGTGACTCTGATCCCCATCTGGCCTCACCTGGCCCTGTTGACTCTGGTCCTCAACTGGGCATAATTGGGATCTGGTTACTGTGTTCCACAACTCGGCCTCACCTGAACCAGGTGACTCTGGTCCCCCTCTGGGTCTCACCCTGACCTGGTGACTGTGAACCCCACTTTGGCCTGATTTGGATCTGCTTACTCTGGTTGCCACATGTGCCTCACCTCGAACTGTTGACTCTGGTTCTTTCAAGGACCTCCCCTGAACCTGGAGATTCTGGTCCCCACCTGGGCCTCACCTGGATGTGGTGACTGTTGTCACCACCTGGGACTCACCTGGACCTGATTACTGTGTTCCACACCTGGATCTCACGTAGACCTGGTGACCATGGTCCCCAGCCGGCCACACACGGACCTGTTGCCTCTGGTCCCCACCTGGGCCTCACATGTACCTGGTTACTCTGGTCCTCACCTGGGCCTCATCTGGACCTGGTGACTCTGGTCTCCAACTGGGTCTCACCTGGATCTGGTGACTCTGGTCCCCACCTGGACCTCTCCTGGGCCTGGTGACTCTCTTTCCAACATGGACCTCCCCTGGATCTGGTGACTCTGGTCCTCAGCTTGGCCTCACCTGGACTTGGTGACTCTCATCCCCACTTTGACCTAACTCAGACCAGGTGAATCTCGTCCCCAGCTATGCTTCAACTCAACCTGATGAATCTGGTCCTCACGTGGGCCTCACATGGACCTGGGACTCAGCTGGATATAGTGGCTCTGGTTCCCACATGGGGCTCACCTGATACTGGTGACTGTGGTCTCCTTCTATGCCTCACCAGGACCTGGTGATTCTGATCCCTATCTGGGCCTCACATGGCCCTAGTGACTCTGGTCCTCACCGAGGCATCATTGGGACCTGGATACTCTTTTGCACACCTGGGCCTCACTTTGACCGGGGACCTCTGGTCCCACTCTGGGCCTCACCCTTAACTGGTTACTCTGGTCCCCCCCTGGGTGTCACCTGGCCCGGGACTCTTGTCCCCCTATGGGCCTCACCCTTACCCGGTGACTCTGGTCCCCACCTGGGCTTCACTTGGACCTGGTGAATCTGGTCCTTACCTGGTCCTCACCTGGACCTGGTGACTCTGGGCATCATCTGGGTCTCACCTGGGCTTGGTGAATCTTGTCGCCACCTGGGCTTCACCTGGACCTCATGACCATGGTCCCCACCTGAGCCTCACCTGGATCTGAGGCACTGGTTCCCATATGGGGCTCTCCTGGACCTGGTTCCTGTGGTCTCCTTCTTGGCCTCACCTGGAACTCGTGACCCTGATCCATATTTGGGCCTCACCTGGACCTGGTGACTCTGGTCCTAACCTGGGCATCATTGGGACCTGGTTCCTCTCTTCTACACCTGGGCCTCACCTGGACCTGGTGACTCTGGTCTCCCTCTGGACCTCACCCTGACCTGGTGACTGTGGTCCCACCTGGGCCTCACCTGGACCAGGTGACTGGTTCCCACATGGACCTCACCTGGACCTGGTAAATCTGGTCCTCACATGGGCAACATGGGACCTGGTTACTCAGTTCCACATCGAGGACTCACCTGGACCTACTGACTCTAGTCTCACACTGGGCCTCACCCTGACGTGGTGACTCTGGTCCCACGTGGATGTCACCTGGACCAGGTGACTCTGGTCTCCCCCTGGGCCTCACCCGGAGCTGGGGAGACTGGGCCTCAATTGGGCCTCAACGGGACCTGGTGAATCAAATCCTCACTTGGGCCTTGTCTGGACATTGTTACTCTAGTCCCACCTGGGCATCATTGGGACATGGTTACTCTGTTCCCCACCTGGGACTCACCTGGACCTGATAACTTTGATCTACACTTTGCCTCACCTGGCCCTGATGACTGGGCCCCACCTGGGCCTCAATCTGGACCTGGTGACTGTGGTCCCCACCTGGGTCTCACCTGGTCCTGGTGACTCTCATGCACACATGAACCACACCTGGACCGGGTGACTGTGGTGTCCTTCTAACCTCACATTTACCTGCGACTCCGGTCCCCACAAGGGCCTCACCTGGATCTGGTGACTCTGGCCTGCAGATTGGCATCACCTGGACCTGGTGAGTGTGGTTGCCACCTGGGCCTCACCCAAACCTGGTGACACAGGCCCACATGTGGGCCTCACTGGGACCTGGTAAAAGCGGTCCTTACCTAGTCCTCACCCAGACCTGGTGACTCTGGTCACCACCTGGGCCTCACCCAGTCCTGGTGACTTTGATCCCCACCTGGGCCACACGAGGACCCGATTGCTGTGGACTCCTTCGTGGCCTCACCTGGAACTGGTGACTCTGGTCCTCACCTGGGCATCATTGGACCCTGGTTACTCTCTTCCACACCTGAGCCTCACCTGGACATGATGACTCTCGAACCCCTCTGGGCCTCACCCTGACCTGGTGACTCTGGTCCTCAACTGAGCCTCACCTGGACCTAGTGAATATGCTCCCAACCTGGCCTCATCTGGACCTGGTGACTCTGGTCCCTACCTGGGCATCATCGGGACATGGTTATTCTATTCCCCACTGGGACTCACCTGGACCTGGTAACTCTGGTCCTCACTTTGGCCTCTTCTGTACCTGGTGACTCTGGCCCCAACTGGGCCTCACCTGGAACTGGTGACTGTGCTTCCCACCGGGACCTCACCTGGACCTCATGTCTCTGGTCCTCACCTGGGTCTCACCTGGACCTGGTGTCTCTGGTACCCACCTGGGTAGCATCAGAACATGGATACACTGTTCCCTAACAGGGACCCACCGGAACCTGTTAACTCTGGTCTTCACCTGGGACACACCTGGACATGGTGACAGTGGCTCCCACCTGGGTCCCACCTGGACCTGGTCAATCTGGGCCCAACTGGGCCTCACCTGTCCCTGGTGACTCTCATTCCCACATGGAACTCATGTGGACCTGGTGGCTGTAGTGTTTCTAGCGTCTCATGTACCTGGTGACTTTGGCCCCCACCAGGGCTTCACCTGGACCTGGTGAGAGTGGTTGCCACCTGCACCTCACCTGGACCTGGTGATTCTTGTCCCCCATGGGGCCTCACCCAGACCCGGTGACTCTGGTCCCCACCTGGACCTGGTGATGGTGGTCCCCACCTGGGCCTCACCTGGACCTGATGACTCTGATCCCCACCTGGGCCTCACCTGAGTCTTACTGGGACCTGGTGACTCTGGCCCTCAGCTTGGCCTCACCTGGATCTGGTAACTGGTCCCCACCTGGGCCTCACCTGGACCTGGTGTCTCTGGTACCTATCTAGGCATCATCAGGACAGTGTTTCTCTGATCCCCACCTGGGACACACCTGGATCTGTTAACTTTGGTCCTCACCTGGCCTCACCTGTACCTGGTGGCTCTGGTTCCCAAATGGACCTCACCTGGACCTTGTGTCTCTTGTTTCCTTCTAGGCTCATCTGTACCTGGTGACTCCGGTCCCCACCTGGGCCTCACCTGGAACTGGTGACTCTGGTCCTCTGCTTGGCCTTACCTGGACCTGGTGACTGTGTTCCCCACCTGTGCCTCACCTGGATCTGGTGACTGTGTTCCCCACCTGGGCCTCACCCGGACCTGGTGAATCTGTTTCCCACCTGGGCTCACCTGGACCTGGTGACTCTGGTCCCATCCTGGGCCTCATCTGGATCTGGTTTCTGTGGTCCCCGCATGGGACTCACCTGGATATTGTGGCTCTAGATCCCACATCAGGTTCACCTGGACATGGTGACTGTGGTCCCCTTCTTGGCCTCACCTGAACCTGGTGACTCTGAGCACCATCTGGGCCATACCTTGACTTGGTTGCTCTGTTACTCACCTGGGTGTCTTTTGGACCTGGTTAATCTGTTCCACACCTGTGCTTCACCTGGACCAGGGGATTCTGGTCCCCTTCTGGGCTGCTCCTTGACCTGGTGACTCTGGTCCCCACGTGGGCCTCACCTGGACTGGGTGACTCCGGTTTGCACATGGACCTCACCTGGAGCTGGTAACTGTGGTATCTTTCTGGCCTCACGTGGACATGGTGACTGGTCCCCACCTACCTCACCTGGCCCTGGTAACACTGGTCCTCAGCTTGGCCTCACCTGGACCTGCTGAGTTTGGTTGCCACCTGGGTCTCACCTGGACCTGGTGGCTCTGGTCCCCCCTGGGGCCTCCCCCAGACCTGGTGAATCTGGTCCTTACCTGTTCCTTAACCAGACCTGGTGACTCTGGTCACCACCTGGGCTTCACCTGGTCTTGGTGAATCTGGTCCCCACCTGGGCTTCAAATGGACCTGGTGACTCTGGTTCCCACATGGGGCTCACCAGGACATGGGTCCTGTGGTCTCCTTCTATGCCTCACCAGGACCTGGTAACTCTGATCCTCATCTGGGCCTCATCTGTACCTGGTGACTCTGGTCCCCTCTTGTGACTCAGCTGGACCTGTTGGCTCTGGTCCTCAGTTTTGCCTCAACTGGACCTGGAGACTGTGTCCCCACCTGGGCCTCATCCAGACCTTGTGACTTTGGTCCCCACCTGGGCCTTACCTGGAGTTGGTGAATCTGGTCCCCTCTGGGATTCACCTGGACCTGGTGATTCTGGTTGCCACCTGGGCCTCACCTGGACCTGGTGCCTCTGGGCTCCACCTGGGCCTCAACCTGAACCTGGTCCTTTTGGTCACCACCTGAGCCTCATCTGGTCCTGGTGGCTCTGGGTCCCACATGGGGCTCATCTGTACTTGCTGACTGTGGTCCTCACGTGGTCCTCACCCAGACCTGGTGACTGATATGTGAGGAGTGTGCTCCAGATTCCCCCTCTCCCTCCACCCCTCCCCACTGCACCCTCTCTCAAGTAAATCTTCTGAAAATGCACATCAAGACATGTGAGCATCTTTATCCCCTCTTCAGAGGTGCCTTCATATGTGTAATGACCATTTTAATGCCTTTCATGGACCCACCATGACTCCCATCAGAAACCCCTTTTCTTTGATATTACTGAAGTACAGTCAACACACAATGTTACAGCAGTTTCAGGGCTACGACCTAGTGATTTGACAATTCTGTGCATACTCAGATCTCCCCACAAGAAGTGTCATCACCATCTGTCCCCATACAAAGTTGTCACAATAGTACTAACTCTATTGTCTAGGCTGTACTTTCTAAATATCTGTGAATTATTTATTTGAGAACCAGATGATTATAGCTCTTAATGTGCTTCGTCTATATTGCCCAACTCCCACTGGCATCCGCTCTGGCTATCCGTCACCATGATCCATCATATTAACAAGAACAAGGACATGGGGCAGCCCAAGGGGCTCAGCAGTTTAGCGCCTGTCTTTGGCCCAGGGCGTGATCCTGGATTCCTAGGATTGAGTCCCATGTCGAGTTCCCTACATGGAGGAAGTCTCTGCATCTCTCTCTCTCTCTCTCTCTCTCTCTCTCACTCACTCTCTCGATCTCTGTCTCTCATGAGTAAATAAATAAAATCTTTAAAAAAAAACAAGAGAAATTTCAAAGGCATACAATTATCTCAAGTATTGCAGAAAAAGTATTTGACAAAATACAACATAAAAAGCATAGCGGGTTTTTAAAAAAATTTTTTTTGGCATAGTGGGTTTTGAGGAAATGTATATCAACAGAATGAAGGCCATGTAGGAAGGTCCTCAGCTGACATCATCCTCAAGGCTGAAATCATGAAATCGTCTCCCCTAAGAGCAGGAACAAGCCAAGGACATCCCCTCTCAGCACTGGAAGTCCAACCATAGTCAACAGACAGGAAACAGAAAAGGTTCCACACCTGTAAGGGGGACGTCAAAATGTCCCTATTTGCTGAAGATTTGACATTAGAAACATGAAACCTGAGAGACTCCACCAAAAACTGTTAGAACTAATGAGTGAATTCAGTAAAGTTGTGGGACACCAAATAAACAGAGATCAGTAGCCTTGCTGTGTCTCAAAAATGAGCACTCAGAAAGGAAATTAAGGACATGACTCCCTTATCAGGAGCATCCAAAAGAACAAAATAATTAGACTGAACCAAGAGAGTGCAAGACTTGTACACTGAAAATTACAATACTTTGGGAGGACATCCTGGGCTTGTGGGGTCGGAGCCTTCATCTTGTTAAAATGTTCACAGTTTCAGAAGCCACTCTCAGTTCCAATGTCATTCCTATCAAAATCATGGTGGCCGATTTTAGAAATAGAAAAAGCCCTCGTAGCATTCATCTGGCCCCACAAATGACCCTGGACAGCAAATCAGTATAGGAGAAGCGGGACAGAGCAAGACACTGTACTCTTCTATTTCAAACGATGTCACAGAGACACAGGAGAAAGCAGTGTGGTTCTCGGGCCCCCAGCTGTCTCCGTTGGTTAAGCATCTGACTCCTGACCTCACCCCTGGTCTTGATCTCGGGGTCATGAGTTCTAGCCCTGTGCTGGGCTGTGGATGAGGCATGGAGCCTACTTAAACAAACCAAACCCACAGGGGTGTGGTTCTGGCATAAGCAGAAGGAGCAGAATAGAGAGCCTGGACGAAAATGCACTCTGATACAGTCAACTGATTTTTTAAGCTTAATTTAATTTAAACCCAATTAATTAGCAGTATAGTGTATTATACTTGCAGAGGTAGAATTCAGGATTCCCCAGTTGGAGATAACACCAGGGCTCATGAAATCACGTGCCCTCCTTCATGCCCAGCTAAGAGTTACCCTGTCCCTCCACTCCACTCCCCTCCAGCGACCCTCAGTTTGTTTCCTGCGATTGAGTCTCTTTTTCCTCCATCTCTGTTTTCATCTTGTTTTTCCTTCCCTTCACAGATGCCCATCTGCTTTGCTTCTTTAATTTCACCTATGAATGAAATCATACAGTAATTTTGTTTCCTGACTGACTTATTTCACTTAACATAATCCCATTAATTCTATCCACGTCATTGCAAATGGCAGGATTTCCTTCTCTTTGATAGCTGAGTACCATTCCTATAATCTATCTATCTATAATCTATTACCATCATCTATCTCCCATCCTCTTTATCCATCATCTGCCCGAGGACACCGAGGCTCTTCCCACAGTGTGGCTACTGTGGACCCGCCTGCTGTGGACATTGGGGTGCAGGTGTCCCCGAGTCTCACTGCTTCTGTATCTTTGGTGTGTGCCCCAGGCCATGCACCTGCAGGTCGCAAGGAGGCTCTATTGGTAACTTCCTGAGGAGCCTCCACACTGTTTCCAGGGCAGCTGCACCAGCCCGCGGTCCCATTCACAGTGGAAGAGGGTTGAGTGAGTTTTGAGGGATGTGGTAGAGTCTGGTCCACATTTCATGTTGCGTCCAGTGGGCTCCAATTCATTGTCCTGATGTATTTCTGGGGAAGCTGGGTATTGGGCTCTGTTTCAGTGAGACATTTCCGAAGCTCACAGGCCTCAACTGGAGCCTGGAAGGAGGCCGGTGGGGCCCCGGTGCAGGCATACTGCTCCCTGCATGGCCTCCTGCAGTGCATGAGCATCCCGCAGGGAGCACCTGACCCCAGGCCCCGCCCAGAGGGCACACATGCTCAGTAGGCATCATCAGCCTGCACTAACAGGAGCCCGCCTGTGCTGGGGAGGCCTGAGGAGGACTTGGGGCCGTGTCCACCCTGATGAGCTCCAGCCTCCTCAGGACCTGCGGTGAGGCTTCAGGGTGACATTGGACCGTGTTCACGCCGACAGTAGCCCGGGTCACCTCAGGACCTGCATGTAAGCTTCAGGAAGATGTGGGCCCTCATCCATGCTGACAGGAGTCCCTGAGGCAACGTCAGGACCTGCAGGGAGGCTTCAGGAAGATATGGCACTGCGGCCACTCTGGCAGGAGCTTCCGGGCCCCTCAGGACCCACGTGAGGTGTCTGGTAGCTGGGGGCCGCATCCACGGTCACAGGAGCCCCGGCGTCCTCAGAATCCGCAGTTTTGCTTCGGGAGGACGTGAGGCCATATCCACACAACAGGACGCTGACCTCCTCAGGAACCCGGTGTAGACTTCGGGAATTATGGGGATGTGTCCATGCGGACAGAAGATCCCAGCCTTGTCTGGGCCCATGGTGAGGCCTACGAAAGATGTGGGGACGGCATCCACACTGACAGGGCTCTCCGGCCTCCTCAGGGCCCATTATGAATGTTAGGGATGATTTAGGGCCACGTCCATGCTGACAGGAGCCCCCAGTCTCCTCAGGCGTTATAGTGAGGCTTGAGGAAAATGTGGGGCCACGTCAACACTGACAGGACCCCCGTCCTCCTCACGACCTGCACTTTGGTTTCAGGACATATGGGGCTTCTTCTATGTCTCCACATCTGGAGAGATGTGGCTCTGAGAAAATTTGCACTAAGAAACATTGTCACAGTTTCAGTATTCGCTCCCCACGATTTGTGAGACCCAATTACTTCCAAACTCCTTTTTCCACCTTTTGGTTCCAGATGGCAATGCTGCTCTGTGACTGACCTACACAATCAATGACTCAGTAAGTATCACAACAGTTCAACTCTGTGGAGAGATCCCAAGGGTCTGCTGGAGAAGTATGAAGGAGAACTGTGGACTTGCTTGTTTTGCTTCCAGAAATCAGCATTCAGGCTCCTGATAGGAAGTTCAAAAGACTGCAGGTGGTACTCTAGGGACATAGATCGAAACCCGGTGGGGACGGAGCCTGTCTCTGTGCCTGCCATATAGAAGGCCGAATAGTCGTCTTTTTGGAATGAATGCATGTTGAATAAATAGGAGAATCTGTGTATGCTGGGTCTGCTTTAGGTCACTGATTCATACTTAGGGAGAGACATTAATCCAGGGAATGGTTCTCTGAACAAGTCCTGGGAAAATGTATGCTGTTATTTTTTTAAAGATTTATTTATTTATTCATTCAGGGAGAGCAAGAGAGAGGCAGAGACACAGGCAGAGGGAGAAGCAGGCTCAAAGCAGGAAGCCTGATGTGGGACTCGATCCCGGTCTCCAGGATCACACCCTGGGCTGCAGGTGGCGCTAAACCGCTGCGCCACCAGGGCTACCCTTTTTTTTTAAAGACTTATTTAGTATCCTAAGTTATTTGAAAAGGAGTAGTAAGATAGATAAGGAGTTCAGAATTGAGAAAAATATTAAAATCATTTGAGGAAAATAAAGGTGTTGATCACAGAAGTGGGTTTCATGCAATTTACTCACTTATAGCTTGTATATTCTGAACAGAAAAAAAGAAAGGGAAGGAACCCCATGTGCTTGAGGTCATCAATTTCATCTGTAAAAAGGAAATAATACTGCCTGTCCCACAACACTGTTGTGAGGAGAAGAAGTGATGGCTGTTGACGTAAAGAGTTGCTAGGTCCAGTCACAACAAAATGTAAAAACAACACATTTTATTAATATAGCTACCAATATAGCTGCAATATACTTTTTATTTTATTTATTTATTATTTATGTATTTATTCATTTGAGAGAGAGAGAGAAAGAGAGAGAGGGGGAGAGAGGCAGAGACACAGACAGAGGGAGAAACAGGCTCCATGCAGGGAGCCTGACATGGGACTCGATCCTGCGTCTCCAGCATCACACACCGGGCTGAAGGCAGCGCTAAATCATTGAGCCACCGGGGCTGCCCTGCAATATACTTTTAAAAAATATATTTTAATTATTTATTCGAGAGAGAGAGACAGGCAGAGACACAGCAGAGGGAGAGGCAGGCTCTATGCAGGGAGCCCAAAGTGGGACTCCATCCTGGGTCTCCAGCATCATGCCCTGGGAAGAAGACAGTGCTAAACGGCTGAGCCACCCAGGCTGCCCTTTTTAGAGTCTTCTTAAAACACACGATTCGACTTCTTTCTAACAAAGTTTAATGTGAGTTGGTGTACCTATCAATTAAAAGCTGTAGGGTATGGATCCCAGGCTGCCCCTTAGGTGCACGTTCAGAGCCCTTCCAACTCATCCAAGTGCAGCCTGGAAACCACCAAGCTGGTCTGAGGCCACAACCATAGCTGTGGGAACCAAGTGCCAGAGGCAGTCACGATTTACTGGATCTGAAACCCAGTTCTCTCCTGAAGCATCTGAGTCAGGGAATTGGTTTTTCTCAGGACAGGGTGAAAAATCCTTACACGATCAGGATTTCTCTGATCTCAAGAAAAATGCTTAGCGTTTTTCTTGTTGGTTGTTTTTTTCTCATGTTGCTTGGCTGTTTCTCTGGTCACATTGCCCTACTTCCTATGGGAATTAGTTTTGGAAAGAAATCACTCACATAATGAAAATGATCTAGAAACTCAGGTTAACAAAATTTTCTAGCCAGTGTGGATATGAGTGATTCTCAGTGCTTTAAGCTGACAGAAATCTGTTTGCACAAATTAATAACAACTTTTAATAAACGGACTTTACTGTTCACTGCTAAAAATATTCCTGTCAGAGGGGCAAGATGGCCGAAGAGTAGGGTCCCCAAGTCACCTGTCCCCACCAAATGACCTAGCTAACGTTCAAATTATCCTGAAAACCTATGAATTCAGCCTGAGATTTAAAGAGAGGACAGCTAGAGTTCGCATTTCTATCAAGGCAGTTCCCACCTGTGCCTCACTTGGAACTGGTGACTGTGGTTCCCATCTGGGCCTCAGCCAGACCTGGTGACTACAGTCCCCAACTGGGCCTCACCTGGGCCTAGTGACTCTGGTCCCCTTCTTGGCCTCATGTGGACCTGGCGACTGTGGTCTCCACCTTGACCTCACCTGGACCTGGTGACTTTGGTCCCCACCTGGACCTCGCCTGGACAAGGTAGCTGTGGACTTCATCTGGACCTGGTGACTGTGGTCCCCACCTGGGCCTCACCATACCTGGTGACTGGGCTCCTCAGCTACCAATGACTAGGATCCAGGATGGACCCTTAGTTGCTGCTGATACCGGGACCATCCCCAGGGTCTCACTTGTTCCTGGTGACTATGGTCCTTGTCTGGGCTGGCCTGGCTCATCCTTGGCTCTCATCCTCTCCTGGGCCTCCCCTGCTCTTGCAGGTATAGTCCGCCCTCTCGTGGGTGTGTATTGTCTATGGTCCCTTCTGGGCCTCACCTGATGGTAGTGGGCCACGATATTGGCCCTTTGCAAGGCCAGCAGGGTCTCCGAGTCCTCCTGCATGGTGCTGGAATCCAAACACATTAAGAATGATGGCACATGAGAACCCTCCAAGGACACATGCTTCAGGGTGCTCCTGAGGACAGGTCTGACAAGGGCCGGCAACAACCCCATAGCCCTGAGGGGCACAGGATGGGCTGGACCATCACACACAGGCCCTCACTGCCTGTCTGTCACTCGCCCACCTACAGTCCACCTTCCCAGCCAAGGTCCCAGGACACTCCATCATGCTGGGATCACAGAGCGCTCCCACCCCGGTATCAGGAGCACACGTGTGGGGGACTCAGGAGGCTCCGGGTAACTGCCGATCTGATGTTCGGGGTGATGTCTCCCAGCCTGGGGGAGATCGAAGTTTTCTCTTAGATTCCACAAGCACTATGACCAAGGGGAGAAAGCAACGGACTGCACTTCATCAAAATTCAAACCTGATGCCAACAAGAGTGCGACCAAACTCCCCACCCTGAGGGCAACGATGTGTGAATAGCCTGAGGGGGGTTTGGGGGGAGCACGAGGGACTCTGCATTCCAGTGAGTAAAGAGCAAGCCTGCTCACTGGTCAGGGGGACCCAGCAGGCCCTGACCGTCCTTCTCTGACCACAGGGTGGCACGGGGGGGTGTCATCCCTGTCGGGATCCATGCATCTAGGATGGGCTAGAAAGGTCATGTATTGGGTCTTTCTGCACAGCACAGGGCTTACAGGGAAGCGGGGGTCCTGGGGGAGCTGTAGAACTCCAACTGCAGCCTCCTTCACTGGACAGGGACTTAGGGTGCTACCCTCACCCTTGGGGCTGTGGAAGGGCTGCAGGAGCTGCTCACGATCATTGCATTGGGGTCGGTGTGTTTTGGACCCCAGCCCTGGAGGCCAGCGCCCACACCCAGCCCCACAAGCCCCATAGTGGCCCGTGGGGAGCAGGCATCAGTGGCCACTCACCTGTGACCTGTCGCTGTGTGAGTGCCTCCTCTTTATGCACCGGGGTACTGGGGAGAGCGGGAGTACTGGGGTATTGGGGAGAGTGGGAGAGTTGGGGAACTTGGGAGAGTGGGAGTTCTGGGGTACTGGGGAGTGTGGGAGAGTTGGGGAACTTGGGAGAGCGGGAGTTCTAGGGTACTTGGGAGAGTGGGAGAGGCGGGGTACTGTGGAGCGTGGGAGTCCTGAGCTACTGGGGAGAGCAGGAGAGTCGGATCGCTGTGAGCCAGATCCGTAGCAGGAGGGCTTCTGAAAGTCTGTGGACACACAGTGAGCTCCAGGCAGCAGTGGTACCCGGGGGCGGCACAGTTCCGCCCACAGTGGGGTCCCGCATCATGATTGTGGGCATGCAGGGTCCAATCAGCACTTAGCCCTTCACCCTGAAGGCTGAGGGTCCCGGGAGAGGGTTCTGTCCCCACGCCAGGTGGGAAGGGGATGCAGGCACCCTCCCACAGCCTCAGTTCCCATCCTTGGGCCCTGCAGGCCTTCTGCCCTTCTAGGGAGACTGGGGGTCACAGACGTTCCCCTGACCTCCAGAGTTCACAGCATGGGGTTGCACTTAAGAACATTTGAGGGGTTCCTCGGTGGTTCAGTCGGTTCCACGTCGACTCTTTAGTTTGGTTCAGGTCAGGATCGCGAGGTTGTGGTGTGGAGCCTCACCTGGGGCTTGGGCTCCGTTGGGTGAGGAGTCCGCTCCAGGTTCCCCCTCTCCCTCCGGCCCTCCCCACTGCACCCTCTCTCAAATAAATCTTCTAAAAATCTACATGAACATGTGAGCATCTTTATCCCCTCTGCAGAGGTGCCTTCATGTGTGTAACGACCGTGTAAATGCCTTTCACGGACCCACTGGGAGTCCTACCAGAAACCTCTTTTCCTTGATATTTATTGACGTACAGTGGACACACAATGTGACAGTAGTTTCAGGGGTACAACTAGTGACTTGACAATTCTGTGCCTTACTCAGCTCTCCCCATGAGAAGTGGCATCACCGTCTGTCCCCGTACAAAGTTGTCACAACAGTACTGACCCTATTCCCTAGGCTGTACTTTCTAAATTTCTGTGACTTATTTATTTGAGAACCAGACGCTTATAGCTGTTACTATTGTTCATCTATGTTGCCCATGTCCTACCCATGACCCCGCTGTCCATCAGTCAGCAGGATCTATCACATTAACCAGAGAAAGGACATGGGGCAGCCCGGGTGATTCAGGAGGTGAGCACCTGTCTTCAGCGCAGGGAGTGATCCTGGAGTCCTGAGATCGAGTCCCACGTCGTGTTCCCTACATGGAGCCGCCTTCTCCCTCTGCCTGTGTCTCTGCCTCTCTCTCTCTCTGCTTCTCTCTCTCTCTGTCTTTCAAGGATATGTAAATAAATCTTTTTAAAAAAGAAAAACAAGAGAAAGGACAAAAAGCATACGATCCTGCACAAATTGTTTGAAATTCTTCTACATGGGAGTTTCTCATCCTTCTGGGTTTGTTTGTTTGTTTCTCTTTCAAGGATGTTATTTATTTATTTGAGAAAGAGAGGTGAGAAAAGGCATGAGCGAGAGAGGCAGAGGGAGAGGGAGTAGCAGGTTCCCTTCTGAACAGGGAGCCTGCCTTGGGACCTGGATCATGATCTTAGCCTATGGCTGAAGTTTAACTGACTGAGCCACCCAGGTGCCCCTCTTTCTTTCTTTCACTATTTTTAATATTAGTATAGATTCATGGATATTTATTTTACGCTTTGGGTTATAATCTAGCGCTACTTATTTTGTTGCTTATATTGTATCCGCTCTGGCCCCGGGAGCTCTTTCAGTTCACACCTGTGTCCCTTTAACATATTTCCATCAGTGTGGAGTCTTTTGTCTGTTCATAAATTTTTAAAAGACAAACTTTATGTAAATCTCATTTTTGATTGGCACATTGTTTCTGTCCCCATCCGTATCTTTGCCTCCTTCCCTCTCTCTTGACTGTTTCATTTCTTTATTTATTATGATCTGAAAATAGGAAAGGTCATAGGATCTCAAATTTTGCTATTTTACGGTAAATCAATTCTCCTTGGTGCCTAGCCAGTGGTTCTCGAATGTTAGTGTACAAAAGAATAACCTGGAGAGCTTGTTAATATGGCCAGCCAGCATTTTATTTTTTTTAAGTTAAAGGAAGGGGCAGCTTAGGATTTCTGCATGTTAACTGGTTTGCTCAGAAAATAATAATGGAGTTCCTTGAGGGCTTTGCTTTGAAAAGCAGCGACCATGGGGGCAGATGACTATTCTGATACACATATTTATGATTTCTAGTGACTTGGACCCATATACCTACCGCTTGTGATAAAAAGGGATATAGATTTGGGATTTTCTATCGCCATAGGAAAAACCCTAAAATACTCAGGATCTATGCTCAGAGTTAGTTTTATATTTTAGCATTTGAGTATACATAGGATCCCCCATCTTTTTGTGCTCATTATAGAGGGTTGAGGACCCCACAGAAGCATTTCAGGTCTGAGAGGGAATTGAGGAATCATCAGCTCTGGTCCTCACTTGTGTGGCACAGGAATGAAACTGAGAGTTCCAGAGGATTTGATTGTCCAAGTTTACGTGCTTATTGGTGGTGGAGCTAGGTCTGAGAAAGGTCTTCCTAGAGATGGTTCCATCAAGACAGACACCATTGAACATAACTAGTTTAGATAGGCTTTTGTGAAATAGACAATTTTGGGTTACTCTCTCCTTTTATAATTTCATATAAAGGTACGACTGTGTGGGACACAGGAAATATAACAAAAATCCCCTACCCCTGGCCAAGCAGAGCAGGACTGATTCCATTTTCTGCTACACCCGCCACCTCCCATATGACCCCCACAATACCTGCTTATTGCTTAAGGCGCTGCCCCACCCTAGCAAAACCGCTGTGCACACCATAGTCAGAAATAGGCTCCTAACAATGTAACCCTGCTTTGTGCCCACCAAAAGTGTGCGCCGATCCTGACCAAAGTAATAGGCCAACTCAAGTGAATACTATAGGGTAAGGTTTAATTCAATTGGTCACCTGCCTGTGGCCCGAAATGACTGTGCAACTTTCTGTGTATCCCATGTGCCACTGGCCCCTATAATGCTGCTATGCCTCTTAGTCTCAGGGTCCAAACCCTGCTCCGCTGTGTCGGGTACAGTTGGACCCAAGCTCAAACTTGTAAATAAACCCTCGTGTGTTTGCATCAGTGTCGGCTCCACGGTGGTTTCACGGATTCACAATCTTGGGCACAACAAAACTCTCCCTCTTCGCCAGTGACATGATACTTGACGTAGAAAACCCAAAAGCCTCCACCCCAAGATTGCTAGAACACATACAGCAATATGGCAGCGTGGCAGGATACAAAATCAATGCCCAGAAGTCAGTGGCATTTCTATACACTGAAGAAAGAGAAATTAAGGAGTCAATCCCATTTACAATTGCACCCAAAAGCATCAGATACCTAGGAATAAGGCTAACCAAACAGGTAAAGGATCTATACCCTAAAAATGATAGAACACTTCTGAAAGAAATGGAGGAAGACACAAAAAGATGGAAAAATATTTCATACTCATGGATTGGCAGAATTAATATTGTGAAAACGTCAATGTTACCCAGGGCAATGTACATGTTTAATGCAATCCCTATCAAAATACCATGGATTTTCTTCAGAGAGTTAGAACAAATTATTTTAAGATTTGTGTGGAATCAAAAAAGACCCCGAATAGCCAGGGGAATTTTAAAAAAGAAAACCATATCTGGGGGAATCACAATGCCAGATTTCACGTTGTACTACAAAGCTGTGGTCATCAAGACAGTGTGGTACTGGCACAAAAACAGACACATAGATCAATGGAGCAGAAGAGAGAATCCAGAAGAGGAACCTCAACTTTATGGTCAACTAATATTCAATAACAGTGGAAAGACTATCCACTGGAAGAAAGACAGCCCCTTCAATAATGGTACTGGGAAAACTGGACATCCACATGAGGAAGAATGAAACTAGACCACTCTCTTGCACCAGACAAAGATGACCTCAAAATGGCTGAAAGATCTAAATGTGAGACAAGAGTCCATCAAAATCCTAAAGGAGGACACAGGCAACACCCTCTTTGAACTCGGACACAGTAACTTTTTGCAAGATACATCCACGAAGGCAAAAGAAACAAAAGCAAAAATGAACTATTGGGACTTCATCCAGATAAGAAGCTTTTGCACAGCAAAGGATACAGTCAACAAAACTAAAAGAAAACCTACAGAATGGGAGAAGATATTTGCAAATGATGTATCAGATAAAAGGCTAGTTTCCAAGATCTATAAAGAACTTCTTAAACTCCACACCAAAGAAACAAAGAATCCAATCATGAAATGGGCAAAAGACATGAACAGAAATCTCACAGAGGACGACATAGACATGGCCAACACGCACATGAGAAAATGCTCTGCATCACTTGCCATCAGGGAAATACAAATCCAAACCCCAATGAGGTACCACCTCACACCAGTGTGAATGGCGAAAATTAACAAGGCAGAAAACTGCCAATGTTAGAGAGGATGCGGAGAAAAGCGAATCCTCGTGCACTGTTGGTGGGATTGTGAACTGGTGCAGGTACTATGGAAAACTGTGTGGAGGTTCCTCAAAGAGTTAAAATTGGACCTGCCCTACGACCCAACAATTGCACTGTTGGGGATTTACCCCAAAGATACAGATGCAATGAAATGCTGAGACACCTGAGATGTTTAGAGCAGCAATATCCACAATAGCCAAACTGTGGAAAAAGCCTCAGTGTTCTTCAAAAGGTGAATGGATAAAGAAGATGTTGTCTATGCATGCAACAAAATGTTACTCAGTCATTAGGAATGACAAATACCCACCATTTGCTTCAACATGGATGGAACTGGAGGGTTTTATGCTGAGTGAAATGAATCAATCAGTGAAGGACAAACATTATATGTTCTCATTCATTTGGGAAATATAAATAATAGTGAAAGGGAATAGAAGGGAAGGGAGAAGAAATGGGTAGGAAATATCAGAAAGGGAGACAGAACGTAAAGACTCCTAACTCTGGGAAATGAACTAGGGGTGCTGGAAGGGGAGAAGGGTGGGGGTGGGTGTGAATGGGTGATGGGCACTCGGGGGGGCACTTCTGGGATGAGCATTGGGGCCTCAACTGGACCTAGTGACTCTAGTCCCCCTCTGGGCCTCACCCTGATGTGGTGACTCTGGTCCCCACGTGGATGTCACCAGGACCGGGAGACTCTGGTCCCCCTCTGGGCCTCACCTGGAGCTGGGGACTCTGGGCCTCAACTGGGCCTCAACTGGACCTGGTCAATCTACTCCTCACTAAGGCCTCAACTGGACCTTGGAACTCTGGTCCTACCTGGGCATCCCAGGGACATGATTACTCTGATCCCCACCTGGGCCTCACCTGAGTCTTACTGGGACCTGGTGACTCTGGTCCTCAGCTTAGCCTCACCTGGATCTGATAACTGGTCCCCAACTGGGCATCACCTTACCTGGTGGCTCTGTTTCCACATGGACCTCACCTGGTCCTAGTGTCTCTCGTTTCCTTCTAGGCTCATCTGTACCTGATGAATCTGGTCCCCACTTGGGCCTCACCTGGAACTGGTGACTCTGGTCCTCTGCTTGGCCTTACCTGGACCTGGTGACTGTGTTCCCCACCTGGGCCTCACCTGGACCTGGTGAATCTGTTTCCTACCTGGGCTCACCTGGACCTGGTGACTCTGATCCCATCCTGGGCCTCATCTGGGTCTGGTTTCTGTGGTCCCCACATGGGCCTCAACTGGATATGGTGGCTCTAGTTCTCACATCAGGTTCACCTGGACATGGTGACTGTGGTCCCCTTCTTGGCCTCACCTGAACCTGGTGACTCTGAGCACCATCTGGGCCATACCTTTACTTGGTCGCTCTGGTCCTCACCTGGGTGTCTTTCAGACCTGGTTAATCTGTTCCACACCTGGGCTTCACCTGCACCAGGGGATTCTGGTCCCCAACTGGGCTGCTCCTTGACCTGGTGACTCTGGTCCCCTCCTGGGCCTCACCTGGACCGGGTGACTCTGGTTTGCACATGGACATCACCTGGAGCTGGGTACGTGTGGTGTCCTTCTGGCCTCACGTGGACATGGTGACTCTGGTCCCCATCTAGGCCTCACCTGGCCCTGGTGACACTGGCCTTCAGCTTGGCCTCACCTGGACCTGCTGAGTGTGGTTCCCACTGGGGTCTCACCCAGGACTGGCGACTCTGGTCTCCACCAGGGCCTTCCCCATACCTGGTGAATCTGGTCCTTACCTGTTCCTTAACCAGACCTGGTGACTCTGGTCACCACCTGGGCCACAAATGGACCTGGTGGCTCTGGTTTGCACATGGGGCTCACCTGGACCTGGGTCCTGTTGTCTCCTTCTAGGCCTCACCTGGACCTGGTAACTCTGATCCTCATCTGGGCCTCATCTGTACTGGTGACTCTGGTCCCCTCTTGTGCCTCAGCTGGACCTGTTGACTCTAGTCCTCAGTTTTGCCTCACCTGGATCTGGAGACTGTGTCCCCACCTGGGCCTCATCCAGACCTTGTGACTTTGGTCCCCACCTGGGCCTTACCTTGAGTTGTTGAATCTGGTCCCCCCTGGGATTCACCTGGACCTGGTGAATCTGGTTGCCACCTGGGCCTCACCTGGACCTGGTGCCTCTGGGCTCCACCTGGGCCTCAACCTAGACCTGGTCTTTTTGGTTCCCACCTGAGTCTCATCTGGTCCTGGTGGCTCTGGGTCCCACATGGGGCTCACCTGTACCTGCTGACTGTGGTCCTCACGTGGTCCTCACCCAGACCTGGTGACTGGTATGTGAGAAGTCTTCTCCAGATTCCCCCTCTTCCTCCACCCCTCCCCACTGCACCCTTTCTCAAGTAAATCTTCTGAAAATGCACATCGAAATGTGAACATCTTTATCCCCTCTTCAGAGGTGCCTTCATATGTGTAATGACCATTTTAATGCCTTTCATGGACCCACCGTGACTCCCATCAGAAACCCGTTTTCTTTGATATTACTGAAGTACAGTCAACACACAATGTTACGGCAGTTTCAGGGCTACGACCTAGTGATTTTACAATTCTCTGCATACTCAGATCTCCCCACGAGAAGTGTCATCAGCATCTGTCCCCATACAAAGTTGTCACAATAGTACTGACTCTATTGTCTAGGATGTACTTTATAAATATCTATGAATTATTTATTTGAGAACCAGATGATTATAGCTCTTAATATGCTTCGTCTATATTGCCCAACTCCCACTGGCATCACCTCTGGTTATCATCACCATGATCCATCATATTAACAAGAACAAGGACATGGGGCAGCCCAAGGGGCTCAGCAGTTTAGCGCCTGTCTTTGGCCCAGGGCGTGATCATGGATTTCTAGGATTGAGTCCCATGTCGGGTTCCCTACATGGAGGGAGTCTCTGCATCTCTCTCTCTCTCTCTCTCTCTCTATCTCACTCTCTCGATCTCTGTCTCTCATGGGTAAATAAATAAAATCTTTAAAAAAAAAAACAAGAGAAATTTCAAAGGCATACAATTATCTCAAGTGTTGCAGAAAAAGCATTTGACAAAATACAACATAAAAAGCATAGCGGGTTTTTAAAAATATTTTTTTTGGCGTAGTGGGTTTTGAGGAAATGTATATCAACAGAATGAAGGCCATGTAGGAAGGCCCTCCGCTGACATCATCCTCAAGGCTGAAATCATGAAATCATCTCCCCTAAGAGCAGGAACAAGCCAAGGACGTCCCCTCTCAGCACTGCAAGTCCAACCATAGTCAACAGACAGGAAACAGAAAAGGTTCCACACCTGTAAGGGGGACGTCAAAATGTCCCTATTTGCTGAAGATTTGACATTAGAAACATGAAACCCGAGAGACTCCACCAAAAACTGTTAGAACTAATGAGTGAATTCAGAAAAGTTGTGGGACACCAAAAAAACAGATCAGTAGCCTTGCTGTGTCTCGACAATGAGCACTCAGAAAGGAAATTAAGGACATGACTCCCTTATCAGGAGCATCCAAAAGAACAAAATAATTAGACTGAACCAAGAGAGTGCAAGACTTGTACACTGAAAATTACAATACTTTGGGAGGACATCCTGGGCTTGTGGGGTCGGAGCCTTCATCTTGTTAAAATGTCCACAGTTCCAGAAGCCACTCTCAGTTCCAATGTCACTCCTATCAAAATCATGGTGGCCGATTTTAGAAATAGAAAAAGCCCTCGTAGCATTCATCTGGCCCCACAAATGACCCTGGACAGCAAATCAGTATAGGAGAAGCGGGACAGAGCAAGACACTGTACTCTTCTATTTCAAACGATGTCACAGAGACACAGGAGAAAGCAGTGTGGTTCTCGGGCCCCCAGCTGTCTCCGTTGGTTAAGCATCTGACTCCTGACCTCACCCCTGGTCTTGATCTCGGGGTCATGAGTTCTAGCCCTGTGCTGGGCTGTGGATGAGGCATGGAGCCTACTTAAACAAACCAAACCCACAGGGGTGTGGTTCTAGCATAAGCGGAAGGAGCAGAATAGAGAGCCTGGACGAAAATGCACTCTGATACAGTCAACTGATTTTTTAAGCTTAATTTAATTTAAACCCAATTAATTAGCAGTATAGTGTATTATACTTGCAGAGGTAGAATTCAGGGATTCACCAGTTGGAGATAACACCAGGGCTCATGAAATCACGTGCCCTCCTTCATGCTCGTCTAAGAGTTACCCTGTCCCTCCACTCCACTCCCCTCCAGCGACCCTCAGTTTGTTTCCTGTGATTGAGTCTCTTTTTCCTCCATCTCTGTTTTCATCTTGTTTTTCCTTCCCTTCACAGATGCCCATCTGCTTTGCTTCTTTAATTTCACCTATGAATGAAATCATACAGTAATTTTGTTTCCTGACTGACTTATTTCACTTAACATAATCCCATTAATTCTATCCACGTCATTGCAAATGGCAGGATTTCCTTCTCTTAGATAGCTGAGTACCATTCCTATAATCTATCTATCTATAATCTATTACCATCATCTATCTCCCATCCTCTTTATCTATCATCTGCCCGAGGACACCGAGGCTCCTCCCACAGTGTGGCTACTGTGGACCCGACTGCTGTTGACATTGGGGTGCAGGTGTCCCTGAGTCTCACTGCTTCTGTATCTTTGGAGTGTGCCCCAGGCCATGCACCTGCTGGTGCACCTGCCGGTCGCAAGGCGGCTCTATTGGTAACTTCCTGAGGAGCCTCCACATTGTTTCCAGGGTGGCTGCACCAACCCGCGGTCCCATCCACAGTGGAAGAGGGTTGAGTGAGTTTTGAGGGATGTGGTAAAAGTCTGGTCCACATTTCATGTCGCGTCCCGTGGGCTCCAATTCATTGTCCTTAAGTATTTCTGGGGAAGCTGGGTATTGGGCTCTGTTTCAGTGAGACATTTCCGAAGCTCACAGGCGTCAACTGGAGCCTGGAAGGAGGCCGGTGGGGCCCCGGTGCAGGCACACTGCTCCCTGCATGGCCTCCTGCAGTGCATGAGCATCCTGCCGGGAGTGCCTGACCCCAGGCCCCGCCCAGAGGGCACACATGCTCAGTAGGCATCATCAGCCTGCACTAACAGGAGCCCGCCTGTGCTGGGGAGGCCTGAGGAGGACATGGAGCCCCATCCACGCTGATGAGCCCCAGCCTCCTCAGGATCTGCGGTGAGGCTTCAGGGCGACATTGGGCCGCGTTCACACCGACAGTAGCCCGGGTCACCTCAGGACCTGCATGTAAGCTTCAGGAAGATGTGGGCCCTCATCCATGCTGACAGGACTCCCTGGGCCACGTCAGGACCTGCAGGGATGCTTCAGGAAGATGTGGCGCTAAGGCCACTCTGGCAGGAGCTTCCGGGCCCCTCAGGACCCACGTTGAGGTGTCTGGTAGCTGGGGGCCACATCCACGGTGACTGGAGCCCCGGCATCCTCAGAACCCGCAGTTTCGCTTCGGGAGGACGTGAGGCCACATCCACACAACAGGATGCTGAACTCCTCAGGACCCCCGGTGTAGACTTCGGGAATTATGGGGATGTGTCCTTGCGGACAGAAGATCCCAGCCTTGTCTGGGCCCATGGTGAGGCCTACGAAAGATGTGGGGACCGCATCCACACTGACAGGAGTCTCCGGCCTCCTCAGGGCCCATTATGAAGGTTAGGGATGATTTAGGACCGTGTCCATACTGACAGGAGCCCCCAGTCTCCTCAGGCGTTATAGTGAGGCTTGAGGAAAATGTGGGGCCCCGTCAACATTGACAGGACCCCCTTCCTCCTCATGACCTGCACTTTGGTTTCAGGACATATGGGGCTTCTTCTATGTCTCCACATCTGGAGAGATGTGGCTCTGAGAAAATTTGCACTAAGAAACATTGTCACAGTTTCATTATTCCCTCCCCATGATTTGTGAGACCCAATTACTTCCAAACTCCTTTTTCCTCCTTTTGGTTTTGGATGGGAATGCTGCTCTGTGACTGACCTACACAATCAATGACTCAGTTAGTATCACAACAGTTCAACTCTGTGGAGAGATCCCAAGGGTCTGCTGGAGAAGTATGAAGGAGAACTGTGGACTTGCTTGTTTTGCTTCCAGAAATCAGCATTCAGGCTCCTGATAGGAAGTTCAAAAGACTGCAGGTGGTACTCTGGGGACATAGATCGAAACCCGGTGGGGACAGAGCCTGTCTCTGTTCCTGCCATATAGAAGGCTGAATAGAGGTCTTTTTGGAATGAATGCGTATTGAATAAATAGGAGAATCTGTGTATGCTAGGTCTGTTTTAGGTCACTGATTCATACTTAGGGAGAGACATTAATCCAGGGAATGGTTCTCTGAACAAGTCCTGGGAAAATGTATGCTAAGTTATTTTTTTAAAGATTTATTTATTTATTCATTCAGGGAGAGCAAGAGAGAGGCAGAGACACAGGCAGAGGGAGAAGCAGGCTCCATGCAGGAAGCCTGATGTGGGACTCGATCCCGGTCTCCAGGATCACACCCTGGGCTGCAGGTGGCGCTAAACCGCTGCGCCACCAGGGCTACCCCTTTTTTTTTAAAGACTTATTTAGTATCCTAAGTTATTTGAAAAGGAGTAGTAAGATAGATAAGGAGTTCAGAATTGAGAAAAATATTAAAATCATTTGAGGAAAATAAAGGTGTTGATCACAGAAGTGGGTTTCTTGCAATTTACTCACTTATAGCTTGTATATTCTGAACAGAAAAAAAGAAAGGGAAGGAACCCCAAGTGCTTGAGGTTATCAATTTCATCTGTAAAAAGAAAATAATACTGCCTGTCCCACAACACTGTTGTGAGGAGAAGAAGTGATGGCTGTTGATGTAAAGAGTTGCTAGGTCCAGTCACCACAAAATGTAAAAACAACACATTTTATTAATATAGCTACCAATATAGCTGCAATATACTTTTTATTTTATTTATTTATTATTTATGTATTTATTCATTTGAGAGAGAGAGAGAAAGAGAGAGAGAGGGAGAGAGGCAGAGACACAGACAGAGGGAGAAACAGGCTCCATGCAGGGAGCCTGACGTGGGACTCGATCCTGCGTCTTCAGCATCACACACCGGGCTGAAGGCAGCGCTAAATCATTGAGCCACTGGGGCTGCCCTGCAATATACTTTTAAAAAATATATTTTAATTATTTATTCGAGAGAGAGAGAGAGGCAGAGACACAGGCAGAGGGAGAGGCAGGCTCTTTGCAGGGAGCCCAAAGTGGGACTCCATCCTGGGTCTCCAGCATCATGCCCTGGGAAGAAGACAGTGCTAAACAGCTGAGCCACCCAAGCTGCCCTTTTTAGAGTCTTCTTAAAACACACGATTCGACTTCTTTCTAACAAAGTTTAATGTGAGTTGGTGTACCTATCAATTAAAAGCTGTAGGGTATGGATCCCAGGCTGCCCCTAAGGTGCATGTTCAGAGCCCTTCCAACTCGTCCAAGTGCAGCCTGGAAACCACCTAGCTGGTCTGAGGCCACATCCATAGCTGTGGGAACCAAGTGCCAGAGGCAGTCACGATTTACTGGATCTGAAACCCAGTTCTCTCCTGAAGCATCTGAGTCAGGGAATTGGTTTTTCTCAGGACAGGGTGAAAAATCCTTACATGATCAGGATTTCTCTGATCCCAAGAAAAATGCTTAGCGTTTTTCTTGTTGGTTGTTTTTTTCTCATGTTGCTTGGCTGTTTCTCTGGTCACACTGCCCTACTTCTTATGGGAATTAATTTTGGAAAGAAATCACTCACATAATGAAAATGATCTAGAAACTCAGGTTAACAAAATTTTCTAGCCAGTGTGGATATGTGTGATTCTCAGTGCTTTAAGCCGACAGAAATCTGTTTGCACAAATTAATAACAACTTTTAATAAACGGACTTTACTATTCACTGCTAAAAATATTCCTGTCAGAGGGGCAAGATGGCCGAAGAGTAGGGTCCCCAAGTCACCTGTCCCCACCAAATGACCTAGCTAACTTTCAAATCATCCTGAAAACCTATGAAATCGGCCTGAGATTTAAAGAGAATACAGCTAGAGTTCGCATTTCTATCAAGGCAGTTCCCACCTGGGCCTCACTTGGACCTGGTGACTGTGGTTCCCATCTGGGCCTCAGCCAGACCTGGTGACTACAGTCCCCAACTGGGCCTCACCTGGGCCTAGTGACTCTGGTCCCCTTCTTGGCCTCATGTGGACCTGGCGACTGTGGTCTCCACTTTGACCTCACCTGGACCTGGTGTCTCTGGTCCCCACCTGGACCTTGCCTGGACATGGTAGCTGTGGACTTCATCTGGACCTGGTGACTGTGGTCCCCACCTGGGCCTCATCATACCTGGTGACTGGGCTCCTCAGCTACCAATGACTAGGATCCAGGATGGACCCTTAGTTGCTACTGATACTGGGACCATCCCCAGGGTCTCACTTGTTTCTGGTGACTATGGTCCTTGTCTGGGCTGACCTGGCTCATCCTTGGCTCTGATCCTCTCCTGGGCCTTCCCTGCTCTTGCAGGTATAGTCCGCCCTCTCGTGGGTGTATATTGTCTATGGTCCCTTCTGGGCCTCACCTGATGATACTGGGCCACGATATTGGCCCTTTGCAAGGCCAGCAGGGTCTCCGAGTCCTCCTGCATGGTGCTGGAATCCAAACACATCCAAGAATGATGCATGAGAACCTTCCGAGGACACATGCATCAGGGTGCTCCCGAGGACAGGTCTGACCAGGGCCGGCGACAACCCCATAGCCCTGAGGGGCACAGGCTGGGCTGGACCATCACACACGGGCCCTCACTGCCTGTCTGTCACTCGCCCACCTACAGTCCACCTTCCCAGCCACTGTCCCAGGACACGCGATCATGCTGGGATCACAGAGCGCTCCCACCCCGGTATCAGGAGCACACAGGTGGGGGACTCAGGAGGCTCCAGGGAACTGCCGATCTGATGTTCGGGGTGATGTCTCCCAGCCTGGGGTAGATCGAAGGTTTCTCTTAGATTCCACAAGCACAACGACCAACAAGAAAGCAACGGACTGGACTTATCAAAATTCAAACCTGATGCCAGCAAGAGTGCGACCAAACTCCCCACCTTGAGGGCAACGATGTGTGAATAGCCTGAGGGGGGTTTGGGGGGAGCACGAGGGACTCTGCATTCCAGTGAGTAAAGAGCAAGCCTGCTCACTGGCCAGGGGGACCCAGCAGGCCCTGTCTGTCCTTCTCTGACCACAGGGTGGGGCGGGAGTGTGTCATCCCTGTCGGGATCCATGCATCTAGGTTGGGCTAGAAAGGTCATGTATTGGGTCTTTCTGCACAGCACATGGCTTACAGGGAAGCGGGGGTCCTGGGGGAGCTGTAGAACTCCAACTGCAGCCTCCTTCCCTGGACAGGTACTTAGGGTGCTACCCTCACCCTGTGGGGCTGTGGAAGGGCTGCAGGAGCTGCTCACAATCATCGCATTGGGGTCGGTGTGTTTTGGACCCCAGCCCTGGAGGCCAGCGCCCACACCCAGCCCCACAAGCCACATAGTGGCCCGCGGGAAGCAGGCATCAGTGGCCACTCACCTGTGACCTGTCGCTGTGTGAGTGCCTCCTCTTTATGCACCGGGGTACTGGGGAGAGTGGGAGTACTGGGGTATTGGGGAGAGTGGGAGAGTTGGGGAACTTGGGAGAGTGGGAGTTCTGGGGTACTTGGGGGAGTGGGAGAGGCGGGGTACTGTGGAGAGTGGGAGTCCTGAGCTACTGGGGAGAGCAGGAGAGTCGGGTCGCTGTGAGCCAGATCCGTAGCATGAGGTCTTCTGAAAGTCTGTGGATGCACAGTGAGCTCCAGGCAGCAGTGGTACCCGGGGGCGGCACAGTTCCACCCACAGTGGGGTCCCGCATCATGACTGTGGGCAGGCAGGGTCCAATCAGCACTTAGCCCTTCACCCTGAAGGCTGAGTGTCCCGGGGGACGGTTCTGTCCCCACGCCGGGTGGGAAGGGGATGCAGGCACCCTCCCACAGCCTCAGTTCCCATCCTTGGGCCCTGCAGGCCTTCTGCCCTTCTAGGGAGACTGGGGGTCACAGACGTTCCCCTGACCTCCAGAGTTCACAGCATGGAGTTGCACTTAAGAACATTTGAGGGGTTCCTGGGTGGTTCAGTCGGTTCCACGTCGACTCTTTAGTTTGGTTCAGGTCAGGATCTTGAGGTTGTGGTGTGGAGCCTCGCGTGGGGCTTGGGCTCCGTTGGGTGAGGAGTCCGCTCCAGGTACCCCATCTCACTCCGCCCCTCCCCACTGCACCCTCTCTCAAATAAATCTTCTAAAAATCTACATGAAGACATGTGAGCATCTTTATCCCCTCTGCAGAGGTGCCTTCATGTGTGTTACGACCGTGTAAATGCCTTTCACGGACCCACCGGGAGTCCTACCAGAAACCCCTTTTCCTTGATATTTATTGACATACAGTGGACACACAATGTGACAGTAGTTTCAGGGGTACAACTAGTGACTTGACAATTCTGTCCCTTACTCAGCTCTCCCCATGAGAAGTGGTGTCACCGTCTGTCCCCGTACAAAGTTGTCACAATGGTACTGACTCTATTCCCTAGGCTGTACTTTCTAAATTTCTGTGACTTATTTATTTGAGAACCAGACGCTTATAGCTGTTACTATTGTTCATCTATGTTGCCCATGTCCTACCCATGACCCTCTGTCCATCAGTCAGCAGGATCCATCACATTAACCAGAGAAAGGACATGGGGCAGCCTGGGTGATTCAGGAGGTGAGCACCTGCCTTCAGCGCAGGGAGTGATCCTGGAGTCCTGAGATCGAGTCCCACGTCGTGTTCGCTACATGGAGCCACCTTCTCCCTCTGCCTGTGTCTCTGCCTCTCTCTCTCTCTGCTTCTCTCTCTCTCTCTATCTTTCAAGGATATGTAAATAAATCTTTTTAAAAAAGAAAAACAAGAGAAAGGACAAAAAGCATACGATCCTCTCAAGAGTTGCAGAAAAGCATTTGACAAAACACAACATCAAAAGCATAGTGAGTTTTGATGAAATGTCTATCAACAGAATAAAGGCCGCTAGGAAGACCGCAGCTGACATCATCCTCAAGGGTGAAAACCTGAAATCATCTCCCCTGAGCAGTAACAAGCCAAGGAGTTCCCCTCTCAGCGCTGGAAGTCCTAATGTAGTCAACAGACAGGAAACAGCAAAGGTTCCACACCTGGAAGGGGGATGTCACACTGTCCCTATTTGCTGAAGATGCGGTACTAGAAACAGGAAACCCAAGAGCCTCCATCAAAACCTGTTAGAACTAAGGAGTTCAGTAAAGTCAGGGACACAAACTGACCCTACAGAGCTCAGTAGCCTTGCTGTGTCCCAACAATGAACACTCAGGAAGGAAATGAAGGACGTGACTCCCTTCTCAGGAGTATGACAGAGAATAGACTGAACCAAAGGAGCAAAAGACTTGTTCACTGAGGCATACCAGGCTATGGGAGGCCATCCTGGGCTCGTGGGGTGGGACTTCATCTTGTGAAAATGTCCACAGCTCCTGAAGCCACCCTCAGTTTCAATTTCATTCCTATCAAAATCATGGTGGCAGATCTTAGAAATAAGAAAAAAAAACCCATAACATCCATCCGCCCCCACAAATAACCCTGGGCAGCAAATCAGTATAGGAGAAGCAAGACAGAGTGGGATGCAGCACTTTCCTTTCAAAGGATGTCACAGAGACACGGGATAAAGCAGTGTGGTTCTCGGGCCCCCAGCTGGCTCCGTACATTAAGCATCTGACTCCTGATCTCACCTCCTATCCTGATCTCGGAGTCTTGAGTTCTAGCCCTGGGCTTCGCCATGGACAAGGCGTGGCACCTACTTAAACAAACCAGACCCACAGGGGGTGGTCCTGGCATAAGCTGGAGGAGCAGAACAGAGAATCCAGAAGGAAATGTGCTCTGATACAACTGAAATTTTTAACTTAATTTAATTTAAACCCAATTAATTAATGTATAGTGTATTATACTTTCAGGGGAAGAATTCAGGGATTCACCAGTTGGAGATAACAGCAGTGCTTGTGACTTCACGTGCCCTCCTTCATGCCGGTCCCCTGTTATCCCCTCCCCATCCCCCTCCCCTTCAGCGACACTCAGTTTGTTTCCTATGATTACGAGTCTGTATTTCCTGCATCTGTTTTCATCTTATTTGTATTTCCTTCCCTTCACAAATGTTCATCTGCTTTGCTTCTTAAATTCCACCTATGAATGACACCACATGGTCATTCTCTTTCCCGACTGACTTATTTCACTTAAGATGATCCCTCTAGTTCTATCCACGTCATTGCAAATGGCAAGGTTTCCTTCTCCTTGATAGCTGAGTACCATTCCTCTCTCTATGACCATCATCTATCTCCCATCCTCTTTATCCATCTTCTGCCCTAGGGCACCGAGGCTCTTCCCACAGTGTGGCTACTGTGGATTCAGCTGCTATGGACATTGGGTTGCAGGTGTCCTGAGTCTCACTGCAGTCTCTATCTTCAGAATGAGCTCCAGGCCGTGCACCTGCTGGTCGCAGGGCGGCTCTATTGGTAACTTCCTGAGGAGCCTCCACACTGTTTGCAGGGTGGCTGCACCAGCCCGCAATCCCGCCCACAGTGGAAGAGGGTTGATTGAGTTTTGCAGGACATGGTAATAGTCTGGTCCACATTTCATTTCCCGTCCTGTGTGCTCTAATTCCTTGTCCTTAAGTATTTCTGGGGAAGCCGGGTGTTGGGCTGCATTTCAGTGAGATGTTTCTGAAGCTAACAGGCCACAGCTGGAGCCTGGAGGGAGGCATGTGCATCCCGGGTGGGTCATGGCACCTCCTGCATGGCCTCCTGCAGTGCCTGAGCATCCCGCAGGGGGCGCCTGAGCTCAGGCCCCACCCAGGGGGCCCGCATGAGCAGTAGGCCTTGTCTGCCTGCACTAAGGAGAGCCCGCCTGTGCTGGGGAGGCCTGAGGAGGACCTGGGGATGGGTCCACGCTGATGAGCTGCAGCCTCCTCAGGACCCGCGGTGAGTCTTCAGGGGGACATTGTCCGCGTTCACGCTGACAGGAGCTCTTGTCACTGCAGGACCCAGGGTGAGATTTCAGGAAGATGTGGGCCTGCATCCACACAGACAGGAGCCCCTGGGCCGCCTCTGGACCCACGGGGTGGCTTCAGGAAGATGTGGGCCCGCATCCACGCTGATAACAAAAATACACAGGGGAGTATCTTCTGTTTCTGTATACTTTAAGTCCCTTGACTTCCTCTGAAACTTGTCCGTCTAGCTGGTCTTCTGGGAGAGGGGTCTGTTGTGCTGATTTTCAGGTGTTAGCACTTGGGGGAGCTGCTCTGCCCCCTGCCTGGTGCAGGTCTCAGTGGGGGTTGTTTACCCCGTGAGGCCCCTGGAGGAAAAACCCAGTGGCTGCTCTGGAGCCTTGGATTCAGCCCCTGCAGTAACTCTGGAGCTCTTGGTCCCCAGGGCCTGGAGCCTCTGGGGTGGGGCCGCTGATCTGCTTAGCTCCAGGCAGGAGCGTCCTTGCTGTCCTGGACCCTCCCGGCCTCTGCCTGTCCCGGGGAGAGGCTGGATCCTGGGCTGTTTCCAGGCGCCCTTTCCTCCCAGCCTGCCCTGTTGGATTCGCGCTCCAGGCCACACAGCCCCCTCCGTGGAGCCACCGCCCGAGCCTCTCCAAGCTGCTCTGGATCCTGCCATGCGCACTGCAGCCCTTAGGGATATTGGTGCACTCTCCTGGGCGCGCAGGTGTCTGTTAGTGTCCCAGGGAGCCTGAGGGCCTCCCCGTCCTCTGGGGGTCCTGCTCTAACTCCCTGCGGGCGCCTTTCCACCCAGAAAGGTTGGTGCAGCCCCTGCTTCTCCAGGACGGGGCTCTCCTGTCCTGGGGACACTCGCCCCGGCCTTATCCTGGCTCCTCGCGGGGCTCCTCCCCCTTGGATGCCTTTTGTTTATTTCTTTTTTCCCATCTTCCTACCTTGATAGAAGGGTGAACTCCTCACTGTAGCATTTCAGCTGGTCTCTCTTTAAATCTCAGGCCGAATTCATAGATTTTAAGGATGATTTGAAGGTTATCTAGGTACTTTGGTGGGGACAGGTGACCTGGGGACCCTACTCTTCTGCCATCTTCGTCTTTTCCTCGAATATTTTCGATTCTTTTCGATTCGATTCGATTACTTTCAATTCTTTTCGATTCGATTTGATTCTTTTCTATACAAATCGGTTATTTTCGTTTCGGTTCGATTATTTTCGATTCAATTTGATTATTTTCGTTTCGGTTCGATTATTTTCGATTTGTTTTGTTTATCTTCGATTCTTTTTTATTCTTTTTGATTTGATTCGATTCGATTCTTTTAGATTCGATTCGATTCTTTTCGATTCGAATCGATTATTTTCGTTTCGTTTCGATTATTTTCGATTCTTTTTGATTATTTTCGATTCGATTCGATTCGATTCAATTCTTTTCAATTCGATTCGATTCTTTTCTACTCGAATCGATTATTTTTGATTCGATTCTTTTCAATTCGATTCAATTATTTCTATTCTTTTCGATTCGATTCTTTTCGAATCGAATCGATTATTTTCATTTCGGTTCGATTATTTTCGATTCAATTTGATTCTTTTCGATTCAAATCGATTATTTTTGATTATTTTCGTTTCGTTTTGATTATCTTCAATTCTTTTCGATTCGATTCGGTTCGATTCTTTTCGATTCGATTCGATTCTTTTCTATTCGAATTCATTATTTTCGATTCGATTATTTTTGATTCGATTCAGTTATTTCAATTCTTTTTGATTCTATTTGATTTGATTGTTTTAGATTTGATTCGATTGTTTTTGATTCAATTTGCTTATTTTTGATTCTTTTCGATTCGATTAGATTCTTTTCAAGTCGTTTCGATTCTTTTCAATTCAAATCGATTATTTTTTATTCTTTTCGTTTCGTTTTGATTATTTTCAATTCTTTTCGATTCGTTTCGATTACTTTTGATTCTTTTCGATTCGATTTGATTCTTTACGATTCAACTGTTTTCGATTCGATTCGATTGTTTTTGATTATTTTCAATTCGATTTGATTTGATTCTTTTTGATTCAATTCGATTCTTTTTGATTTGATTGGCTTCTTTTTTATTCGATTTGATGCTTTTCGATTTGATTCGATTCTTTCCTTTCAAATCGATTATTTTTGATTATTTTCATTTTGTTTTGATTATTTTCAATTCTTTTCAATTCGTTTCGATTACTTTCGATTCTTTTCGATTCGATTTGATTTGTTTTGATTCAAATCGATTATTTTCCTTTCGGTTCGATTATTTTCGATTCGATTTCATTATTTTCGATTGGTTTCAATTATTTTCGTTTCGGTTCAATTATTTTCGATTCGGTTTGATTATTTTCGATTCTTTTCGTTTCGAATCGATTCTTTTCAAATTGAATCGATTATTTTCATTTCATTTCGATTATTTTTGATTATTTTCGATTCGATTCGAGTCGATTCAATTATTTTCGATTCTTTTCGAGTCGATTCGACTATTTTCGATTCTTTTCGATTTGATTGATCTGATTCGATTTGATTCTTTTCGATTCGATTCGATTCGATTCCTTTCGATTCGATTCGAATCAATTATTTTCGATTCTTTTCGATTCGATTCCATTCGATACAATTTGATTATCTTTGATTCGATTCGATTATTTTCAATTCGATTCGAGTTGATTCGGTTATTTTTGCATCTTTTCAATTTGATTCGAATCGATTTGATTATTTTCAATTCGATTTGATTCCTTTCAATTCAATTTGATTCGATTATTTTTGATTCGATTCGATTCAATTCGATCATTTTCAATTCGATTCGATTCTTTTCGATTCGATTCGATTATTTTCTAATCGATTCAATTATTTTCGATTCTTCTCAATTCGATTCGATTCAATTCTAATATGTTCGATTCAATTCGATTCTTTTCGATTCGATTATTTTCAAATCGATTCGATAATTTTCGATTATTTTCGATTCGATTCGATTCAATTCGATCATTTTCGATTCGATTCGATCGATTATTTTCTATTTTTTTCGATTCGATTCGATTCCATTCGTTTCGAATATTTTGGATTCTTTTCGATTCGATTCGAGTACATTCTATATGATTCAATTCTCTTCAATTCGATTCAATTCTTTCGATTTGATTATTTTTGAGTCGATTGGATTATTTTCAATTTGATTCGATTCTTTTCGATTCGATTCCATTCAATTCGATTCTTTTCGAGTCGATTCGATTATTTTCGATTCTTTTCGATTTGATTTGTTTCGATTTGATTCTTTTCGATTCAATTCGATTCGATTTCTTTCTATTCAATTCGAATCAAATTTTTCGATTCTGTTCGATTCGATTCGATTCCATTCGATACAATTCGATATTTTTGATTCGATTGTTTTCAATTGAATTCGAGGCGATTCAGTTTTTATTCTTTTCGATTTGATTTGAATCAATTTGATTATTTTCACTTGGATTCGATTCCTTTCAATTAATTTTGATTTGATTATTTTCCATTCTTTTCGATTCGATTCTATTCAATTCGATCATTTTCGATTCGATTCGATTCTTTTCGATTCGATTCAATTTTTTTCAAATCAATTCGATTCTTTTCGTTTCAATTCGATCATTTTCGATTCGATTTGATTTTATTCGATTATTTTCAATTCGATTCCAGTCGTTTCAAATGTTTTGGATTCTTTTCGATTCGATTCGAGTATTTTCTATACGATTCAAGTCTTTTCGATTCGATTTGATTCTTTCGATTCGATTTCATTCATTTCGAATATTTTGGATTCTTTTCGATTCGATTCGAGTAGTTTCTATACGATTCAATTCTCTACAATTCGATTCGATTTGAGTCGATTCGATTATTTTTTATTCTTTTCGAGTTGATTTGATTAATTTTTATTCTTTTCGATTCGATTCTATTTTTATCGAATCGATTCGATTATTTTCGATTCTTTTCTATTCGATTCGATTCAATTCGATTGTTTTCGATTCAATTCGATTCTTTTCGATTCGCTTCAATTATTTTCAAATCGAGTCGATTATTTTCCATTCTTTTCGATTCGATTCGATTCAATTCGATTCTTTTCGATTCGATTTGATTCTTTTCAATTCCATTCCATTCGATTGAATTCGACTTTTTTCGATTCGATTATTTTAGATTCGATTCATGTCAATTCAATTATTTTCGATTCTTTTCGAATCGATTCGATTATTTTTGATTCTCTTTGATTTGATTTGATTCGATTTGATTCTTTTCAATTCAATTCGATTCTTTTCGATTCGATTCGATTCTTTTCAAATCGATTAGATTATTTTCGATTCTTTTCGATTCGATTCGATTCAATTAGAGTATTTTCGATTCGATTCTATTCTTTTCAATTCCATTCCATTCGATTCAATTCGACTTTTTTCGATTCGATTCGATTATTTTTGATTCGATTCATGTCAATTCAATTATTTTCTATTCTATTCGAGTCGATTTAATTATTTTCGATTCTTTTCGATTTGATTTGATTATTTTCAAATCAGTTCGATTATTCTCGTTTCTTTTCATTCGATTCGATTCAATTCGATCATTTTCGATTCGATTCTTTTCGATTCGATTCAATTTTTTTCAAATCGATTCGATTCTTTTCGATCCAATTCGATCATTTTCGATTCGATTCATTCTTTTCGATTGAATTCGATTATTTTCGAATCGATTCAATTATTTTCGATTCTTTTTGATTCGATTAGATTCTTTTCGATTCGATTCTATTTTTTTAATCGATTCGATTATTTTCGATTTTCTTTGATTCGATTCGATTCAATTCAATTGTTTTCGATTCAATTCTTTTCGATTCGCTTCGATTATTTTCAAATCGATTCGATTATTTTCCATTCTTTTCGATTTGATTTGATTCAATTTGATTATTTTCGATTCGATTTGATTCTTTCCAATCCCATTCCATTCGATTCAATTTGACTTTTTTCGATACGATTCGATTATTTTCGTTTCGATTCATGTCAATTCAATTATTTTCGATTCTTTTCAAGTCAATTCGATTATTTTCGATTCTTTTCGATTTGATTTGATTCGATTTTATTCTTTTCAATTCAATTCGATTCTTTTCAATTTGATTCAATTATTTCAAATCGATTCGATTATTTTCGATTCTTTTCGATTCGATTCGATTCAATTAGAGTATTTTCGATTCGATTCGATTCTTTTCAATTCCATTCCATTTGATTCAATTCGACTTTTATCGATTCGATTCGATTATTTTCGATTCGATTCATGTCAATTCAATTATTTTCGATTCTTTTCGAGTCGATTCGATTATTTTTGATTCTTTTCGATTTGATTTTATTCAATTCATTTCGATCAATTTTGATTCGTTTTGATTCTTTTCTATTCGATTCGATTATTTTCTAATCAATTTGATTATTTTTGATTCTTTTCGATTCGATTCAATCCAATTCGATCATTTTCATTTCAATTCGTTCTTTTCGATTCAATTCGATTATTTTCAAATCGATTCGATTATTTTCGATTCTTTTCGATTCGATTTGATTTCATTCGATTCGATTCTTGTCGATTCGATTCGATTACTTTCAAATCGATTCGATTATTTTTGATTCTTTTCATTCGATTGGATTCAATTCGATCAATTCCATTCGATCACTTTCGATTTGATTCGATTCTTTTCGATATGATTCAATTATTTTCAAATAATGAAATTTTTTATTGGATTCGATTCGATTATTTTCGCTTCGATTCCATTCGTTTCGAATATTTTGGATTCTTTTCAATTCGGTTCGAGTATTTTCTATACGATTCAATTCTCTTCCATTCAAATCTATTCAATTCGATTATTTTCAATTCAATTCGATTCTTTTCAATTCCATTCCAGTCGATTCAATTCCATTTTTTTCGTTTCAATTTGACTATTTTCAAATCGATTCGATTATTTTCGATTCTTTTCATTTGATTCGATTCAATTTGATCATTTTCGATTCGATTCGATTCTTTTCGATTCGATTCAATTATTTTCAAATCGATTCAATTCTTTTCGACTCTTTTGGAATCGATTCGATTCAGTTCGATAAATTTTGATTCGTTTCGATTCTTTTTGATTCGATTCGATTATTTTCTAATCGATTCGATTATTTTTTATTCTTTTCGATTCGATTCAATTCAATTCGATCATTTTCGATTCGATTCGTTCTTCTCGATTCAATTCGATAATTTTTGAATCGATTCGATTATTTTCGGTTCTTTTCAATTCGATTAGATTCTTTTTGATTCGATTCGATTTTTTACAAATCGATTCGATTATTTTCAATTCTTTTCGATTCGATTCGATTCAATTCGATTGTTTTCGATTCAATTCGATTCTTTTCGATTTGCTTCGATTATTTTCAAATCGATTTGATTATTTTCCATTCTTTTCGATTCGATTCGATTCAATTCGATTATTTTCGATTCGATTCGATTCTTTTCAATTCCATTCCATTCGATTCAATTCGACTTTTTTCGATTCGATTCGATTATTTTCGATTCAATTCATTTCAATTCAATTATTTTCGATTCTTTTCGAGTCGATTCAATTATTTTCGATTCTTTTCGATTTGATTTCATTCGATTCAATTCTTGTCGATTCGATTCGATTATTTTCAATTCTTTTCATTCGATTCGATTCAATTCTATCATTTCGGATTCGATTCAATTCTTTTCGATTCGATTCAATTATTTTCAAATAATGAAATTTTTGATTGGATTCGATTCGATTATTTTCGCTTCGATTCCATTCGTTTCGAATATTTTGGATTCTTTTCGATTCGGTTCGAGTATTTTCTATACGATTCAATTCTCTTCTATTCAAATCGATTCAATTCGATTATTTTCGATTCGATTCGATTCTTTTCAATTCCATTCCATTCAATTCAATTCCATTTTTTTGTTTCGATTCGATTATTTTCAAATTGATTCGATTATTTTCGATTCTTTCATTTGATTCGATTCAATTTGATCATTTTCTTTTCGATTCTTTTCGATTCGAATCAATTATTTTCAAATCGATTCGATTCTTTTTGATTCTTTTCGAATTGATTCCATTCAATTCGATCAATTTTGATTCGTTTCGATTCTTTTCGATTCGATTCAATTATTTTCTAATCGATTCGATTATTTTTGATTCTTTTTGATTCGATTCAATTCGATCATTCTCGATTCGATTCGATTCTTTTCGATTCGATTCGATTATTTTTGATTCTTTTCATTCGATTCGATTCAATTCGATCATTTTCGATTCGATTCGTTCTTTTCGATTCGATTTGAATATTTTCAAATCGATTCGATTATTTTCGATTCTTTTCGATTTCATTAGATTCTTTTCGATTCGATTCGATTTTTTTCGAATCGATTTGATTATTTTCGATTCTTTTCGATTCGATTCGATTCAATTCGATTGTTTTCGATTCTATTCGATTCCTTTCGATTCGCTTCGATTATTTTCAAATCGATTCGATTATTTTCCATTCTTTTCGATTCGATTCAATTCGATTATTTTTGATTCGATTCGATTCTTTTCAATTCCATTCCATTCGATTCAATTCGACTTTTTTCGATTCGATTTGATTATTTTCGATTCTGTTCGAATTGATTTTATTCGATTCGATTCTTGTCGATTCGATTCGATTATTTTCAAATCGATTCGATTATTTTCGATTCATTTCATTAGATTCGATTCAATTCAATCATTTTTTATTCGATTCGATTCTTTTCGATTCCCTTCGATCATTTTCAAATCGATTCCATTATTTTCCATTATTTTCGATTAGATTCGATTCAATTCGATTATTTTCAATTCGATTTGATTCTTTTCAATTCCATTCCATTCGATTCAATTCGACTTTTTTCGATACGATTTGATTATTTTCTATTCGATTCATGTCAATTCAATTATTTTCGATTCTTTTCGAGTCGATTCGATTATTTTCGATTCTATTCTATTTGATTTATTCGATTTGATTCTTTTCAATTCAATTCGATTCTTTTTGATTCGATTCGATTATTTTCAATTCGATTCGATTATTTTCGAATCTTTTCGATTCGATTCGATTCACTTAGAGTATTTTCGTTCGATTCGATTCTTTTCAATTCCATTCCATTTGATTCAATTTGACATTTTTAGATTCGATTCGATTATTTTCGATTCGATTCATGTCAATTGAATTATTTTCCATTCTTTTTGATTCTTTTCGATATGATTTCATTCAATTCGATTCTTTTCGATTCGATTCGATTATTTTCGAATTGATTCTATTATTTTCGATTCTTTTCGATTCGATTCTATTTAATTCGATTGTTTTCGATTCAATTCGATTCTTTTCAATTCGATTCGATTATTTTCAAATAGTTTGATTATTTTCGACTCTTTTCGATTCGATTCGATTCAATTCGATCATTATCGATTCGATTCGATTCTTTTCCATTCAATTCAGTTGTTTTCGAATCGATTCCAATGTTTTCGATTCTTTCGATTCGATTCAATTCGATCATTTTTGATTTGATTCGTTTCGATTATTTTCGCTTCGATTCCATTCATTTCGAATATTTTGGATTCTTTTCGATTCGGTTCGAGTATTTTCTATACGATTCAATTCTCTTCCATTCAATTGGTTTCAATTCGATTATTTTCGATTCGATTCGATTCTTTTCAATTCCATTCCATTTGATTCAATTCGATTCTTTTCAATTCGATTCCATTATTTTCAAATCGATTCGATTATTTTCGATTCTTTTCATTCAATTCGATTCAATTTGATCATTTTCGATTCGATTCGATTCATTTCGATTCGATTCAATTATTTTCAAATCGATTCGATTCTTTTCGATTCTTTTCGAATCGATTCAATTCATTTCGATCAATTTTGATTCATTTTGATTCTTTTCGATTCGATTTGATTCAATTCAATCATTTTCAATTCGATTCAATTCTTTGCGATTCAATTCGATTGTTTTTGAATCGATTCGATTATTTTTTATTCTTTTCATTTCGATTCAATCCAATTCGTTCATTTTCGATTCGATTCGTTCTTTTCAAATCAATTCGAATATTTTCGAATCGATTCGATTATTTTCGATTCCTTTCATTTCGATTAGAATCTTTTCGATTCGATTCGATTTTTTTCGAATCGATTCGATTATTTTCGATTCTTTTCGATTCGATTCGATTCAATTCGATTGTTTTCGATTCAATTCGATTCTTTTTGATTCGCTTCGATTCTTTTCAATTCTTTTCAATTTGTTTTCTTTCGATTCGATTCTTGTCGATTCGTTTCGAATATTTTCAAATCGATTCGATTATTTTCGATTCTTTTCATTCGATTCGATTCAATTCGATCATTTTCGATTCGATTCGTTTCGATTTGATTCAATTATTTTCAAATAATGAAATTTTTGATTGGATTCGATTCAATTATTTTCACTTCAATTCCATTCGTTTCGAATATTTTGGATTCTTTTAGATTCGGTTTGAGTATTTTCTATACGATTCAATACTCTTCCATTCAAATCGTTTCAATTCGATTATTTTCGATTCGATTCGATTCTTTTCAATTCCATTCCATTCGATTCAATTCCATTTTTTTCGTTTCGATTCGATTATTTTCAAATCGATTTGATTATTTTCGATTCTTTTCATTTGAATCGATTCAATTTGATCAATTTTGATTCGTCTCGATTCTTTTCGATTTGATTCGATTATTTTCTAATCGATTCGATTATTTTCGATTCTTTTTGATTCGATTCCATTCAATTCGATCATTTTCGATTCGATTCGTTCTTTTCGATTCAATTCGATAATTTTCAAATCGATTCGATTATTGTCAATTCTTTTCGATTCAATTCAATTCTTTTCGATTCGCTTCCATTTTTTTCAAATCGATTCGATTATTTTCCATTCTTTTTGATTCAATTCGATTCAATTCGATTACTTTCGATTCGATTCGATTCTCTTCAATTCCATTCCATTCCATTCAACTCGACTTTTCGATTCGATTCGATTATTTTCGATTCTTTTCGATTTGATTTTATTCGATTCGATTCTTGTCAATTCGATTCGATTATTTAAAAATCGATTCAATTATTTTCGATTCCTTTCATTAGATTCGATTCAATTCGATCATTTTTGATTCGATTCGATTCTTGTCGATTCGATTGAATTATTTTCAAATCGATTTGATTCTTTTTGATTCTTTTCGAATCGATTCAATTCAATTCGATCAATTTTGATTCGTTTCGATTCTTTTGAATTCGATTCGATTATTTTCTAATCGATTCGATTATTTCTGATTCTTTTCGATTCGATTCAGTTCAATTCGATCATTTTGATTCGATTCGTTTATTTTCAATTGGATTCGATTATTTTCGAGTCGATTCGATTATTTTTTATTCTTTTCGAGTTGATTTAATTATTTTTTATTCTTTTTGATTTGATTTGATTTTCTTCTTTTCGATTCGATTCGAATCGGTTCTTTTCGATTCGATTCGAATCAATTATTTTCGATTCTTTTTGAGTCGATTCGATTCCATTCGATACAATTCGATTATTTCTATTTGATTATTTTCAATTTGATTCAAGTCGATTTGGTTATTTTTGATTCTTTACAATTTGATTATTTTCAATTCGATTCAATTCCTTTCAATTCAATTTGATTCGATTATTTACGATTCTTTTCGATTCGATTCAATTCAACTCTATCATTTTTGATTCGATTTGATTCTTTTCGATTCGATTTGATTATTTTCGAATCAATTCGATTATTTTCAATTCTTTTCCATTTGATTTGATTCGATGTGATTCTTTTCGATTCAATTCGATTCTTTTCGATTTGATTCGAATATTTTCAAATCGATTCGATTATTTTCAATTCTCTTCGATTCTTTTCAATTCGATTCGATTATATTCAAATCGATTCGATTCTTTTCGATTCTTTTCGATTCGATTCAATTCGATCATTTTCGATTCGATTCGATTCGATTCTTTTTGATTCGATTCAGTTGTTTTCGAATCGATTCGATTATTTTCGATTCTTTTCGATTCGATTTGATCCAATTTGATCATTTTTTATTCAATTCGATTCAATTATTTTTTCTTCGATTCCATTCATTTCGAATATTTTGGATTCTATTTGATTCGGTTCGAGTATTTTCTATACGATTCAATTCTCTTCTATTCAAATCGATTCAATTCGATTATTTTCGATTCGATTCGATTCTTTTCAATTCCATTCCATTCGATTCAATTCAATTTTTTTTTATTCCATTCGATTATTTTCAATTCCATTCATGTCAATTCAATTATTTTCTATTCTTTTCAAGTCGATTTGATTATTTTTGATTCTTTATATTTGATTTTAATCGATTCGATTCTTGTCGATTCGATTCAATAATTTTCTAATCGATTCGATTATTTTCGATTCTTTTCATTTGATTCGATTCAATTCGATCATTTTCGAATTGATTCGATTCTTTGCGATTTGATTCGATTGTTTTCAAATCGATTCGATATTTTTTTGAATCTTTTAGATTCGATTCAATTCGATCATTTTCGATTCAATTCGATTTCTTTCGATTCAATTCGATTATTTTCGAATCGATTCGATTAGTTTCGATTCTTTTCGAGTCGATTAGATTTTTTTCGATTCAATTCTATTTTCTTCGAATGATTCGATTATTTTCCATTCTATTCCATTTTATTCGATTCAATTCATTGTTTTCGATTCGATTCGATTCTTTTCGATTCAATTCGATTATTTTCAAATCAATGTCATTATTGTCAATTCTTTTCGATTCGATTCGATTCAATTCAATCATTATCAATTCGATTCGATTCTTTATGATTCAATTCAGTTGTTTTCGAATCGATTCGATTATTTTCGATTCTTTTCAATTCGATTCGATGCAATTCAATCATTTTCGATTCGATTCAATTCTTTGAGATTCGATTTGATTGTTTTCGAATCGATCCGATTATTTTTGATTCTTTTCGATTAGATTCGATCCAATTTGATCATTTTCGATTCGATTCGTTCTTTTCGATTCAATTTGATTATTTACAAATCGATTCGATTATTTTCGATTCTTTTCGATTCGATTAGATTCTTTTCGATTCGATTCAATTTTTTTCTAATCGATTCGATTATTTTCAATTCTTTTCGATTCGATTCGATTCAATTTGATTCTTTTCGATTCGCTTCGATGATTTTCAAATCAATTCGATTATTTTCCATTCTTTTCGATTCGATTCTATTCAATTCGATTATTTTTGATTCGATTTGATTCTTTTCAATTCCATTCCATTCGATTCAATTTGACTTTTTTCGATTGGATTCAATTATTTTCGATTCGATTCATGTCAATTCAATTATTTTCGATTCTTTTCGAGTCAATTCGATTCTTTTCGATTCTTTTCGATTTGATTTGATTCGATTTGATTCTTTTGATTCAATTCGATTCTTTTCGATTCGATTTGTTTATTTTCAAATCGATTCGATTATTTTCGATTCTTTTCCATTCGATTCGATCCAATTCGAACATTTTTTATTCGATTCGATTCGATTCGATTATTTTGGCTTCGATTCCATTCATTTCGAATATTTTGTATTCTTTTCGATTCGGTTCGAGTATTTTCTATACGATTCAATTCTCTGCCATTCAATTCGATTCAATTCGATTTTTTGCAATTCAATTCGATTATTTTTAAATCGATTCGATTTTTTTCGATTCCTTTCATTCCATTCGATTCAATGTGATCATTTTCGATTCAATTCGATTCTTTTCGATTCGATTCAATTATTTTCAAATTGATTCGATTCTTTTCGATTCTTTTCGTATTGATTCAATTCAATTCGATCAATTTTGATTCGTTTCGATTCTTTTCGATTCGATTCGATTCTTTTCTTTTTTTTTTCTTTTTTTTTTAAAAATTTTTATTTATTTATGATAGACACACAGTGAGAGAGAGAGAGGCAGAGACACAGGCAGAGGGAGAAGCAGGCTCCATGCACCGGGAGCCCGACGTGGGATTCGATCCTGGGTCTCCAGGATCGCGCCCTGGGCCAAAGGCAGGCGCTAAACCGCTGCGCCACCCAGGGATCCCTGATTCGATTATTTTCTAATCGATTCGATTTTTTTCGATTCCTTACAAATTGTTTCGATTCAATTCAATTATTTTCGATTCGATTCAATTCTTTGCGATTAGATTCGATTGTTTTCGAATCGATTCGATTATTTTTGATTCTTTCGATTCGATTCGATCTAATTCGATCATTTTCGATTCGATTCGTTCTTTTCAATTCAATTCGATTATTTTTGAATCGATTCGATTAGATTCTTTTCGTTTCGATTCGATTTTTTTCGAATCGATTCGATTATTTTCGATTCTTTTCGATTCGATTCGATTAAATTCGTTTGTTTTCGATTCAATTCGATTCTTTTAGATTCGCTTCGATTATTTTCAAATTGGTTCGATTAGTTCCATTCTTTTCAATTCGATTCAATTCATTGTTTTCGATTCAATTCGATCATTATCAATTCAATTTGATTTTTTTCGATTCGATTCAGTTGTATTCGAATCGATTTGATTGTTTTCGATTCTTTTCGATTCGATTCGATTCATTTCGATCATTTTTGATCGGATTTGATTCGATTATTTTCGCTTCGATTCCATTCGTTTTGAATATTTTGTGTTCTTTCGATTCGGTTCGAGTATTTTCTATACGATTCAAATCTCTTCCATTCAATTCGATTCAATTCGATTTTTTGCGATTCTATTCGATTATTTTTAAATCGATTCGATTATTTTTGATTCCTTTCATTCGATTCGATTCAATTTGGTCATTTTCGATTCGATTCGATTCTTTTCAATTCGATTCAATTATTTTCAAATCGATTCGATTCTTTTCGATTCTTTTTGAATCGATTCAATTCAATTCGATCAATTTTGATTCGTTTCGATTCTTTTCGATTCGATTCGAGTATTTTCTAATCGATTCGATTATTCTTGATTCTTTTCAATTCGATTCGATTCAATTCAATCATTTTCGATTCTATTCAATTCTTTCCGATTCTATTGTTTTCGAATTGATACGATTATTTTTGATTCTTTCGATTCGATTCACTCCAATTCGATCAATCTCGATTTGATTCGATTCTTTTCGATTCGATTCAATTATTTTCAAATTGATTCGATTCTTTTCGATTCTTTTCGTATTGATTCAATTCAATTCGATCAATTTTGATTCGTTTCGATTCTTTTCGATTCGATTCGATTATTTTCTTTTTTTTTTCTTTTTTTTTTTAATTTTTATTTATTTATGATAGACACACAGTGAGAGAGAGAGAGGCAGAGACACAGGCAGAGGGAGAAGCAGGCTCCATGCACCGGGAGCCCGACGTGGGATTCGATCCTGGGTCTCCAGGATCGCGCCCTGGGCCAAAGGCAGGCGCTAAACCGCTGCGCCACCCAGGGATCCCTGATTCGATTATTTTCTAATCGATTCGATTTTTTTCGATTCCTTACAAATCGATTCGATTCAATTCAATTATTTTCGATTCGATTCAATTCTTTGCGATTAGATTCGATTGTTTTCGAATCGATTCGATTATTTTTGATTCTTTCGATTCGATTCGATCTAATTCGATCATTTTCGATTCGATTCGTTCTTTTCAATTCAATTCGATTATTTTTGAATCGATTCGATTAGATTCTTTTCGTTTCGATTCGATTTTTTTCGAATCGATTCGATTATTTTCGATTCTATTCGATTCGATTAAATTCGTTTGTTTTCGATTCAATTCGATTCTTTTAGATTCGCTTCGATTATTTTCAAATTGATTCGATTAGTTCCATTCTTTTCAATTCGATTCGATTGAATTCGATGATTTTCGATTCTTTTCGATTCGATTCGATTCAATTCGATCATTATCTATTCAATTTGATTCTTTTCGATTCGATTCGATTATTTTCGAATCGATTCGATTATTTTCGATTCTTTTTGAGTCGATTAGATTCTTCTCGATTCGATTCGATTTTTATCGAGTGATTCGATTATTTTCGATTCTTTTCCATTCGATTCGATTCAATTCATTGTTTTCGATTCAATTCGATCATTATCAATTCAATTTGATTTTTTTCGATTCGATTCAGTTGTATTCGAATCGATTTGATTGTTTTCGATTCTTTTCAATTCGATTCGATTCAGTTCGATCATTTTTGATCGGATTTGATTCGATTATTTTTGCTTCGATTCCATTCGTTTTGAATATTTTGTGTTCTTTCGATTCGGTTCGAGTATTTTCTATATGATTCAAATCTCTTCCATTCAATTCGATTCAATTCGATTTTTTGCGATTCTATTCGATTATTTTTAAATCGATTCGATTATTTTTGATTCCTTTCATTCGATTCGATTCAATTTGGTCATTTTCGATTCGATTCGATTCTTTTCGATTCGATTCAATTATTTTCAAATCGATTCGATTCTTTTCGATTCTTTTTGAATCGATTCAATTCAATTCGATCAATTTTGATTCGTTTCGATTCTTTTCGATTCGATTCGAGTATTTTCTAATCGATTCGATTATTCTTGATTCTTTTCAATTCGATTCGATTCAATTCAATCATTTTCGATTCTATTCAATTCTTTCCGATTCTATTGTTTTCGAATTGATACGATTATTTTTGATTCTTTCGATTCGATTCACTCCAATTCGATCAATCTCGATTCGATTCGTTCTTTTCGATTCGATTCGATTTTTCGAATCGATTCGATTATTTTCAATTCTTTTCGATTCTATTCGATTCAATTCGATTGTTTTCAATTCAATTCGATTCTTTTCGATTCGCTTCGATTATTTTCAAATCGATTCGGTTATTTTCCATTATTTTCGATTCAATTTGATTTAATTCGATTATTTTCGATTCTTTTCGATTCTTTTCGAATCGATTCGATTCGATTCTTTGTGATTCGATTCGATTGTTTTCGAATCGATTCGATTATTTTTGATTCTTTTCGATTCGATTCGATCCAATTTGATCATTTTCGATTCAATTCGTTCTTTTCGATTCAATTTGATTATTTACAATTCGATTCGATTATTTTCAATTCTTTTCTATTCGATTAGATTCTTTTCGATTCGATTCAGTTTTTTTCTAATCGATTCGATTATTTTCAATTCTTTTCGATTCGATTCGATTCAATTCGATTCTTTTCGATCCAATTCGATTCTTTTCGATTCGCTTCGATTATTTTCAAATCGATTCGATTATTTTCCATTCTTTTCGATTCGATTCGATTCAATTCGATTATTTTCGATTCGATTTGATTCTTTTCAATTCCATTCCATTCGATTCAATTCGACTTTTTTCGATTGGATTCAATTATTTTCGATTCGATTCATGTCAATTCAATTATTTTCGATTCTTTTCGAGTCGTATCGATTCTTTTCGATTTGATTTGATTCGATTTGATTCTTTTTGATTCAATTTGAATCTTTTCGATTCGATTTGCTTATTTTCAAATCGATTCGATTATTTTTGATTCTTTTGATTCAATTAGATTCAATTTGATTATTTTCGATTCGATTCGATTCTTTTCAAATCGATTCGATTATTTTCAGATCGATTCGATTATTTTCGATTCTTTTTTATTCGATTCATTTCAATTCGATCATTATCGATTCCATTCGATTCTTTTCGATTCGATTCAGTTGTTTTCGAATCGATTCGATTATTTTCGATTCCTTTCATTAGATTCCAATCAATTCGATCATTTTTGATTCGATTCGATTCTTGTCGATTCGATTCAATTATTTTCAAATCGATTCGATTCTTTTCGATTCTTTTCGAATCGATTTAATTCAATTCGATCAATTTTGATTCCTTTCGATTCTTTTCGATTCGATTCGATTATATTCTAATCGATTCGATTATTTTTGATTCTTTTCGATTCGATTCAATTCAATTCGATCATTTTCGATTCGATTCGTTTCTTTTTGATTCGATTCGAATATTTTCGAATCGATTCAATTATTTTCGATTCTTTTAGATTCGATTAGATTCTTTTTGATTCGATTCGATTTTTTTCGAATCGATTCGATTATTTTCGATTCTTTTTGATTCGATTCCATTCAATTCGATTGTTTTCGATTCAATTCGATTCTTTTCGATTCGCTTCGATTTTTTTCAAATCGATTCGTTTATTTTCCATTCTTTTCGATTCAATTCGAATCAATTCGATTACTTTCGATTCGATTCGATTCTTTTCAATTCCATTCTATTCGATTCAATTCGACTTTTTTCGATTCGATTCGATTATTTTTGATTCTTTTCAATTTGATTTTATTTGATTCAATTCTTATCGATTCGATTCGATTATTTTCAAATAGATTCGATTATTTTCGATTTCCTTCATTAGATTCGATTCAATTCGATCATTTTTGATTCGATTCGATTCTTGTCGATTCAATTCAATTATTTTCAAATCGATTCGATTCTTTTCGATTCTTTTCAAATCGAATCAATTCAATTCGATCAATTTTGATTCGTTTAGATTCTTTTCATTCGATTCGATTATTTTCTAATCGATTCGATTATTTTTGATTCTTTTCGATTCGATTCAATTCAATTCGATCATTTTCGATTCGATTCGTTTCTTTTCGATTCGATTCGATTATTTTCGAATCGATTCGATTATTTTCTATTGTTTTCGATTCGATTCGATCCAATTCGATCATTTTTGATTCGATTCGATTCGATTCGATTATTTTCGCTTCGATTCCATTCGTTTCGAATATTTTGTACTCTTTTCGATTCGGTTCGAGTATTTTCTATACGATTCAATTCTCTGCCATTCAATTCGATTCAATTCGATTTTTTCGATTCGATTCGATTATTTTTAAATCGATTCGATTATTTTCCATTCCTTTCATTCCATTCGATTCAATTTGATCATTTTCGATTCAATTCGATTCTTTTCGATTCGATTCAATTATTTTCAAATTGATTCGATTCTTTTCGATTCTTTTCGAATTGATTCAATTCAATTCGAACAATTGTGATTAGTTTCGGTTCTTTTCGATTCGATTCGATTATTTTCTAATCGATTCGATTATTTTCGATTCTTTTCAATTCGATTCGATTCAATTCAATCATTTTCGATTTGATTCAATTCTTTGCGATTATATTCGATTGTTTTCACATCGATTCGATTATTTTTGATTTTTTCGATTCGATTCGATCTAATTCGGTCATTTTCGATTCGATTCGTTCTTTTCGATTCAATTCGATTATTTTCGATTCTTTTCTCTTCGATTAGATTCTTTTCGATTCCATTCGATTGTTTTCAAATCGATTCGATTATTTTCGATTATTTTCGATTCGATTCGATTAAATTCGTTTGTTTTCGATTCAATTCATTCTTTTCGATTCGCTTCGATTATTTTCAAATTGATTCGATTAGTTCCATTCTTTTCAATTCGATTCGATTGAATTTGATTATTTTCGATTCTTTTCAATTCGATTCGATTCAATTCGATCATTATCGATGCAATTCGATTCTTTTCGATTCGATTCGATTATTTTCAAATCGATTCGATTATTTTCGATTCTTTTCGAGTCGATTAGATTCTTCTCGATTCGATTCGATATTTATCGAATGATTCGATTATTTTCGATTCTTTTCCATTCGATTCGATTCAATTCATTGTTTTCGATTCAATTCGATCATTATCGATTCAATTTGATTCTTTTCGATTCGATTCAGTTGTATTCGAATCGATTCGATTGTTTTCGATTCTTTTCGATTCGATTCGATCCAATTCGATCATTTTTGATCGGATTTGTTTTGATTATTTTCGGTTCGATTCCATTCGTTTTGAATATTTTGTGTTCTTTTCTATTCGGTTCGAGTATTTTCTATACGATTCAATTCTCTTCCATTCAATTCGATTCAATTCAATTTTTTGCGATTCTATTCGATTATTTTTAAATCGATTCGATTATTTACGATTCCTTTCATTCGATTCGATTCAATTTGATCATTTTCGATTCGATTCGATTCTTTTCGATTCGATTCAATTATTTTCAAATCGATTCGATTCTTTTCGATTCTTTTTGAATCGATTCAATTCAATTCGATGAATTTTGATTCGTTTCGATTCTTTTCGATTCGATTCGATTATTTTCTAATCGATTCGATTATTTTTGATTCTTTTCAATTCGATTCGATTCAATTCAATCATTTTCGATTCGATTCAATTCTTTCCGATTCTATTGTTTTCGAACCGATACGATTATTTTTGATTCTTTCGATTCGTTTCACTCCAATTCGATCAATCTCGATTCGATTCGTTCTTTTCGATTCAATTCGATTATTTTCGAATCGATTCGATTATTTTCGATTCTTTTCTATTCGATTAGATTCGACTTTTTCGAATTGATTCGATTATTTTCAATTCTTTTTGATTATATTCGATTCAATTCGATTGTTTTCGATTCAATTCAATTCTTTTCGATTCGCTTCGATTATTTTCAAATCGATTCGGTTATTTTCCATTATTTTCGATTCAATTTGATTTAATTCGATTATTTTCGATTATTTTCGATTCTTTTCGAATCGATTCGATTCGATTCTTTGCGATTCGATTCGATTGTTTTCGAATCAATTCGATTATTTTTGATTCTTTTCGATTCGATTCGATCCAATTTGATCATTTTCGATTCAATTCGTTCTTTTCGATTCAATTTGATTATTTACAATTCGATTCGATTCTTTTCGATTCTTTTCTATTCGATTAGATTCTTTTCGATTCGATTCAGTTTTTTTCTAATCGATTCGATTATTTTCAATTCTTTTCGATTCGATTCGATTCAATTCGATTCTTTTCGATCCAATTCGATTCTTTTCGATTCGCTTCGATTATTTTCAAATCGATTCGATTATTTTCCATTCTTTTTGATTCAATTCGATTCAATTCGATTATTTTCGATTCGATTTGATTCTTTTCAATTCCATTCCATTCGATTCAATTCGACTTTTTTCGATTGGATTCAATTATTTTCGATTCGATTCATGTCAATTCAATTATTTTCGATTCTTTTTGAGTCGATTCGATTCATTTCGATTCTTTTCGATTTGATTTGATTCGATTTGATTCTTTTCGATTCAATTCGATTCTTTTCGATTCGATTTGTTTATTTTCAAATCGATTCGATTATTTTCTATTCTTTTCGATTCAATTAGATTCAATTTGATTATTTTCGATTCGATTCGATTCTTTTCAAATCGATTCTATTATTTTCAGATCGATTCGATTATTTTCGATTCTTTTTGATTCGATTCAATTCAATTCGATCTTATCGATTCCATTCGATTCTTTTCGATTCGATTCAGTTGTTTTCGAATCGATTCGATTATTTTCGATTCTTTTCGATTCGATTCGATCCAATTCTATCATTTTTGATTCGATTTGATTCGATTATTTTCTCTTCGATTCCATTCGTTTCGAATATTTTGGATTCTTTTCGTTTCGGTTCGAGTATTTTCTATATGATTCAATTCTCTGCCATTCAATTCGATTCAATTTGATTTTTTTCGATTCGATTCGATTATTTTTAAATCGATTCAATTATTTTCGATTCCTTTCATTCGATTCGATTCAATTTGATCATTTTTGATTCGATTCGATTCTTTTCGATTCGATTCAATTATTTTCAAATCGATTCGATTCTTATCGATTCTTCTCGAATAGACTCAATTCAATTCGAGCAATTTTGATTAGTTTCGATTCTTTTCAATTCGATTCGATTCAATTCAATCATTTTCGATTCGATTCAATTCTTTGCGATTTGATTCGATTGTTTTTGATCGATTCGGTTATTTTTGATTCTTTTGATCCGATTCGATCCAATTCGATAATTTTCGATTCGATTCATTCTTTTCGATTCAATTCGATTATTTTCGATTCTTTTCTATTCGATTAGATTCTCTTCAATTCCATTCGTTTGTTTTCGAATCGATTCGATTATTTTCGATTCTTTTCGATTCGATTCGATTAAATTTGTTTGTTTCCAATTCAATTCGATTCTTTTTGATTCGCTTCGATTATTTTCAAATCGATTTGATTATTTTCGATTCTTTTCGATTCGATTCGATTCAATTCGATTCTTTTCGATTCAATTCGATTCTTTTCGATTTGATTCGATTATTTTCAAATCGATTTGATTATTTTCAATTCTTTTCGATTCGATTCGATAATTTTTGAATCGATTCGATTATTTTCGATTATTTTCAAGTCGATTAGATTCTTCTCGATTGGATTCGATTTTTATCGAATGATTCGATTATTTTTGATTCTTTTCCCTTCGATTCAATTCAATTCATTGTTTTCGATTCAATTCGATCATTATCGATTCGATTTTATTCTTTTCGATTCTATTCAGTTGTATTCGAATCGATTCGATTGTTTTCGATTCTTTTCGATTCGATTCGATTCAATTCGATCATTTTTGATTGGATTCGTTTCGATTATTTTCGCTTCGATTCCATTCATTTCGAATATTTTGTGTTCTTTTCGATTTGGATCGAGTATTTTCTATACGATTCAATTCTCTTCCATTCAATTCGATTCAATTAGATTTTTTGCGAATCAATTCGATTATTTTTAAATCGATTCGATTATTTTCGATTCCTTTCATTCGATTCGATTCAATTTGATCATTTTCAATTCGATTCGATTCTTTTCGATTTGATTCAATTATTTTCAAATCGATTCGATTCTTTTCGATTCTTTTTGAATCGATTCAATTCAATTCGATGAATTTTGATTCGTTTCGATTCTTTTCGATTCGATTTGATTATTTTCTAATCGATTCGATTATTTTTGATTCTTTTCAATTCGATTCGATTCAATCATTTTCGATTCGATTCAATTCTTTGCGATTCGATTGTTTTTGAATTGATACGATTATTTTTGATTCTTTCTATTCGATTCTCTCCAATTCGATCAATCTCGATTCGATTCGTTCTTTTCGATTCAATTCAATTATTTTCGAAACGATTCGATTATTTTCGATTCTTTTCTTTTCGATTAGATTCTTTTCGTTTCGATTCGATTTTTTCGAATTGATTCGATTATTTTCAATTCTTTTCGATTATATTCGATTCAATTCGATTGTTTTCGATTCAATTCGATTCTTTTCGATTCGCTTCGATTATTTTCAAATCGATTCGGTTATTTTCCATTCTTTTCGATTCGATTCGATTTAATTCGATTATATTCTATTCTTTTCGATTCGATTCGATTCAATTCGATTCTTTTCCATTCGATTAGATTCTTCTCGATTCGATTCGATTTTTTCGAATCGATTCAATTATTTTCGATTCTTTTCGATTCGATTGTTTTCGATTCAATCCGATTCTTTTCGATTCGATTTGATTATTTTCAAATCGATTTGATTATTTTCCATTCTTTTCGATTCAATTCAATTTAATTCGATTATATTCTATTCTTTTTGATTCGATTCGATTCAATTCGATTCTTTTCGATTCTATTAGATTCTTCTCGATTCAGTTCGATTTTTTCGAATCGATTCCATTATTTTCGATTCTTTTCGATTCAATTCAATTCGATAGTTTTCGATTCAATTCGATTCTTTTCGATTCGCTTCGATTATATTCTTTTCGATTCGATTCGATTTAATTTGATTGTTTTCGATTCGATTTGATTCAATTCGATTCTTTTCGATTCGATTAGATTCTTCTCGATTCGATTCAATTTTTTCGAATCGATTCGATTATTTTCGATTCTTTTCGATTCGATTCAATTCCATTGTTTTCGATTCAATTAGATTCTTTTCGATTCGATTCGATTATTTTCAAATCTATTTGATTATTTTCGATTCTTTTCGATTCGATTTGATTCAATTCGATCATTATCGATTTGATTCGATTCTTTTTGATTCGATTTGATTATTTTCGAATCAATTTGATTATTTTCAATTCTTTTCGACTCGATTAGACTCTCTTTGATTCGATTCGATTTTTTCGAATGATTCGATTATTTTCGATTCTTTTCCATTTGATTCGATTCAATTCCATTGTTTTCATTTCGATTCGATTCTTTTCGATTCGATTCTATTATTTTCAAATCGATTTGATTATGGTCGATTCTTTTCGATTCGATTCGATTCAATTCGATCATTATCGATTCAATTCGATTCTTTTCGATTCGATTCAGTTGTTTTCGAATTGATACGATTGTTTTCGATTCTTTTCGATTCGATTCAATTCGATCATTTTTGATCGGATTCGATTCGATTATTTTCGCTTCGATTCCATTCCTTTCAAATATTTTGTGTTCTTTTCGATTCGGTTCGAGTATTTTTTATGCGATTCAATTCTCTTCCATTCAATTCAATTCAATTCAATTTTTTGCGATTCGATTCAATTATTTTTAAATCAATTTGATTATTTTCGATTCCTTTCACTCGATTCAATTCAATTTGATCATTTTCGATTCGATTCGAATCTTTTCGATTCGATTCAATTATTTTCAAATCAATTCGATTCTTTTTGATTCTTTTCAAATCGATTCAATTCAATTCGATCAATTTTGATTCGTTTCGATTCTTTTCGTTTCGATTCAATTATTTTCTAATCGATTCGATTATTTTCGATTCTTTTTGAATCGATTGGATTCGATTCTTTTCGATTCGATTCGATTATTCTCAAATCGTTTCTATTATTTTCGATGCTTTTCTATTTGATTTGATTCAATTCGATTATTTTTGATTCGATTTGATTCTTTTCAATTCCATTCCATTCGATTCAATTTGACTTTTTCGATTCGATGCGATTATTTTTGATTCGATTCATGTCAATTCAATTATTTTCGATTCTTTTCGAGTCGATTCAATTCTTTTCGATTCTTTTCGATTTGATTTTATTTGGTTCGATTCTTGCCAATTCGATTCGATTATTTTCAAATCGATTCGATTATTTTCGATTCTGTTCATTAGATTCGATTCAATTCGATCATTTTCGAATCGATTCGATTCTTTTCGATTCGATTCGATTATTTTCAAATTGATTCGATTCTTTTCGATTCGATTAGATTCTTTTCGATTCGATCTATTTTTTTCGAATCGATTCGATTCTTTTCGATTCGATTCAATTCAATTCGATTGTTTTCGATTCAATTCGATTATTTTCAATTCGATTCAATTATTTTCAAATCTTTTCGATTCTTTTCAATTCATTTTGAATCGATTCAATTTATTCGATATATTTTGATTCGTTTCGATTCTTTTCGATTCGATTCGATTCTTTTTGATTCGATTCAATTATTTTCAAATCGATTCGATTCTTTTCGATTCATTTTGAGTCGACTCAATTCCATCAATTTTGATTCGTTTCGATTCTTTTCGATTCGATTCAATTGTTTTCGAATCGATTCGATTATTTTTGATTCTTTTCGATTCGATTCGATCCAATTTGATCATTTTCAATTCAATTCGTTCTTTTCGATTCAATTTGATTATTTACAATTCAATTCTATTATTTTCGATTCTTTTCTATTCGATTAGATTCTTTTCGATTCGATTCAGTTTTTTCTAATCGATTCGATTATTTTCAATTCTTTTCGATTCGATTCGATTCAATTTGATTCTTTTCGATCCAATTCGATTCTTTTCGATTCGCTTCGATTATTTTCAGATCGATTCGATTATTTTCCATTCTTTTCGATTCAATTCGATTCAATTCGATTATTTTCTATTCGATTTGATTCTTTTCAATTCCATTCCATTCGATTCAATTTGACTTTTTTCGATTGGATTCAATTATTTTCGATTCGATTCATGTCAATTCAATTATTTTCGATTATTTTCGAGTCGTATCGATTCTTTTCGATTCTTTTCGATTTGATTTGATTCGATTTGATTCTTTTCGATTCAATTCGATTCTTTTCGATTCGATTTGTTTATTTTCAAATCGATTCGATTATTTTCGATTCTTTTTGATTCGATTCAATTCAATTCGATCTTATCAATTCCATTCGATTCTTTTCGATTCGATTCAGTTGTTTTCGAATCGATTCGATTATTTTCGATTCTTTTCGATTCGATTCGATCCAATTCTATCATTTTTGATTCGATTCGATTCGATTATTTTCTCTTCGATTCCATTCGTTTCGAATATTTTGGATTCTTTTCGTTTCGGTTCGAGTATTTTCTATATGATTCAATTCTCTGCCATTCAATTCGATTCAATTTGATTTTTTTCGATTCGATTCGATTATTTTTAAATCGATTCGATTATTTTCGATTCCTTTCATTCGATTCGATTCAATTTGATCATTTTTGATTCGATTCGATTCTTTTCGATTCGATTCAATTATTTTCAAATCGATTCGATTCTTATCGATTCTTTTCCAATAGATTCAATTCAATTCGACCAATTTTGATTAGTTTCGATTCTTTTCGATTCAATTCGATTCAATTCAATCATTTTTGATTCAATTCAATTCTTTGCGATTTGATTCGATTGTTTTCGATCATCGATTCGGTTATGTTTGATTCTTTTGATCCAATTCGATCCAATTTGATAATTTTCGATTCGATTCGTTCTTTTCGATTCAATTCGATTATTTTCGATTCTTTTCTATTCGATTAGATTCTCTTCAATTCCATTCGTTTGTTTTCGAATCGATTCGATTATTTTCGATTCTTTTCGATTCGATTCGATTAAATTCATTTGTTTCCAATTCAATTCGATTCTTTTTGATTCGCTTCGATTATTTTCAAATCGATTTGATTATTTTCGTTTCTTTTCGATTCGATTCGATTCAATTCGATTCTTTTCGATTCAATTCGATTCTTTTCGATTTGATTCGATTATTTTCAAATCGATTTGATTATTTTCGTTTCTTTTCGATTCGATTCGATTCAATTCGATCATTATCGATTCAATTCGATTCTTTTCGATTCGATTCGATAATTTTCAAATCGATTCGATTATTTTCGATTATTTTCAAGTCGATTAGATTCTTCTCGATTCGATTCGATTTTTATCGAATGATTCGATTATTTTCGATTCTTTTCCCTTCGATTCGATTCAATTCATTGTTTTCGATTCAATTCGATCATTATCGATTCGATTTGATTCTTTTCGATTCGATTCAGTTGTATTCGAATCGATTCGATTGTTTTCGATTCTTTTCAATTCGATTCGATTCAATTCGATCATTTTTGATCGGATTCATTTCGATTATTTTCGCTTCGATTCCATTCATTTCGAATATTTTGTGTTCTTTTCGATTTGGTTCGAGTATTTTCTATATGATTCAATTCTCTTCCATTCAATTCGATTCAATTAGATTTTTTGCGAATCAATTCGATTATTTTTAAATTGATTCGATTATTTTCGATTCCTTTCATTCGATTCGATTCAATTTGATCATTTTCAATTCGATTCGATTCTTTTCGATTTGATTCAATTATTTTCAAATCGATTCGATTCTTTTCGATTCTTTTTGAATCGATTCAATTCAATTCGATGAATTTTGATTCGTTTCGATTCTTTTCGATTCGATTCGATTATTTTCTAATCGATTCGATTATTTTTGATTCTTTTCAATTCGATTCGATTCAATTCAATCATTTTCGATTCGATTCAATTCTTTGCGATTCGATTGTTTTCGAATTGATACGATTATTTTTGATTCTTTCTATTCGATTCTCTCCACTTCGATCAATCTCGATACGATTCGTTCTTTTTGATTCAATTCAATTATTTTCGAAATGATTCGATTATTTTCGATTCTTTTCTTTTCGATTAGATTCTTTTCGATTCGATTCGATTTTTTCGAATTGATTCGATTATTTTCAATTCTTTTCAATTATATTCGATTCAATTCGATTGTTTTCGATTCAATTCGATTCTTTTCGATTCGCTTCGATTATTTTCAAATCAATTCAGTTATTTTCCATTCTTTTCGATTCGATTCGATTTAATTCGATTATTTTCTATTCTTTTCGATTCGATTCGATTCAATTCGATTCTTTTCCATTCGATTAGATTCTTCTCGATTCGATTCGATTTTTTCGAATCGATTCGATTATTTTTGATTCTTTTCGATTCGATTCGATCCAATTTGATCATTTTCAATTCAATTCGTTCTTTTCGATTCAATTTGATTATTTACAATTCAATTCTATTATTTTCGATTCTTTTCTATTCGATTAGATTCTTTTCGATTCGATTCAGTTTTTTTCTAATCGATTCGATTATTTTCAATTCTTTTCGATTCGATTCGATTCAATTCGATTCTTTTCGATCCAATTCGATTCTTTTCGATTCGCTTCGATTATTTTCAAATCGATTCGAATATTTTCCATTCTTTTCGATTCAATTTGATTCAATTCGATTATTTTCGATTCGATTTGATTCTTTTCAATTCCATTCCATTCGATTCAATTCGACTTTTTTCGATTGGATTCAATTATTTTCGATTCGATTCATGTTAATTCAATTATTTTCGATTCTTTTCGAGTCGTATCGATTCTTTTCGATTCTTTTCGATTTGATTTGATTCAATTTGATTCTTTTCGATTCAATTCAATTCTTTTCGATTCGATTTGTTTATTTTCAAATCGATTCGATTATTTTCGATTCTTTTCGATTCAATTAGATTCAATTTGATTATTTTCGATTCGATTTGATACTTTTCAAATCGATTCCATTATTTTCAGATCGATTCGATTCTTTTTGATTCGATTCAATTCAATTCGATCTTATCAATTCCATTCGATTCTTTTTGATTCGATTCAGTTGTTTTCGAATCGATTCGATTATTTTCGATTCTTTTCGATTCGATTCGATCCAATTCTATCATTTTTGATTTGATTCGATTCGATTATTTTCTCTTCGATTCCATTCGTTTAGAATATTTTGGATTCTTTTCGTTTCGGTTCGAGTATTTTCTATATGATTCAATTCTCTGCCATTCAATTCGATTCAATTTGATTTTTTTCGATTCGATTCGATTATTTTTAAATGGATTCGATTATTTTCGATTCCTTTCATTCGATTCGATTCAATTTGATCTTTTTTGATTCGATTCGATTCTTTTCGATTCGATTCAATTATTTTCAAATCGATTCGATTCTTATCGATTCTTTTCGAATAGATTCAATTCAATTCGACCAATTTTGATTAGTTTCGATTCTTTTCGATTCGATTCGATTCAATTCAATCATTTTCGATTCAATTCAATTCTTTGCGATTTGATTCGATTGTTTTCGATCGATTCGGTTATGTTTGATTCTTTTGATCCGATTCGATCCAATTCGATAATTTTCGATTCGATTCGTTCTTTTTGATTCAATTCGATTCTTTTCGATTCTTTTCGATTCGATTCGATTAAATTCATTTGTTTCCAATTCAATTCGATTCTTTTTGATTCGCTTCGATTATTTTCAAATCGATTTGATTATTTTCGATTCTTTTCGATTCGATTCGATTCAATTCGATTCTTTTCGATTCAATTCGATTCTTTTCGATTTGATTCGATTATTTTCAAATCGATTTGATTACTTTCGTTTCTTTTCGATTCGATTCGATTCAATTCGATCATTATCGATTCAATTCGATTCTTTTCGATTCGATTCGATAATTTTCAATTCGATTCGATTATTTTCGATTCTTTTCCATTCGATTAGATTCTTCTCGATTCGATTCGATTTTTTCGAATCGATTCAATTATTTTCGATTCTTTTCGATTCGATTCAATTCGATTGTTTTCGATTCAATCCGATTCTTTTCGATTCGATTTGATTATTTTCAAATCGATTTGATTATTTTCCATTCTTTTCGATTCAATTCAATTTAATTCGATTATTTTCTATTCTTTTCGATTCGATTCGATTCAATTCGATTCTTTTCGATTCTATTAGATTCTTCTCGATTCAATTCGATTTTTTCGAATCGATTCCATTATTTTCGATTCTTTTCGATTCAATTCAATTCGATTGTTTTCGATTCAATTCGATTCTTTTCGATTCGCTTCGATTATATTCTTTTCGATTCGATTCGATTTAATTTGATTGTTTTCGATTCGATTCGATTCAATTCGATTCTTTTCGATTCGATTAGATTCTTCTCGATTCGATTCAATTTTTTCGAATCGATTCGATTATTTTCGATTCTTTTCGATTCGATTCAATTCCATTGTTTTCGATTCAATTCGATTCTTTTCGATTCGATTCGATTATTTTCAAATCTATTTGATTATTTTTGATTCTTTTCGGTTCGATTTGATTCAATTCGATCATTATCGATTCGATTCGATTCTTTTTGATTCGATTTGATTATTTTCGAATCAATTTGATTATTTTCAATTCTTTTCGACTCGATTAGACTCTCTTCGATTCGATTCGATTTTTTCGAATGATTCGATTATTTTCGATTCTTTTCCGTTTGATTCGATTCAATTCCATTGTTTTCATTTCGATTCGATTCTTTTCGATTCGATTCTATTATTTTCAAATCGATTTGATTATGGTCGATTCTTTTCGATTCGATTCGATTCAATTCGATCATTATCGATTCAATTCGATTCTTTTCGATTCGATTCAGTTGTTTTCGAATTGATACGATTGTTTTCGATTCTTTTCGATTCGATTCAATTCGATCTTTTTTGATCGGATTCGATTCGATTATTTTCGCTTCGATTCCATTCCTTTCAAATATTTTGTGTTCTTTTCGATTCGGTTCGAGTATTTTTTATACGATTCAATTCTCTTCCATTCAATTCAATTCAATTCAATTTTTTGCGATTCGATTCAATTATTTTTAAATCAATTTGATTATTTTCGATTCCTTTCACTCGATTCAATTCAATTTGATCATTTTCGATTCGATTCGAATCTTTTCGATTCGATTCAATTATTTTCAAATCAATTCGATTCTTTTTGATTCTTTTCAAATCGATTCAATTCAATTCGATCAATTTTGATTCGTTTCGATTCTTTTCATTTCGATTCAATTATTTTCTAATCGATTCGATTATTTTCGATTCTTTTTGAATCGATTGGATTCGATTCTTTTCGATTCGATTCGATTATTCTCAAATCGTTTCTATTATTTTCGATGCTTTTCTATTTGATTTGATTCAATGCGATTATTTTTGATTCGATTTGATTCTTTTCCATTCCATTCGATTCAATTTGACTTTTTCGATTCAATGCGATTATTTTTGATTCGATTCATGTCAATTCAATTATTTTCGATTCTTTTCGAGTCGATTCAATTCTTTTCGATTCTTTTCGATTTGATTTTATTTGGTTCGATTCTTGCCAATTCGATTCGATTATTTTCAAATCGATTCGATTATTTTCGATTCTTTTCATTAGATTCGATTCAATTCGATCATTTTCGAATCGATTCGATTCTTTTCGATTCGATTCGATTATTTTCAAATTGATTCGATTCTTTTCGATTCTTTTCGATTCGATTAGATTCTTTTCGATTCGATTCGATTTTTTTCGAATCGATTCGATTCTTTTCGATTCGATTCAATTCAATTCGATTGTTTTCGATTCAATTCGATTATTTTCAATTCGACTCAATTATTTTCAAATCTTTTCGATTCTTTTCAATTCATTTTGAATCGATTCAATTTATTCGATCAATTTTGATTCGTTTCGATTCTTTTCGATTCGATTCGATTCTTTTTGATTCGATTCAATTATTTTCAAATCGATTCGATTCTTTTTGATTCATTTTGAGTCGATTCAATTCCATCAATTTTGATTCGTTTCGATTCTTTTCGATTCGATTCGATTATTTTCTAATCAATTCGATTATTTTTTATTCTTTTCGATTCGATTCGATCCAATTCGATCACTTTCGATTCGATTCATTCTTTTAGATTCAATTCGATTATTTTTGAATCAATTCAATTATTTTCGATTCGATTCGATTAGATTTTTTTCGATTTGATTCAATTTTTTTCGAATCGATTCGATTATTTTCGATTCTCTTCGAATCGATTAGGTTCTTTTCGATTTGATTCAATTTTTTTCGAATCGATTCAATTATTTTCGATTCTTTTCGATTCGATTCGATTGATTTCGATCGTTTTTCATTCGATTCGATTCGATTATTTTCGCTTCGATTCCATTCATTTCAAATATTTTGGATTCTTTTCGTTTCGGTTCGAGTATTTTCTATACGATTCAATTCTCTTCCATTCAATTCGATTCAATTCGATTATTTTTGATTCAATTCGATTCTTTTCAGTTCCATTCCATTCAATTCAATTCTATTTTTTTCGATTCGATTCGATTCTTTTCAATTCCATTCATGTCAATTCAATTATTTTCAATTCTTTTCGAGTTGATTTGATTATTTTCGATTCTTTTCGATTTGATTTGATTCGATTCGATTCTTGTCGATTCGTTTCGATTACGTTCAAATCGATTCGTTTATTTTCGATTCTTTTCATTCAATTCGATTCAATTCGTTCATTTTTGATTCGATTCTATTCTTTGCGATTTGATTGGATTGTTTTCGAATCGATTCGATTATTTTTTATTCTTTTCGATTCGATTTGATTCAATTCGATCATTTTCGATTTGATTCGATTTTTTTCGATTCGATTTCATTCTTTTCAATTCCATTGATGTCAATTCAATTATTTTCGATTTCTTTCGAGTCGATTCGATTATTTTCGTTTCTTTTCGATATGATTTGATTCAATTCGATTCTTGTCAATTCGTTTCAATTATTTTCAAATCGATTCGTTTATTTTCGATTCTTTTTATTCGATTCGATTCAATTTGATCATTTTCGATTCGATTCGATTCTTTGCGATTCGATTCGATTATTTTCAAATCGATTCGATTATTTTCGATTCTTTTCATTCGATTCGATTCAATTTGATCATTTTCGATTCCATTCGATTCTTTTCGATTCGATTCAATTATTTTCAAATCGATTCGATTATTTTCCATTCTTTTCGAATCGATTCAATTCAATTCGAATAATTTTGATTCGTTTCGATTCTTTTCAATTCAATTCGATTCAATTCAATTATTTTCGATTCGATTCGATTCTTTGCGATTCGATTTGATTGTTTTCGAATCGATTCGATTATTTTTTATTCTTTTCGATTCGATTCGATCCAATTCGATCATTTTAGATTCGATTTGTTCTTTTTGATTCAATTCGATTATTTTCGATTCGATTCGATTTTTTTCGATTATTTTCGATTCGATTAGATTATTTTCGATTCGATTCGATTTTTTTTGAATCCATTCGATTATTTTCGATTCTTTTCGATTCGATTCAATTCAATTCGATTGTTTTCAATTCAATTCCATTATTTTCGATTCCATTCAATTATTTTCAAATCTTTTCGATTCTTTTCGATTCATTTTGAATCGATTCAATTTATTCGATCAATTTTAGTTCGTTTCGATTCTTTTCGATTCGATTCGATTCTTTTCGATTCGATTCAATTATTTTCAAATCGATTCGATTCTTTTCGATTCATTTTGAGTCGATTCAATTCCATCAATTTTGATTCGTTTTGATTTTTTTCGATTCAATTCGATTATTTTCTAATCGATTCGATTATTTTTTATTCTTTTCGATTCGATTCGATCCAATTCGATCACTTTCGATTTGATTCGTTCTTTTAGATTCAATTCGATTATATTCGAATCGATTCAATTATTTTCGATTCTCTTCAATTCGATTAGATTCTTTTCGATTTGATTCAATTTTTTTCGAATCGATTCGATTATTTTTGATTCTTTTCGATTCAATTCGATTCAATTTGATCATTATCGATTCGATTCGATTCTTTTCGATTCGATTCGATCATTTCGAATCAATTCGATTATTTTCGATTCTTTTCCATTCGATTCGATTCAATTCATTGTTTTCGATTCAATTCGATCATTATCGATTTGATTTGATTCTTTTCGATTCGATTCAGTTGTTTTCGAATCAATTCAATTGTTTTTGATTCTTTTCGATTCGATTCAATTCAATTCGATCATTTTTGATCGGATTCGATTCGATTATTTCGCTTCGATTCTATTCGTTTCGAATATTTTGTGTTCTTTTCTATTCGGTTCGAGTATTTTCTATACGATTCAATTCTCTTCCATTCAATTCGATTCAATTCGATTTTTTGCAATTAGAATCGATTATTTTTAAATCTATTCGATTATTTTCGATTCCTTTCATTCGATTCGATTCAATTTGATCATTTTCGATTCGATTCGATTCTTTTCGATTCGATTCAATTATTTTCAAATCGATTCGATTCTTTTCGATTCTTTTTGAATCGATTCAATTCAATTCGATCAATTTTGATTCGTTTTGATTCTTTTCGATTCGATTTGATTATTTTCTAATTGATTCGATTATTTTTGATTCTTTTCAATTCGATTCGTTTCAATTCAATCATTTTCGATTCAATTCAATTCTTTGCGATTCGATTGTTTTCGAATCGATACGATTATTTTTGATTCTTTCGATTCGATTCGCTCCAATTCAATCAATCTCGATTCGATTCGTTCTTTTCTATTCAATTCGATTATTTTCGAACCGATTCGATTATTTTTGATTCTTTTCTATTCAATTAGATTCTTCTCGATTCGATTCGATTTTTTCGAATCGATTCGCTTATTTTTGATTCTTTTCGATTCTATTCGATTCAATTCGATTGTTTTTGATTCAATCCGATTCTTTTCGATTTGATTCGATTATTTATAAATCGATTTATTTTCCATTCTTTTCGATTCGATTCGATTTAATTCGATTATTTTCGATTCTTTTCGATTCGATTCAATTCGATTCTTTTCGATTCTATTAGATTCTTCTCGATTAGATTCGATTTTTTCTAATCGATTCGATTATTTTCGATTCTTTTCGATTCAATTCAATTCGATTGTTTTCGATTCAATTCGATTCTTTTCAATTCGCTTCGATTATTTTCAAATCGATTAGATTATTTTCCATTCTTTTCGATTCGATTCGAATTAATTTGATTATTTTCGATTCTTTTCGATTCGATTCGATTCATTTCGATCATTATCATTTCGATTCGATTCTTTTCTATTCGATTCAGTTGTTTTCGAATCGATTCGATTGTTTTCGATTCTTTCGATTCGATTCGATTCAATTCGAACATTTTTGATTGGATTCGATTCGATTATTTTCGCTACGATTCAATTAGTTTCGAATATTTTGTATTCTTTTCGATTCGGTTCGAGTATTTTCTATACGATTCAATTCTCTTCCATTCAATTCGATTCAATTCGATTATTTTCGATTCGATTTGATTCTTTTCAATTCCATTCCATTCGATTCAATTCGACTTTTTTCGATTTGATTCGATTATTTTAAAATTGATTCGATTATTTTCCATTCTTTTCATTCGATTTGATTCAATTTGATCATTTTCGATTCCATTCGATTCTTTTCGATTCAATTCAATTATTTTCAATTCAATTCAATTCTTTTAGATTTATTTCGAATCGATTCAATTCAATTCGATCAATTTTGATTCGTTTCGATTCTTTTCGATTCGATTCGATTCAATTCAATCATTTTGGATTCGATTCGATTCTTTGCGATTCTATTTGATTGTTTTCGAATTGATTCGATTATTTTTATTCTTTTTGATTCGATTAGGTCCAATTCGATCATTTTTGATTCAATTCGCTCTTTTCGATTGAATTCGATTATTTTTGAATCGATTCGATTATTTTCGATTCTTTTCCATTTGATTCGATTCAATTCGATTATTTTTGATTCGATTTGATTCTTTTCAATTCCATTCCATTCGATTCAATTCGACTTTTTTAGATTCTATTCGATTATTTTCGATTTGATTCATGTCAATTCAATTATTTTTGATTCTTTTCGAGTGGATTTGATTATTTTTGATTCTTTTCGATTCGATTCGATTCAATTAGAGTATTTTCGATTCGATTCTTTTCAATTCCATTCCATTCGATTCAATTCGAATTTTTTCGTTTCGACTCGATTAGTTTCAATTCAATTCATGTAAATTCAATTATTTTCAATTCTTTTAGAGTTGATTCGATTATTTTCGAGTCTTTTCGATTTGATTTTATTCGATTCGATTCCTGTCAATTTGATTCAATTATTTTCAAATCGATTGATTATTTTCGATTCTTTTCATTAGATTCGATTCAATTAGTTCATTTTCGATTCAATTCGATTCTTTTCGATTCGATTCAATTATTTTCAAATCGATTCGATTCTTTTCGATTCTTTTCGAATCGATTCTATTCAATTCGTTCAATTCCGGTTCGTTTCGATTCTTTTCGATTCGATTAGATTATTTTCGAATCGATTCGATTATTTTCAATTATTTTCGATTCGATTTGATTCAGTTCGATCATTTTCGATTTGATTCGATTCGATTCGAGTATTTTCTATACGATTCAAGTCTTCAATTCGATTTGATTCTTTTAATTCGATTCCATTCATTTTGAATATTTTGGATTCTTTTCGATTCGATTCGAGTAGTTTCTATATGATTCAATTGTCTTCAATTCAATTCGATTCGAGTCGATTCGATTATTTTTGATTCTTTTCGAGTTGATTTGATTATTTTTTATTCTTTTTGATTCGATTTGATTTTCTTCTTTTCGATTCGATTCGAATCGGTTCTTTTCGATTTGATTCGAATCAATTATTTTCGATTCTTTTTGAGTTGATTTGATTCCATTCCATACAATTATATTATTTCTATTCTATTATTTTCAATTTGATTCAAGTCGATTCGGTTATTTTTTATTTTCAATTTGATTATTTTCAATTCGATTCGATTCCTTTCAATTCAATTTGATTCGATTATTTTCTTTTCTTTCGATTCGTTTCAATTCAACTCTATCATTTTTTATTCGATTTGATTCTTTTCGATTCGATTTGATTCTTTTCAATTCGATTCGATTATTTTCAAATGATTTGATTATTTTCGATTCAATTCATGTCAATTCATATTTTCGATTCTTTTCGAGTCAATTCGATTATTTTCAAATCTTTTTGATTTGATTTTATTCGATTTGATTCTTGTCGATTCAATTCGATTATTTTCAAATCGATTCGATTACTTTCGATTCTTTTCATTACATTCGATTCAATTCGATCATTTTTGATTCGATTCGATTCTTTTCGATTCGATTCAATTATTTTCAAATAGATTCGATTCTTTTTGATTTTTTTCGAACCAATTCTAATCAATTCTATCAATTTCGATTGGTTTCAATTCTTTTTGATTCAATTAGATTATTTAGAATCGATTCGATTATTTTAGATTATTTTCGATTTGATTTGATTCAATTCGATCATTTTCGATTCGATTCGATTCGATTATTTTCAATTCGATTCCATTCGTATCGAATATTTTGGATTCTTTTCGATTCGATTCGAGTATTTTCTATACGATTCAAGTCTTTTCGATTTGGTTTGATTCTTTCGATTCGATTCCATTCATTTTGAATATTTTGGATTCTTTTCGATATGATTCGAATAGTTTCTGTACGATTCAATTCTCTTCAATTCGATTCGATGCGAGTCAATTCCATTATTTTTTAATCTTTTCGAGTTGATTTGATTATTTTTTATTCTTTTTGATTCGATTTGACTTTCTTCTTTTCGATTCGATTCGAATTGGTTCTTTTCGATTCGATTCGAATCAATTATTTTCGATTCTTTTCGAGTCGATTCGATTATTTTCGATTCTTTTCGATTTGATTTGATTCAATTTGATTCTTTTCGATTCAATTCAATCCTTTTCGATTCGATTCAATAATTTTCAAATTGATTAGATTATTTTCGATTCTTCTCGATTCGATTCAATTCAATTAGACTATTTTTGATTCGATTCGATTCTTTTCAATTCCATTCCATTCGATTCAATTCGACTCTTTTCTATTCGATTCAATTATTTTCGATTCTTTTTATTAGGTTCGATTCAATTCGATCATTTTCGTTTCGATTCGATTCTTTTTGATTCTTTTCGAATCGATTCTATTCAATTCGATCAATTTCGATTCGTTTCAATTCCTTTCATTTTGATTAGATTATTTTCGAATCGATTAGATTATTTTCGATTATTTTTGATTCGATTTGATTCAATTCGATCATTTTCAATTCGATTCGATTCGATTATTTTCAATTCGATTCCATTCATTTCGAATATTCTGGAGTCTTTTCAATTCAATTCGAGTATTTTCTATACAATTCAAGTCTTTTCGATTCGATTTGATTCTTTCGATTCGATGCCATTCATTTTGAATATTTTGGATCGATTCGAGGAGTTTCTATACGATTCGATTCTCTTCAATTCGATTCGATTCAAGTCGATTGGATTATTTTTGATTCTTTTCGAGTTGATTTGAAAATATTTGAACGAATGGAATCGAATCGAAAATAATCTAATCAAATCTAATAGAAAATGATCGAATTGAATCAAATCAAAAAGAATCGAAAGTAATCAAAACGATTCGAAAACAACTGAATCGAATCGAAAAGAATCAAAACGAATCGATAATGATCGAATTGAATCGAATCGAATCGAAAAGAATTGAAAATAATCGAATCGATTTGAAAATAATCGAATCGAATAGAAAAGAATCGAATTGAATCGAAAACAATCGAATAGAATTGAATCGAATCGAAAAGAATCGAAAATAATCGAATCTATTTTAAAATAATCGAATCAAATTGAAAAGAATCGAATTGAATCAAAAATAATAGAATTGAATCGAATCGAATCGAAAAGAATCGAAAATAATTGAGTCGATTCAAAAATAATCGATTCGAATCGAAAAGAATAAAATCGATTCGAAAATGATTGAGTTGAATTGAATCGAATTGAAAATAATCGAATCAAATTGAATTAAAAGGAATCGAATCGAATTGAAAATAATCAAAATGATTCGAATCTAATAGAAAAGAATCAAAAATAACCGAATCGACTCGAATCAAATTGAAAATAATCGAATAGAAAATAATCGAATTGTATCGAATGAAATCGAATTGACTCTAAAAGAATCGAAAATAATTGATTCGAATCAAATTGAAAAGAACCGATTCGAATCGAATCGAAAATAAAATCGAATCGAAAATGATCGAGTTGAATTAAATCAAATCGAAAAAAAATTGAAAATAACCGAATTGACTCGAATCGAATCGAAAAGAATCAAATCGAATCGAAAAAATCGAATTGAATCGAATGGAATGGAATTGAAAAGAATTGAATTGAATCGAAAATAATCAAATTGAATCGAATCGAATGGAAAAGAATCGAATCGAGTTGAAAATAATCGAATCAACTCAAAAATAATAGAATCAAAAGAATCGAATCGAAGAGAATTGAATCGTATAGAAAATACTCGAATCGAATCGAAAAGAATCCAAAATATTCGAAACGAATGGAATCGAATTAAAAATAATCGAATCGAATTGAATCGAAAATGATCGAATTGAATCGAATCAAATCGAAAAGAATCTAAAATAATTGAATCGATACGAGAACAATCGAATCAAATTGAAAAGAATCGAATCGAATCGAAAATGATCGAATTGGGTTTCCCTGGGTGGCTCAGTGGTTTGGCACCTGCCTTTCGACCAGGGCGTGATCTTGGAACCCCAGGATCGAGTCCCGCATCGGGCTCCTTGCATGGAGCCTGCTTCTCCCTCTGCCTCTGTCTATGCCTCTCTTTCTCTCTCTGTGTCTATCATGAATAAATAAATAAAAAATTAAAAAAAAGAAAATGATCGAATTGAATCAAATCGAATCGAAAAGAATCGAATTATATCAAAAACAATCGAATTGACTCGAATCGAAATGAAAAGAATCAAATCGAATCGAAAATAAATGAATTGAATTGAATCAAATCGAAAAGAATTAAAAAAAATCGAATCGATTTGAAAATAATCGAATCGAATCGAAAACAATCAAATCGAATCGAAAACGATTGAATTGAATTGAATCGAAAAGAATCGAAAATAATGGAATCAAATTGAATTGAAAGGAATCGAATCGAATTGAAAATAATCAAATTGAATCGAATCAAATTGAAAAGATGGAAAAATAACCGAATCGACATGAATCGAATCGAAAATAATCTAATCGAATCGAAAAAAATCGAATTGAATCGAATGGAATGGAATTGAAAAGAATTGAATCGAATCCAACATAATCAAAAGGAATCAAATCGAATCGAAAAGAATCGAATCGAATTGAAAATAATCGAATCGACTCAAAAATAATAGAATCGAAAGAATCGAATCGAATCGAAGAGAATTGAATCGTATGGAAAATATTCAAATCGAAAATAATCAAATCGATTTGAAAATAATGAAAATCAAATTGAAAAGAATCGAATTGAATCTAAAATATTCGATTGAATCAAATCGAATCAAAATGAATCGAAAATAATCAAATCGATTCAAAAATAATTAATGGAATCTAAAAAATTGAATCGAATCGAAAATGATTGAATTGAATTGAATCAAATCAAAGATAATCGAAATGAATCGAATCGAGAAGAAACAAATCAAATTGAAAATAATTGAATCGTATCAAATCAAACAAATCAAAAATCGAAAAAATCGAAAAGAATCGAATCGAATCAAAAATTATTGAATGGAATAGATTCGAATCAAAAAGAATCGAAAATATTCTAATCAAATCAAAATCAAAGGAATCGAAAAAAAATCAAAGGAATCGAATTGAATTGAAAATAATCAAATAAATTAAAATCAAATCAAAAAGAGAATCGAAAACAATCGAATCGATTCGAAAACAACTGAATCGAATCGAAAAGAATCGAATTGAATCGATAATGATCAAATTGAATCGAATCGAATCGAAGAGTCGAAAATAATCAAACTATTTGAAAATAATCGAATCGAATTGAAAAGAATCGAATTGAATAGAAAACAATCGAATTGAATCGAATCGAATCGAAAACAATGGAAAATAATCGAATCGATTTGAAAATAATCGAATCAAATCGAAAAGAATCGAATCGAATGAAATCAAATCGAAAAGAATCAAAAAGAATCGAAAATAATTCAATTGACATGAATCGAATCGAAAATAATCGAATCGAATCCAAAAAAGTCGAATTGAATCGAATGGAATGGAATTGAAAAGAATCGAATCGAATTGAAAATACTCTGAATCGAATCGAATGAAAAGAATCGAAAATAATCGAATCGAATCGAAAAGAATCGAATTGAATCGAAAATGATCGAATTGAATCGAATCGAAAAGAATCAAAAATAATTGAATCGATTAGAAAATAATTGAATCGAATCGAAAAGAATCAAAACGAATCAAAATTGATCGAATTGAATGGAATCAATTAGAAAAGAATTGAAAAGAATCGAATCGATTTGAAAATAATTGAATCGAATCGAAAAGAATCGAATCAAAAATGATCAAATTGAATCGAATCGAATGAAAAGAATCGAAAATAATCGAATCAATTTGAAAAATATCGAATCGAAACGAAAAAATGGAATTGAATCGAATGGAATGGAATTGAAAAGAATCGAATTGAATCGAAAATAATCGAATTGAATCTATTTGAATGGAAGAGAATTGAATCGTATAGAAAATACTTGAACCTAATCGAAAAGAATCCAAAATATTCGAAACGAATGCAATCGAAGCGAAAATAATCGAATTGAATCCAATCAAAAATTTCATTATTTGAAAATATTGAATCGAATCGAAACGAATCGAATCGAAAATGATCGAATTGAATCGAATCGAATGAAAAGAATCGAAAATAATCGAATCGATTTGAAAATAATAAAATCGAAACGAAAAAAATGGAATTGAATCAAATGGAATGGAATTGAAAAGAATCAAATTGAATTGAAAATAATCGCATTGAATCGATTTGAATGGAGGAGAATTGAATCGTATAGAAAATACTCGAACCTAATCGAAAAGAATCCAAAATATTCGAAACGAATGGAATTGAAGGGAAAATAATCGAATTGAATCCAATCAAAAATTAACAAATTGAATCGAATCGAATCGAAAAGAATCGAAAACAATCGAATCGATTCGAAAACAACTGAACCGAATCGAAAAGAATCGAATCGAATCGATAATGATCGAATTGAATCGAATCGAATCGAAAAGAATCGAAAATAATCAAATCGATTAGAAAATAATCGAATCGAATCGAAAAGAATCGAATCGAATCGAAAACAATTGAATTGAATCGAATCGAATTGAAAATAATCGAAAATAATCGAATCAATTCCAAAAAATCAAATCGAAACGAAAAGAATCTAATCGAATCTAAAAGAATCGAAAATAATCGAATCGAATCGAAAAGAAACGAATCGAATCGAAAATGATCAAATTGAATTGAATCGAATCGAAAAGAATAAAAAATAATGGAATCGATTAGAAAATAATCGAATCGAATCGAATAGAATCGAAACGAATCAAAATTGATCGATTTGAATTGAATCGATTCGAAAAGAATCGAAAAGGATCGAATCGATTTGAAAATAATTGAATTGAATCGACAAAAATAGAATCGAATCAAAAATGATCCAAATGAATCGAATCTAATGAAAGGAATCGAAAATAATCGAATCGATTTGAAAATAATCGAATCTAACCGACAAGAATCGAATCGAATTAAATCAAATCGAAAAGAATCGAAAATAAGCGAATCGAATCGAAAAAAGTCGAATTGAATCGAATGGAATGGAATTGAAAAGAATCAAATCGAATCGAAAGAAATCGAATTGAATTGAATTGAATCGAAAAGAATGGAAAATAATCGAATCGATTTGAAAATAATCGAAGCGAATCGAAAAGAATCGAATTGAATCGAAAACAATCGAATTGAATCGAATCGAATCAAAAAGAATCGAAAAAAATCGAATCGATTCGAAAAAAATCGAATCGCATCAAAAAGAATATAATCGAATCTAAAAGAATCGAAAATAATCGAATCGATTCGAAAATAATTGAATCGAATAGAAAAGAAATGAATCGAATCGAAAATGATCGAATTGAATTGAATCGAATCGAAAAGAATCAAAAATAATCGAATCGATTAGAAAATAATCGAATCGAATCGAAAAGAATCGAAATGAATCAAAATTGATCGAATTGAATTGAATCGATTCGAAAAGAATCGAAAAGAATCGGATCGATTTGAAAATAATTGAATTGAATCGACAAGAATCGAATCGAATCAAAAATGATTGAATTGAATCGAATCTAATGAAAGGAATCGAAAATAATCGAATCGATTTGAAAATAATTGAATCGAATCGACAAGAATCGAATCGAATAAAATCAAATCGAAAGGAATCGAAAATAATCGAATCGAATCGAAAAAAGTCGAATTGAATCGAATGGAATGGAATTGAAAAGAATCGAATCTAATCGAAAGTAATCGAATTGAATCGAAAAGAATGGAAAATAATCGAATCGATTTGAAAAAATCGAAGCGAATCGAAAAGAATCGAATTGAATTGAAAACAATCGAATTGAATCGAATCGAATCAAAATGAATCGAAAATAATCGAATCGATTTGAAAATAATCAAATAGAATCGAAAAAAATCGAATTGAATCGAATGGAATGGAATTGAAAAAAATCGAATCAAATCGAAAATAATCGAATTGAATCGAATTGAATGGAAGAGAATTGAATCGTATAGAAAATACTCGAACCGAATCGAGAAGAATCCAAAATATTCAAAACGAATGGAATCGAAGCGAAAATAATCAAATCGAATCCAATCAAATATGATCGAATTGAATCGAATTGAATCGAAAAGTATCGAAAACAATCGAATCAATTCGAAAACAACTGAATCGAATCGAAAAGAATCGAATTGATAATGATCGAATTGAATCGAATCGAATCGAAAAGAATCGAAAATAATCGAATCGATTTGAAAATATTCGAATCGAATTGACAAGAATCGAATTGAATCGAAAACAATCAAATTGAATCGAATCGAATCGAAAAGAATCGAAAATAATAGAATAGATTTGAAAATAATCGAATCGAATTGAAAAGAATTGAATTGAATCGAAATAATTGAATTGAATCTAATCGAATCGAAAAGAATCAAAAATAATCGAATCGATTCGAAAATATTCGAATCGAATCAAAAAGAATCAAATTGAATCGAAAATGATCGAATTGAATAGAATCGAATCGAAAAGAATGGAAAATAATCGAATCAAAATGAATTGAAAGGAATCGAATCCAAGTGAAAATAATCAAATCGATTCAAATCAAATCGAAAAGAATAAAAAATAACCGAATCGACTCGAATTGAATTGAAAACAATCGAATCGAAAATATCGAATTGTATCGAATCGAATCAAAAAGAATCGAAAAAAATTGATTCGAATTGAATCGAAAGAAATCGAATCGAATCGAATCGAAAAGAATCAAATCGAATCAAATCAAATCGAAAGGAATTGAAAATAATCGAATCGAATCGAAAAGAATGAAACTGAATTGAAAATAATCGAATTGAATGGAATCGAATAGAAAAGAATCGAATCGAATTGAAAATAATCCAATCGACTCAAAAATAATCAAATCGAAAGAATCGAAGAGAATTGAATCGTATAGAATATACTCGAATCGAATCGGAAAGAATCCAAAATATTCGAAACGAATGGAATCGAATCGAATCAAAAAGAATAGAAAATAATCGAATCGAATCGAAATGAAAATGATCGAATTGAATCGAATCGAATCGAAAATAATCGAAAATAATCGAATCGATTTGAAATTAATCAAATCGAAAAAAATCGAATTGAATTGAACATATTAGAATTGAATCGAATCGAATCGAGAAGAATCGAAAATAATCGAATCGATTAGAAAATAATTGAATCAAAAAGAATCGAATCGAATTGAAAATGATCGAATTGAATTGAATCGAATCGAAAATAATCGAATCAAATTGAATTGAAAGGAATCAAATCGAATTGAAAATAATCAAATCGATTCGAATCAAATTGAAAAGATGCAAAAATAACTGAATCAACTCGAATCGAATTGAAAATAATCAAATCGAATCAAAGATAATCAAATTGTATCGAATGGAATCGAATCGAAAAGAATCGAAAATAATTGATTCGAATCGAATCGAAAGGAATCGAATAGAATCGAATCGAAAAGAATCAAATCGAATCAGATCAATCAAATCGAAAAGAATCGAAAATAGTCGAATCTACTCGAAAAGAATCGAAAATAATTGAATCGACTCGAATCGAATCGAAAATAATCAAAAATAATCGAAATGAAATGAAAATAATCGATTCGATTTGAAAAGAATCGATTCGAAACGAAAAGAATCGAAAATAATCAAACCGAATCGAAAATAATTGAACCGAAACGAAAATAATTGAAACCAATCGAAAATAATGAAATCGAATCGAAAATAATCGAACCGAAAGGAAAATAATCGATTTGAATCAAAACAAATCAAATCGAATCGAAAAGAATCGAAAGTAATCGAAACGAATTGAAAAGAATTGAAAATAATCAAAACAAAATGAAAATAATAAAAAATAATCGATTTGAAAGGAAAGAATCGAATCAAATCGAAAAGCATCAAATCGAATAAAAAAGAAGCCAATCAAATCAAAAAGAATCGAATTGAATCAAAAAGAATCGAATCAAATCGAATTGAAAATAATCAAAAACAATCGAATCGAATCGAAAACAGTTGAATCGTAAAGAATCAAATCGAATCGAAAAGAATCAAAAGTAATCAAAACGAATCGAAAAGAATTGAAAATAATCAAAACGAAACGAAAATAATAAAAAATAATCGATTTGAATCGAAAAGAATCGAAACGACTTGAAAAGAATCTAATCGAATCGAAAAGAATCAAAAATAAGCAAATTGAATCAAAAACAATCGAATCAAATCTAAAACAATCAAATCAAATAGAATCAAAAAGAATTGAAATAACTGAATCGAATCAAAAATAATCGAATCGAAAATAATGAATTCGAATAGAAAAGAATCGAATCGAATCGAAAAGAATCGAACCGAATCGAATCGAAAAGAATTGAAGATAATCAAAACGAAACGAAAATAATCAAAAATAATCGATTTGAATCGAAAAGAATCAAATTGAATCGAAAATAATCGAACCGAAATGAAAATAATCGATTCGATTCGAAAAGAATCGAATCGAAAAGAATAGAAATAATTGAATCGAATTGAAAAGAATCGAATCAAAAATAATCGATTCGAGTAGAAAAGAATCGAATCGAATTGAAAAGAATTGAATCGAATCGAATCGAATCTAAAAGAATCGAAAAGAATCGAAAATAATCGAAACGAAACGAAAATAATCGATTCGAATCGAAAAGAATCGAATCGAATCTAAAAGAATCGAATCGAATCAAATCAAAAAGAATAAAAAAGAATCGAAGATAATCAAAACAAATCGAAAATAATCGAACCGAAACGAAAATAATCAAATTGAATCGAAAATAATCGAACCGAAACGAAAATAACCGATTTGTATAGAAAAGAATCAAATCGAATCGAAAAGAATTGAAAGTAATCGAATCGAATCGAAAAGAATCGAAAATATTCGAGGAAAAGACGAAGATGGCAGAAGAGTAGGGTCCCCAGGTCACCTGTCCCCACCAAATTACCTAGATAACCTTCAAATCATCCTGAAAATCTACGAATTCGGCCTGAGATTTAAAGAGAGACCAGCTGAAATGCTACAGTGAGGAGTTCACGCTTCTATCAAGGTAGGAAGATGGGAAAAAAGAAATAAACAAAAGGCATCCAAGGGGGAGGAGCCCCGCGAGGAGCCAGGATAAGGCCGGGGCGAGTGTCCCCAGGACAGGAGAGCCCCGTCCTGGAGAAGCAGGGGCTGCACCAACCTTTCTGGGTGGAAAGGCGCCCGCAGGGAGTTAGAGCAGGACCCCCAGAGGACGGGGAGGCCCTCAGGCTCCCTGGGACACTAACAGACACCTGCGCGCCCAGGAGAGTGCACCAATATCCCTAAGGGCTGCAGTGCGCATGGCAGGATCTGGAGCAGCTTGGAGAGGCTCGGGCGGTGGCTCCACGGAGGGGGCTGTGTGGCCTGGAGCGCGAATCCAACAGGGCAGGCTGGGAGGAAAGGGAGCCTGGAAACAGCCCAGGATCCAGCCTCTCCCCGGGACAGGCAGAGGCCGGAGGGTCCAGGACAGCAAGGACGCTCCTGCCTGGAGCTAAGCAGATCAGCGGCCCCACCCCAGAGGCTCCAGGCCCTGGGGACCAAGAGCTCCAGAGTTACTGCAGGGGCTGAATCCAAGGCTCCAGAGCAGCCACTGGGTTTTTCCTCCAGGGGCCTCACGGGGTAAACAACCCCCACTGAGACCTGCACCAGGCAGGGGGCAGAGCAGCTCCCCCAAGTGCTAACACCTGAAAATCAGCACAACAGGCCCCTCTCCCAGAAGACCAGCTAGACGGACAAGTTTCAGAGGAAGTCAAGGGACTTAAAGTATACAGAAACAGAAGATACTCCCCTGTGTATTTTTGTTATCAGCGTGGATGCGGGCCCACATCTTCCTGAAGCCACCCCGTGGGTCCAGAGGCGGCCCAGGGGCTCCTGTCTGTGTGGATGCAGGCCCACATCTTCCTGAAATCTCACCCTGGGTCCTGCAGAGACAAGGGCTCCTGTCAGCATGAACGCGGACAATGTCCCCCTGAAGACTCACCGCGGGTCCTGAGGAGGCTGCAGCTCATCAGCGTGGACCCATCCCCAGGTCCTCCTCAGGCCTCCCCAGCACAGGCGGGCTCTCCTTAGTGCAGGCAGACAAGGCCTACTGCTCATGCGGGCCCCCTGGGTGGGGCCTGAGCTCAGGGGCCCCATGAGGGATGCTCAGGCACTGCAGGAGGCCATGCAGGAGGTGCCATGACCCACCCGGGATGCACATGCCTCCCTCCAGGCTCCAGCTGTGGCCTGTTAGCTTCAGAAACATCTCACTGAAATGCAGCCCAACACCCGGCTTCCCCAGAAATACTTAAGGACAAGGAATTAGAGCACACAGGACGGGAAATGAAATGTGGACCAGACATTTACCATGTCCTGCAAAACTCAATCAACCCTCTTCCACTGTGGGCGGGATTGCGGGCTGGTGCAGCCACCCTGGAAACAGTGTGGAGGCTCCTCAGGAAGTTACCAATAGAGCCGCCCTGCGACCAGCAGGTGCACAGCCTGGAGCTCATTCTGAAGATAGAGACTGCAGTGAGACTCAGGACACCTGCAACCCAATGTCCATAGCAGCTGAATCCACAGTAGCCACACTGTGGGAAGAGCCTCGGTGCCCTAGGGCAGAAGATGGATAAAGAGGATGGGAGATAGATGATGGTCATAGAGAGAGGAATGGTACTCAGCTATCAAGGAGAAGGAAATCTTGCCATTTGCAATGACGTGGATAGAACTAGAGGGATCATCTTAAGTGAAATAAGTCAGTCGGGAAAGAGAATGACCGTGTGGTGTCATTCATAGGTGGAATTTAAGAAGCAAAGCAGATGAACATTTGTGAAGGGAAGGAAATACAAATAAGATGAAAACAGATGCAGGAAATACAGACTCGTAATCATAGGAAACAAACTGAGTGTCGCTGAAGTGGAGGGGGATGGGGAGGGGATAACAGGGGACCGGCATGAAGAAGGGCACGTGAAGTCACAAGCACTGCTGTTATCTCCAACTGGTGAATCCCTGAATTCTTCCCCTGAAAGTATAATACACTATACATTAATTAATTGGGTTTAAATTAAATTAAGTTAAAAATTTCAGTTCTTTCAGAGCACATTTCCTTCTGGATTCTCTGTTCTGCTCCTCCAGCTTATGCCAGGACCACCCCCTGTGGGTCTGGTTTGTTTAAGTAGGTGCCACGCCTTGTCCATGGCGAAGCCCAGGGCTAGAACTCAAGACTCCCAGATCAGGATGGGAGGTGAGATCAGGAGTCAGATGCTTAACGTACGGAGCCAGCTGGGGGCCCGAGAACCACACTGCTTTATCCTGTGTCTCTGTGACATCCTTTGAAAGGAAAGTGCTGCATCCCACTCTGTCTTGCTTCTCCTATACTGATTTGCTGCCCAGGGTCATTTGTGGGGGCGGATGGATGTTATGGGTTTTTTTTTCTTATTTCTAAGATCTGCCACCATGATTTTGATAGGAATGAAATTGAAACTGAGGGTGGCTTCAGGAGCTGTGGACATTTTCACAAGATGAGGTCCCACCCCACGACCCCAGGATGGCCTCCCAGAGCCTGGTATGGCTCAGTGAACAAGTCTTTTGCTCCTTTGGTTCAGTCTATTCTCTCTCATACTCCTGAGAAGGGAGTCACGTCCTTCATTTCCTTCCTGAGTGTTCATTGTCGGGACACAGCAAGGCTACTGAGCTCTGTAGGGTCAGTTTGTGTCCCTGACTTTACTGAACTCCTTAGTTCTAACAGGTTTTGATGGAGGCTCTTGGATTTCCTGTTTCTAGTACCGCATCTTCAGCAAATAGGGACAGTGTGACATCCCCCTTCCAGGTGTGGAACCTTTGCTGTTTCCTGTCTGTTGACTACATTAGGACTTCCAGCGCTGAGAGGGGAACTCCTTGGCTTGTTACTGCTCAGGGGAGATGATTTCAGGTTTTCACCCTTGAGGATGATGTCAGCTGCGGTCTTCCTAGCGGCCTTTATTCTGTTGATAGACATTTCATCAAAACTCACTATGCTTTTGATGTTGTGTTTTGTCAAATGCTTTTCTGCAACTCTTGAGAGGATCGTATGCTTTTTGTCCTTTCTCTTGTTTTTCTTTTTTAAAAAGATTTATTTACATATCCTTGAAAGATAGAGAGAGAGAGAGAAGCAGAGAGAGAGAGAGGCAGAGACATAGGCAGAGGGAGAAGGTGGCTTCATGTAGCGAACACGACGTGGGACTCGATCTCAGGACTCCAGAATCACTCCCTGCGCTGAAGGCAGGTGCTCACCTCCTGAATCACCCAGGCTGCCCCATGTCCTTTCTCTGGTTAATGTGATGGATCCTGTTGACTGATGGACAGAGGGTCATGGGTAGGACATGGGCAACATAGATGAACAATAGTAACAGCTATAAGCGTGTGGTTCTCAAATAAATAAGTCACAGAAATTTAGAAAGTACAGCCTAGGGAATAGAGTCAGTACCATTGTGACAACTTTGTACGGGGACAGACGGTGACACCACTTCTCATGGGGAGAGCTGAGTAAGGCACAGAATTGTCAAGTCACTAGTTGTACCCCTGAAACTACTGTCACATTGTGTGTCCACTGTACGTCAATAAATATCAAGGAAAAGGGGTTTCTGGTAGGACTCCCGGTAGGTCCGTGAAAGGCATTTACACGGTCGTTACACACATGAAGGCACCTCTGCAGAGGGGATAAAGATGCTCACATGTCTTCATGTAGATTTTTAGAAGATTTGTTTGAGAGAGGGTGCAGTGGGGAGGGGCAGAGTGAGATGGGGAACCTGGAGCAGACTCGTCACCCAACGGAGCCCAAGCCCCACGCGAGGCTCCACACCACAACCTCGAGATCCTGACCTGAACCAAACTAAAGAGTTGACGTGGAACCGACTGAACCACCCAGGAACCCCTCAAATGTTCTTAAGTGCAACTCCATGCTGTGAACTCTGGAGGTCAGGGGAACGTCTGTGACCCCCAGTCTCCCTAGAAGGGCAGAAGGCCTGCAGGGCCCAAGGATGGGAACTGAGGCTGTGGGAGGGTGCCTGCATCCCCTTCCCACCCGGCGTGGGGACCGAACCCTCCCCCGGGACCCTCAGCCTTCAGGGTGAAGGGCTAAGTGCTGATTGGACCCTGCCTGCCCACAGTCATGATGCGGGACCCCACTGTGGGCGGAACTGTGCCGCCCCCGGGTACCACTGCTGCCTGGAGCTCACTGTGTGTCCACAGACTTTCAGAAGCCCTCGTGCTATGGATCTGGCTCACAGCGACCCGACTCTCCCGCTCTCCCCAGTAGCTCAGGACTCCCACTCTCCAGAGTACCCCGCCTCTCCCACTCTCCCAAGTACCCCAGAACTCCCACTCTCCCAAGTTCCCCACTCTCCCACTCTCCCCAATACCCCAGTACTCCCACTCTCCCCAGTACCCCGGTGCATAAAGAGGAGGCACTCACACAGCGACAGGTCACAGGTGAGTGGCCACTGATGCCTGCTCCCCACGGGCCACTATGGGGCTTGTGGGGCTGGGTGTGGGCGCTGGCCTCCAGGTCTGGGGTTCAAAACACACCGACCCCAATGCGATGATCGTGAGCAGCTCCTGCAGCCCTTCCACAGCCCCACAGTGTGAGGGTAGCACCCTAAGTACCTGTCCAGGGAAGGAGGCTGGAGTTGGAGTTCTACAGCTCCCCCAGGACCCCCGCTTCCCTGTAAGCCCTGTGCTGTGCAGAAAGACCCAATACATGACCTTTCTAGCCCATCCTAGATGCATGGATCCCGACAGGGATGACACCCCCCCGCCCCACCCTGTGGTCAGAGAAGGACGGACAGGGCCTGCTGGGTCCCCCTGGCCAGTGAGCAGGCTTGCTCTTTACTCACTGGAATGCAGAGTCCCTCGTGCTCCCCCCAAACTCCCTCAGTCTATTCACACATCGTTGCCCTCAGGGTGGGGAGTTTGGTCGCACTCTTGCTGGCATCAGGTTTGAATTTTGATGAAGTCCAGTCTGTTGCTTTCTCGTTGGTCGTTGTGCTTGTGGAATCTAAGAGAAACCTTCGATCTACCCCAGGCTGGGAGACATCACCCCGAACATCAGATCGGCAGTTCCCCGGAGCCTCCTGAGTCCCCCACCTGTGTGCTCCTGATAACGGGGTGGGAGCGCTCTGTGATCCCAGCATGATGGCGTGTCCTGGGACAGTGGCTGGGAAGGTGGACTGTAGGTGGGCGAGTGACAGACAGGCAGTGAGGGCCCGTGTGTGATGGTCCAGCCCAGCCTGTGCCCCTCAGGGCTATGGGGTTGTCGCCGGCCCTGGTCAGACCTGTCCTCGGGAGCACCCTGATGCATGTGTCCTCGGAAGGTTCTCATGCATCATTCTTGGATGTGTTTGGATTCCAGCACCATGCAGGAGGACTCGGAGACCCTGCTGGCCTTGCAAAGGGCCAATATCATGGCCCAGTACCATCAGGTGAGGCCCAGAAGGGACCATAGACAATATACACCCACGAGAGGGCGGACTACACCTGCAAGAGCAGGGGAGGCCCAGGAGAGGATCAGAGCCAAGGATGAGCCAGGTCAGCCCAGACAAGGACCATAGTCACCAGGAACAAGTGAGACCCTGGGGATGGTCCCGGTATCAGTAGCAACTAAGGGTCCATCCTGGATCCTAGTCATTGGTAGCTGAGGAGCCCAGTCACCAGGTATGGTGAGGCCCAGGTGGGGACCACAGTCACCAGGTCCAGATGAAGTCCACAGCTACCATGTCCAGGCGAGTTCCAGGTGGGGACCAGAGTCACCAGGTCCAGGTGAGGTCAAAGTGGAGACCACAGTCGCCAGGTCCACATGAGGCCAAGAAGGGAACCAGAGTCACTAGGCCCAGGTGAGGCCCAGTAGGGGACTGTAGTCACCAGGTCTGGCTGAGGCCCAGATGGGAACCACAGTCACCACGTCCAAGTGAGGCACAGGTCGGAACTGCCTTGATAGAAATGCGAACTCTAGCTGTCCTCTCTTTAAATCTCAGGCTGAATTCATAGGTTTTCAGGATGATTTGAACGTTAGCTAGGTCATTTGGTGGGGACAGGTGACTTGGGGACCCTACTCTTCAGCCATCTTGCCCCTCTGACAGGAATATTTTAGGCAGTGAACAGTAAAGTCCGTTTATTAAAAGTTGTTATTAATTTGTGCAAACAGATTTCTGTCAGCTTAAAGCACTGAGAATCACACATATCCACACTGGCTAGAAAATTTTGTTAACCTGAGTTTCTAGATCATTTTCATTATGTGAGTGATTTCTTTCCAAAACTAATTCCCATAGGAAGTAGGGCAATGTGACCAGAGAAACAGCCAAGCAACATGAGAAAAAAACAACCAACAAGAAAAACGCTAAGCATTTTTCTTGGGATCAGAGAAATCCTGATCATGTAAGGATTTTTCACCCTGTCCTGAGAAAAACCAATTCCCTGACTCAGATGCTTCAGGAGAGAACTGGGTTTCAGATCCAGTAAATCGTGACTGCCTCTGGCACTTGGTTCCCACAGCTATGGATGTGCCCTCAGACCAGCTAGGTGGTTTCCAGGCTGCACTTGGACGAGTTGGAAGGGCTCTGAACATGCACCTTAGGGGCAGCCTGGGATCCATACCCTACAGCTTTTAATTGATAGGTACACCAACTCACATTAAACTTTGTTAGAAAGAAGTCGAATCGTGTGTTTTAAGAAGACTCTAAAAAGGGCAGCCTGGGTGGCTCAGCCGTTTAGCACTGTCTTCTTCCCAGGGCATGATGCTGGAGACCCAGGATGGAGTCCCACTTTGGGCTCCCTGCAAAGAGCCTGCCTCTCCCTCTGCCTGTGTCTCTGCCTCTCTCTCTCTCTCGAATAAATAATTAAAATATATTTTTTAAAAGTATATTGCAGGGCAGCCCCGGTGGCTCAATGATTTAGCGCTGCCTTCAGCCCGGTGTGTGATGCTGAAGACGCAGGATCGAGTCCCACGTCAGGCTCCCTGCATGGAGCCTGTTTCTCCCTCTGTCTGTGTCTCTCCCTCTCTCCCTCTCTCTCTCTTTCTCTCTCTCTCAAATGAATAAATACATAAATAATAAATAAATAAAATAAAAAGTATATTGCAGCTATATTGGTAGCTATATTAATAAAATGTGTTGTTTTTACATTTTGTGGTGACTGGACCTAGCAACTCTTTACATCAACAGCCATCATTTCTTCTCCTCACAACAGTGTTGTGGGACAGGCAGTATTATTTTCTTTTTACAGATGAAATTGATAACCTCAAGCACTTGGGGTTCCTTCCCTTTCTTTTTTTCTGTTCAGAATATACAAGCTATAAGTGAGTAAATTGCAAGAAACCCACTTCTGTGATCAACACCTTTATTTTCCTCAAATGATTTTAATATTTTTCTCAATTCTGAACTCCTTATCTATCTTACTACTCCTTTTCAAATAACTTAGGATACTAAATAAGTCTTTAAAAAAAAAGGGTAGCCCTGGTGGCGCAGCGGTTTAGCGCCACCTGCAGCCCAGGGTGTGATCCTGGAGACCGGGATTGAGTCCCACATCAGGCTTCCTGCATGGAGCCTGCTTCTCCCTCTGCCTGTGTCTCTGCCTCTCTCTTGCTCTCCCTGAATGAATAAATAAATAAATCTTTAAAAAAATAACTTAGCATACATTTTCCCAGGACTTGTTCAGAGAACCATTCCCTGGATTAATGTCTCTCCCTAAGTATGAATCAGTGACCTAAAACAGACCCAGCATACACAGATTCTCCTATTTATTCAACATGCATTCATTCCAAAAAGACGTCTATTCGGTCTTCTATATGGCAGGTACAGAGACAGGCTCTGTCCCTACCGGGTTTCGCTCTATGTCCCCAGAGTACCACCTGCAGTCTTTTGAACTTCCTATCAGGAGCCTGAATGCTGATTTCTGAAAGCAAAACAAGCAAGTCCACAGTTCTCCTTCATACTTCTCCAGCAGACCCTTGGGATCTCTCCACAGAGTTGAACTGTTGTGATACTTACTGTGTCAAAGATTGTGTAGGTCAGTCACAGAGCAGCATTGCCATCCAAAACCAAAAGGAGGAAAAAGGAGTTTGGAAGTAATTGGGTCTCACAAATCGTGGGGATTGAATACTGAAACTGTGACAATGTTTCTTAGTGCAAATTTTCTCAGAGCCACAACTCTCCAGATGTGGAGACATAGAAGAAGCCCCATATGTCCTGAAACCAAAGTGCAGGTCGTGAGGAGAAAGGGGGTCCTGTCAGTGTTGACGGGGCCCCACATTTTCCTCAAGCCTCACTATAAGGCCTGAGGAGGCTGGGGGCTCCTGTCAGCATGGACACGGCCCTAAATCATCCCTAACCTTCATAATGGGCCCTGAGGCGGCCGGAGACTCCTGTCAGTGTGGATGCGGTCCCCACATCTTTCGTAGGCCTCACCATGGGCCCAGACAAGGCTGGGATCTTCTGTCCGCATGGACACATCCCCATAATTCCCGAAGTCTACACCGGGGGTCCTGAGGAGGTCAGCGTCCTGTTGTGTGGATGTGGCCTCACGTCCTCCCGAAGCGAAACTGTGGGTTCTGAGGACGCCGGGGCTCCTGTGACCGTGGATGTGGCCCCCAGCTACCAGACACCTCAACGTGGGTCCTGAGGGGCCCGGAAGCTCCTGCCAGAGTGGCCTTAGCGCCACATCTTCCTGAAGCCTCCCTGCAGGTCCTGACGTGGCCCAGGGACTCCTGTCAGCATGGATGAGGGCCCACATATTCCTGAAGCTTACACGCAGGTCCTGAGGTGACCCGGGCTACTGTCGGCGTGAACGCGGCCCAATGTCGCCCTGAAGCCTCACCGCAGGTCCTGAGGAGGCTGGGGCTCATCAGCGTGGACGTGGCCCCATGTCCTCCTCAGGCCTCCCCAGCACAGGCGGGCTCCTGTTAGTGCAGGCTGATGATGCCTACTGAGCATGTGTGCCCTCTGGGCAGGGCCTGGGGTCAGGCGCTCCCTGCAGGATTCTCATGCACTGCAGGAGGCCGTGCAGGGAGCAGTGTGCCTGCACCGGAGCCCCACCGGCCTCCTTCCAGGCTCCAGTTGAGGCCTGTGAGCTTCGGAAATGTCTCATTGAAACAGAGCCCAATACCCAGCTTCCCCAGAAATACTTAAGGACAATGAATTGGAGCCCACGGGACGCGACATGAAATGTGGACCAGACTTTTACCACATCCCTCAAAACTCACTCAACCCTCTTCCACTGTGGATGGGACCGCGGGCTGGTGCAGCCGCCCTGGAAACAGTGTGGAGGCTCCTCAGGAAGTTACCAATAGAGCCGCCTTGCGACCTGCAGGTGCACCGGCAGGTTCATGGCCTGGGACACACTCCAAAGATACAGAAGCAGTGAGACTCGGGGACACCTGCACCCCAATGTCCACAGCAGCCGGGTCCACAGTCGCCACACTGTGGGAGGAGCCTCGGTGTCCTCGGGCAGATGATGGATAAAGAGGATGGGAGATAGATGATGGTAATAGATTATAGATAGAAAGATTATAGGAATGGTACTCAGCTATCAAAGAGAAGGAAATCCTGCCATTTGCAATGACATGGATAGAATTAATGGGATTATGTTAAGTGAAATAAGTCAGTCAGGAAACAAAATTACTGTATGATTTCATTCATAGGTGAAATTAAAGAAGCAAAGCAGATGGGCATCTGTGAAGGGAAGGAAAAACAAGATGAAAACAGAGATGGAGGAAAAAGAGACTCAATCACAGGAAACAAACTGAGGGTAGCTGGAGGGGAGTGGAGTGGAGGGACAGGGTAACTCTTAGACGGGCATGAAGGAGGGCACGTGATTTCATGAGCCCTGGTGTTATCTCCAACTGGTGAATCCCTGAATTCTACCTTTGCAAGTATAATACACTATACTGCTAATTAATTGGGTTTAAATTAAATTAAGCTTAAAAAATCAGTTGACTGTATCAGAGTGCATTTTCATCCAGGCTCTCTATTCTGCTCCTTCCGCTTATGCCAGAACCACACCCCTGTGAGTTTGGTTTGTTTAAGTAGGCTCCATGCCTCATCCACAGCCCAGCACAGGGCTAGAACTCATACCCCGAGATCAAGACCAGGGGTGAGGTCAGGAGTCAGATGCTTAACCAACGGAGACAGCTGGGGGCCCGAGAACCACACTGCTTTCTCCTGTGTCTCTGTGACATCGTTTGAAATAGAAGAGTACAGTGTCTTGCTCTGTCCCGCTTCTCCTATACTGATTTGCTGTCCAGGGTCATTTGTGGGGCCAGATGAATGCTACGAGGGCTTTTTCTATTTCTAAAATCGGCCACCATGATTTTGATAGGAATGACATTGGAACTGAGAGTGGCTTCTGGAACTGTGGACATTTTAACAAGATGAAGGCTCCGACCCCACAGTCCCAGGATGTCCTCCCAAAGTATTGTAATTTTCAGTGTACAAGTCTTGCATTCTCTTGGTTCAGTCTAATTATTTTGTTCTTTAGGATGCTCCTGATAAGGGAGTCATGTCCTTAATTTCCTTTCTGAGTGCTCATTGTCGAGACACAGCAAGGCTACTGATCTCTGTTTATTTGGTGTCCCACAACTTTACTGAATTCACTCATTAGTTCTAACAGTTTTTGGTGGAGTCTCTCGGGTTTCATGTTTCTAATGTCAAATCTTTGGCAAATAGGGACATTTTGACATCCCCCTTACAGGTGTGGAACCTTTTCTATTTCCTGTCTGTTGATTATGGTTGGACTTCCAGTGCTGAGAGGGGATGTCCTTGGCTTGTTCCTGCTCTTAGGGGAGACGATTTCATGATTTCAGCCTTGAGGATGATGTCAGCTGAGGGCCTTCCTACATGGCCTTCATTCTGTTGATATACATTTCCTCAAAACCCACTACGCCAAAAAAAATTTTCTTAAAAACCCGCTATGCTTTTTATGTTGTATTTTGTCAAATGCTTTTTCTGCAACACTTGAGATGATTGTATGCCTTTGAAATTTCTCTTGTTTTTTTTAAAGATTTTATTTATTTACCCATGAGAGACAGAGATCGAGAGAGTGAGAGAGAGAGAGAGAGAGAGAGATTCAGAGACTCCCTCCATGTAGGGAACCCGACATGGGACTCAATCCTAGGAATCCAGGATCACGCCCTGGGCCAGAGACAGGCGCTAAACTGCTGAGCCCCTTGGGCTGCCCCATGTCCTTGTTCTTGTTAATATGATGGATCATGGTGATGGATAGCCAGAGGGGATGCCAGTGGGAGTTGGGCAATATAGACGAAGCATATTAAGAGCTATAATCATCTGGTTCTCAAATAAATAATTCATAGATATTTATAAAGTACATCCTAGACAATAGAGTCAGTACTATTGTGACAACTTTGTATGGGGACAGATGCTGATGACACTTCTCGTGGGGAGATCTGAGTATGCAGAGAATTGTAAAATCACTAGGTCGTAGCCCTGAAACTGCCGTAACATTGTGTGTTGACTGTACTTCAGTAATATCAAAGAAAAGGGGTTTCTGATGGGAGTCACGGTGGGTCCATGAAAGGCATTAAAATGTCATTACACATATGAAGGCACCTCTGAAGAGGGGATAAAGATGTTCACATGTCGATGTGCATTTTCAGAAGATTTACTTGAGAAAGGGTGCAGTGGGGAGGGGTGAAGGGAGAGGGGGAATCTGGAGAATACTTCTCACATACCAGTCACCAGGTCTGGGTGAGGACCACGTGAGGACCACAGTCAGCAGGAACAGGTGAGCCCCATGGGGGACCCAGAGCCACCAGGACCAGATGAGTCTCAGGTGGGAACTGAAAAGACCAGGTCCAGGTTGAGGCCCAGGTGGAGCCCAGAGGCACCAGGTACAGGTGAGGCCCAGGTGGCAACCAGATTCACCAGGTCCAGGTGAATCCCAGGGGGGACCAGATTCACCAACTCAAGGTAAGGCCCAGGTGGGGACCAAAGTCACAAGGTCTGGATGAGGCCCAGGTGGGGACACAGTCTCCAGGTCCAGGTGAGGCAAAAGTGAGGACTAGAGTCAACAGGTCCAGCTGAGGCACAAGAGGGCACCAGAGTCAACAGTACAGATGAGGCCCAGATGAGGATCAGAGTTACCAGGGCCAGGTGAGGCCTAGAAGGAGATGACAGGACCCAGGTCCAGGTGAGCCCCATGTGGAAACCAGAGCCACCAGGTCCATTTGTGGCCCAGGTGGTGACCAGAGCCACCAGGTCTGGTTAAGGAACAGGTAAGGACCAGATTCACCAGGTATGGGGAAGGCCCGGTGGAGACCAAAGTCGCCAGGCCCAGGTGAGACCCCGGTGGCAACCACACTCAGCAGGTCCAGGTGAGGCCAAGCTCAGGACCAGTGTCACCAGGGCCAGGTGAGGCCTAGATGGGGACCAGAGTCACCATGTCCAGGTGAGGCCAGAAGGACACCACATGTACCAGCTCCAGGTGAGGTCCATGTGCAAACCAGAGTCACCCGGTCCAGGTGAGGCCCAGGAGGGGACCAGAGTCACCAGGTCAAGGAGCAGCCCAGAAGGGGACCAGAATCCCCTGGTCCAGGTGAAGCCCAGGTGTGGAACAGATTAACGAGGTCTGAAAGACACCCAGGTGAAGACCAGAGCAACCAAGTCAAGGTATGGCCCAGATGGTGCTCAGAGTCACCAGGTTCAGGTGAGGCCAAGAAGGGGACCACAGTCACCATGTCCAGGTGAACCTGATGTGAGAACTAGAGCCACCATATCCAGTTGAGGCCCATGTGGGGACCACAGAAACCAGACCCAGATGAGGCCCAGGATGGGATCAGAGTCACCAGGTCCAGGTGAGCCCAGGTGGGAAACAGATTCACCAGGTCCAGGTGAGGCCCAGGTGGGGAACACAGTCACCAGGTCCAGGTAAGGCCAAGCAGAGGACCAGAGTCACCAGTTCCAGGTGAGGCCCAGGTGGGGACCGGATTCAACAGGTACAGATGAGCCTAGAAGGAAACGAGAGACACAAGGACCAGGTGAGGTCCATGTGGGAAACAGAGCCACCAGGTATGGTGATGCCCAGGTGGGGACCAGTTACCAGATCCAGGTGAGGCTAAGCTGAGGACCAGAGACACCAGGTCCCAGTAAGACTCAGGTGAGGCCCAGGTGGGGATCGGAGTAATCATGTCCCTGGGATGCCCAGGTAGGACCAGTGTTACAAGGTCCAGTTGAGGCCTTAGTGAGGAGTAGATTGACCAGGTCCAGTTGAGGCCCAGTTGAAGCCTAGAGTCGCCAGCTCCAGGTGAGGCCCAGAGGGGGACCAGAGTCACCTGGTCCTGGTGACCTCCACGTGGGGACCAGAATCACCACGTCAGGGTGAGGCCCAGATGGGGACTAGAGTCACTAGGTCCAGTTGAGGCCCCAATGCTCATCCCAGAAGTGCCCCCCTGAGTGCCCATCACCCATTCACACCCACACCCACCCTCCACCCCTTCCAGCAACCCTAGTTCATTTCCCAGAGTTAAGAGTCTTTACGTTCTGTCTCCCTTTCTGATATTTCCTACCCATTTCTTCTCCCTTCCCTTCTATTCCCTTTCACTATTATTTATATTCCCCAAATGAATGAGAACATATAATGTTTGTCCTTCACTGATTGACTCATTTCACTCAGCATAATACCCTCCAGTTCCAGCCATGTTGAAGCAGATGGTGGGTATTTGTCATTTCTAATGACTGAGTAACATTCTATTGTATGCATAAACAACATCTTCTTTATCCATTCACCTTTTGATGAACACTGAGGCTTTTTCCACAGTTTGGCTGTTGTGGATATTGCTGCTCTAAACATCGGGGTACAGGTGTCTCAGCATTTCATTGCATCTGTATCTTTGGGGTAAATCCCCAACAGTGCAATTGTTGGGTCGTAGGGCAGGTCCAATTTTAACTCTTTGAGGAACCTCCACACAGTTTTCCATAGTACCTGCACCAGTTCACAATCCCACCAACAGTGCACGAGGATTCGCTTTTCTCCGCATCCTCTCCAACATTTGCAGTTTTCTGCCTTGTTAATTTTCGCCATTCACACTGGTGTGAGGTGGTACCTCATTGGGGTTTGGATTTGTATTTCCCTGATGGCAAGTGATGCAGAGCATTTTCTCATGTGCATGTTGGCCATGTCTATGTCATCCTCTGTGAGATTTCTGTTCATGTCTTTTGCCCATTTCATGATTGGATTCTTTGTTTCTTTGGTGTGGAGTTTAAGAAGTTCTTTATAGATCTTGGAAACTAGCCTTTTATCTGATACGTCATTTGCAAATATCTTCTCCCATTCTGTAGGTTTTCTTTTAGTTTTGTTGACTGTATCCTTTGCTGTGCAAAAGCTTCTTATCTGGATGAAGTCCCAATAGTTCATTTTTGCTTTTGTTTCTTTTGCCTTCGTGGATGTATCTTGCAAGAAGTTACTGTGTCCGAGTTCAAAGAGGGTGTTGCCTGTGTCCTCCTTTAGGATTTTGATGGACTCTTGTCTCACATTTAGATCTTTCAGCCATTTTGAGGTCATCTTTGTCTGGAGCAAGAGAGTGGTCTAGTTTCATTCTTCCTCATGTGGATGTCCAGTTTTCCCAGTACCATTTATTGAAGTGGCCGTCTTTCTTCCAGTGGATAGTCTTTCCACTGTTATTAAATATTAGTTGACCATAAAGTTGAGGTTCCACTTCTGGATTCTCTCTTCTGCCCCATTGATCTATGTGTCTGTTTTTGTGCCAGTACCACACTGTCTTGATGACCACAGCTTTGTAGTACAACGTGAAATCTGGCATTGTGATGCCCCCAGATATGGTTTTCTTTTTTAAAATTCCCCTGGCTATTCGGGGTCTTTTCTGATTCCACACAAATATAAAATAATTTGTTCTAACTCTCTGAAGAAAATCCATGGTATTTTGATAGGGATTGCATTAAACATGTACATTGCCTTGATGTACATGTACACTGTCTTGATGACCACAGCTTTGTAGTACAACGTGAAATCTGGCATTGTGATGCCCTCCAGATATGGTTTTCTTTTTTAAAATTCCCCTGGCTATTCGGGGTCTTTTCTGATTCCACACAAATATAAAATAAATTGTTCTAACTCTCTGAAGAAAATCCATGGTATTTTGATAGGGATAGCATTAAACATGTACATTGCCCTGGGTAACATTGACGTTTTCACAATATTAATTCTGCCAATCCATGAGTATGGAATATTTTCCATCTTTTTGTGTCTTCCTCCATTTGTTTCAGAAGTGTTCTATCGTTTTTAGGGTATAGATCCTTTACCTGTTTGGTTAGCCTTATTCCTAGGTATCTGATGCTTTTGGGTGCAATTGTAAATGGGATTGACTCCTTAATTTCTCTTTCTTCAGTGTATAGAAATGCCACTGACTTCTGGGCATTGATTTTGTATCCTGCCACGCTGCCATATTGCTGTATGTGTTCTAGCAATCTTGGAGTGGAGGCTTTTGGGTTTTTTACGTCAAGTATCATGTCATTGGCACAGAGGGAGAGTTTTGTTGTGCCCAAGATTGTGAATCCGTGAAACCACCGAGGAGCCAACACCGATGCAAACACACGAGGGTTTATTTACAAGTTCGAGCTTGGGTCCAAGTGTACCCGACACAGCGGAGCAGGGTTTGGACCCTGAGACTAAGAGGCATAGCAGCATTATAGGGGCCAGTGGCACATGGGATACACAGAAAGTTGCACAGTCATTTCGGTCCACAGGCAGGTGACCGATTGAATTACACCTTACCCTATAGTATTCACTTGAGTTGGCCTATTTCTTTGGTCAGGATTGGCACACACTTTTGGTGGGCACAAAGCAGGGTTACATTGTTAGGAGCCTATTTCTGACTAGGGTGTGCACAGCGGTTTTGCTAGGGTGGGGCAGCGCCTTAAGCAATAAGCAGGTATTGTGGGGGTCATATGGGAGGTGGCGGGTGTAGCAGAAAATGGAATCAGTCCTGCTCTGCTTGTCCAGGGGTAGGGGATTTTTGTTAAATTTCCTGTGTCCCACACAGTCGTACCTTTATATGAAATTATAAAAGGAGAAAGAGTAACCTAAAATTGTCTATTTCACAAAAGCTTATCTAAACTAGTTATGTTCAATGGTGTCTGTCTTGATGGAACCATCTCTAGGAAGACCTTTTTCAGACCTAGCTCCACCACCAATAAGCACGTAAACTTGGACAATCAAATCCTCTGGAACTCTCAGTTTCATTCCTGTGCCTCAGAAGTGAGGACCAGAGCTGATGATTCCTCAGTTCCCTCTCAGACCTGAAATGCTGCTGTGGGGTCCTCAACCCTCTATAATGAGCACAAAATGATGGGGGATCTTATATATACTCAAATGCTAAAATATAAAACTAACTCTGAGCATAGATCCTGAGTATTTTAGGGTTTTTCCTATGGCATTAGAGAATCCCAAATCTATATCTCTTTTTATCACAAGCGGTATGTATATGGGTCCAAGCCACTAGAAATCATAAATATGTGTATCAGAATAGTCATCTGACCCCATGGTCGCTGCTTTTCAAAGCAAAGTCCTCAAGGAACTCCATTATTATTTTCTGAGCAAACCAGTTAACATGCAGTATCCTAAGCTGCCCCTTCCTTTAACTTAAAAAAATTAAAATGCTGGCTGGCCATATTAACAAGCTCTCCAGGTTATTCTTTTGTACACTAACATTCGAGAACCACTGGCTAGGCACCAAGGAGAATTGATTTACCGTAAAATAGCAAAATTTGAGATCCTATGTCCTTTCCTATTTTCAGATCATAATAAATAAAGAAATGAAACAGTCAAGAGAGAGGGAAGGAGGCAAAGATAGGGATGGGGACAGAGACAATGTGCCAATCAAAAATGAGATTTACATAAAGTTTGTCTTTTAAAAATTGATGAACAGACAAAAGACTCCACACTGATGGAAATATGTTAAAGGGACACAGGTGTGAACTGAAAGAGCTCCCGGGGCCAGAGCGGATACAATATAAGCAACAAAATAAGTAGCGCTGGATTATAACCCAAAGTGTAAAATAAATATCCATGAATCTATACTAATATTAAAAATAGTGAAAGAAAGAAAGAGGGGCACCTGTGTGGCTCAGTCAGTTAAACTTCAGCCATAGTCTAAGATCATGATCCAGGTCCCAAGGCAGTCTCCCTGTTCAGAAGGGAACCTGCTACTCCCTCTCCCTCTGCCTCTCTCGCTCATGCCTTTTCTCACCTCTCTCTCTCAAATAAATAAATAACATCCTTGAAAGAGAAACAAACAAACAAACCCAGAAGGATGAGAAACTCCCATGTAGAAGAATTTCAAACAATTTGTGCAGACATTCCACCCGCAAGTTGAAGAGCATAGCTTCCCATTTGTATGTGTGGAATACACATACTGACTTCCCTCTACAAAATCGATTATGAAAATGTTAAATTAATAATAATAATAATGATAATAATAATAATAATGAATCACTTTACTATGGAGAAAGCTGACAAACACAACCTCAGCAAGATGATCAGATCGATACCAAGACTGATAAATCATGTTGATAGTATCTATCCTTTATATGATATAATAAAAATGGCAGTATATCTCTCTATATCATCCACAATCACAGTTCAGTCATGAGATAAACAACAGACATGTCCCAAATGAGGGAAATTTTACAAAATACTCTCCTTTTCAAAGTGTTCCAGTTCAACAACAACAAGGAAAGGCTGAAAGACTGTCACAATCCAGAGGAGCCTAAGAAAACATGAGGACAGATGGAATGTGATATGAGGGATGGTAACTTAGCAAAAACGAAGGAAATCTGAATAAAGTATGGTCTTTGGTTAATGCGAATATTTTAATACTGATTCATTAGCTAATATTTGTACTGTACTATTATAAGATATCAAATTGGAGAAATTGAGTACGAGTGCATGAGAATTCTCTATACTATCTTGTCAATTTCTCAATAAATCTTTGTTTTTTTCTATTCAATAAGATTTATTTTGAAAATTGAGTTAAATGAATCAGGCTCCAAGTGTGAAGACATTTTAAGAATAGTTTAATTAATTTTTCCCATTTTCTTAAAGAGTTCCGTCGATGGAACAAAGTAAGAATTTTATATCAGAAGGAAAGAAAAACACTTATGAACACGTATAATGCCTCGTCAACCTGAAGAGATGGAAGGGATAATGAATAGCAAAAATAAGAACATAAAGACTCCTTACTCTGGGAAACAAATTAGGGGTGATGAAAGGGGAGGAAAACGGGGTGGGGTGAATGGGTGACAGGCACTAAGGGGGCACTTGACGGGATGAGCACTGGGTGTTATTCTGTATGTTGGTAAATTGAACACTAATAAAAAATAAATTTATTATTCAAAAAATAAGATAAAAATACTTCTATTATAATAGACACCATATTGCAAGTGCATTTAAAATTACCAATGCATAACATTTATTTCCTTGACATTTGTCTTCCAAAGAGTTCACAGTGTTTCAGTGTCACTTGAAACAGGGGAAGAATCTCAGGGAAGAATCCTTCACATCATAATAGGACCATTGGTAATAATGTCTCTCAGTTCTTTCCAAATGCATAAAGATGCATTTCCTGATGACTGACTGAGCTGTGAAGAGATGAGAAACCCCATCCCTCTGAATTACTTGTGTCAGAATATTTTAACCATAGTACTACAGTTAGTAAATTATCCTTATAAACAGGAAATACATCTCAGATTGGAACCTGAGCAATCAGACAGGCAGAGGAAAAGGCTTTGACTAGCCCTTCATCTTTTAAAGACAAAGGAGAGCTTTTCTATGTACAAAGTCAGTTGTCAAGATAGCCTTAGGGAATAAGAGTCTGCAGCATCAAATCCCGCTGCACAGCCGGGACGCCCGCGCTCCAGATCTTCCTGATCCCAATTCCCTGGGCCTGTCCCCCAACACAGGCTGCCATGGTGAGGTCATTTGCAGTTGCTCTCTTGGGAGCTCCTGAGAAGGGGGAGATTGGATGAGACGGGACTCATGGAGTCCATGAAAATTAAGTCCATTCCAATTTAAGTTCAGAGTGATCACAGGTCCACCCATTTCTGAATAGGGTGTGCCCAGCAGCTGGATTTAGGTGGGGCAGCACCTTAAGCAATAAGTAGTTCATGTGGGGGTCATAGGGGAGGTGGCGGGTGTAGCACAAAATGGAATCAGTCCTGCTCTCCTTGTCCAGGGGTAGGGGATTTTGTTAAATTTCCTGGGTCCCACACTTGCAGCTCAGGCACCTGGGCCAATCTCACCAGGTGGACTCAGCGTGCACACCTTGTGTTGCTGGATCTCTCACACCAGCGTGTGGAGGATACCCTCCTCGCCCTAGTGAGTAGGGGCTGGGTGAGCATGGGGCTCGGCCTGAAGGCCAGGCAGCACAGGGAACCAAGGAACCCCATCCCCGTCCCCACCCCGACTCCCAAACACAGGCAGCCCCACGGCTCCCCGCCATGGGCAGGCGGTTCCTCAGGAGCTCCCACCAGGGCAGCCCCAAGGTCTGGCTCCCTGCTGGAGAGGCATCAGGGACAAGAGAAGCAGCTGGGGCTCAACGCAACCCACTGTCAGACATGGAAATGTGGTCGAGCCGGATCTTCCAGCTCAGCTGACCCTCCAGTGGAAAGTCACTGCATGAGGGAGCCCCGGGTCAGCCAGGAGAGCCCAGTTAACCACCCAGCACCAGCACCAGAAATGATGTTGTGCCAACCATTTTGGCGTTTGGGTTTCCTAGCCAGAGGATCAGATAGTGGCACATGATAGCTGCATGTGAGAGACACACACACACCCCAAAACCAACAAAAGCTGGAATCCCTCCAATGTTGTCAAACAGCAGCTGGATGGTTACATACATGACGCTGTGGTCCCCAATAGGATATATGGAAGATGCTATAAACCATGAAAGTACAGGTGCTGGAGGAACGGATATGTGCCTCCTGGGTTCCAACAAGGAGTGCAGAGGAGCAGGAAGCATCCTACGAGGGGGAGGCCCTCCTAGGAAAGGACACCAGGTCCCTGTGAAGGCTACGGATGGTGAAATCTGTCCTCCACTCATTCAGCTTCTGGTTTTCATCCTCTTTTGTTCTTCCTAATTGTTATTTAGCCTCCACCCTGCATCCAAGCCAATGACCAAAGAGGCGTCCTTATGACATCTGGTCCTAAAAGGTGGCCGAACTCTGGCTACCGTGATTGGAAATGATCACGGCCTAGGTGAATGCTGATCCACTGAACTCGTGCCTTCACGGCACTTCTCTCCCTGCAGAAAGAGGGGGACCACAGGTCTTACACTGAAAGACGCCCACTTCCACTTGGGTGGGACAGTCCTTTGTGGAGGACGTCATCTGGGCCAAGTATTGCAAGTGGGGAGATCAAGAATAGGTCGCAGGTGAGACATAAGCAAGCACTTACCTTTGATGTCATTCTTTATTTGTTCATCCATTTATTATTTGTTAAATATTTTAATTTTATGTCCTCTCTATACCCAACATGGAGTTCAAACTCACCACCCTGATATCAAGATCCCCCAAACAGGCCAGCCAGGCACCCCCGTGCCATGTTTCATAACTCTTTGCTTCCTTGCCTATCTACATCGAACTGGAACATTTAGTCCTTGACAGGGAGCTTGAGTTACCTCCGACTCCTAGAACGTTCTCACTGTATCCCAATCCTAGATTGACATTTACCATTGGATAGGACTTTAAATAAATAATCAGTAAAATATCTACTACGGTAAAGGAAATTATCAACTTTTCATGTGTGTGGCCCCTGCTCCCTGGGCTCCCAGAAAAGCTATGGTTTCCTGAACATTGATCAACGTCCAAATGACTCCACCACACTTCAATACGTGGGGTCAGTTTCTGCCCTGACACATGCAACACTTCTGCTTCAATTAACATGTATCTATCAATCAAAGGGAGACTGACCGGCTTGGTGCGGTTCGTAAGAACATGGGACTCTTGTTCTTTGGGTAGCAAGTTCAAGCCCCATGTTGGGTGTAGAGATTACAGAAAAAGAAAATCTTTTTTTTTTTTTTTTAATTTTTATTGGTGTTCAATTTATCAACATACAGAATAACTCCCAGTGCTCATCCCATCAAGTATCCCCGTCAGTGCCCGCCACCCACTCAGGCCCACTCCCTGCCCCCCTCCCCTTCAACCATCCCCAGTTCGTCTCCCAGAGTTAGGAGTCTTTACGTTCTGTCTCCCTTGCTGACACCTCCCACACACCCCTTCTCCCTTCCCTTATATTCCCTTTCGCTATTATTTATATTCCCCAAATGAATGAGAACATACACTGTTTGTCCTTCTCCGATTGACTTACTTCACTCAGCATAATACCCTCCAGTTCCATCCACGTTGAAGCAAATGGTGGGTATTTGTCGTTTCTAATGGCTGAGTAATATTCCATTGTGTACATAAACCACATCTTCTTTATCCATTCATCTTTCGATGGACACCTAGGCTCCTTCCACAGATTGGCTATTGTGGACATTGCTGCTAGAAACATTGGGGTGCAGGTGTCCCGGCATTTCATTGCATCTGAGTCTCTGGGGTAAATCCCCAACAGTGCAATTGCTGGGTCGTAGGGCAGGTCTATTTTTAACTCTTTGAGGAACCTCCACACAGTTTTCCAGAGTGGCTGCACCAGTTCACATTCCCACCAACAGTGTAAGAGGGTTCCATTTTCTCCGCATCCTCTCCAACATTTGTGGTTTCCTGCCTTGTTAATTTTCCCCATTCTCACATTGTGTGAAAAATCAATCAGTTGGTCTTGGGGAGACAGAGACCCGGATCCCACAAGGGCAGGGAGCCAGCTGATGGGTCTATGCACAATATTATAAGCAGCAGAGTACAAAATCGAACTTTCAGAAGTCTGCTAAAGTGGGGGACACACCAGACTTAAGGTGGTCAGGTGGAGAAGTAGAGGCCCATCCCTGGAGCGACAGGGTGGACTCAGGATCCCAGGGGTCCCAAGGACGGTGGCGCCAACTGTTCCCAGGCACAGGAGCGGGAACCCAGCTGAGAGTACCGGGACTCGTGCCAGCTGTCTGCTCTGTGTGGCCATAAGCTGCAAACCCCTGTGCAGTCACAGGACCGCATTCCTGGAGCAGGCCAGCAAAGGCCAGGAGTGGGAGGACACAATCCCGGGCAGGAAGAGCACAGGTCTCCACCAGGGCAGCCCCTAAAATTAGGAGTTTTAAACTTCAGTCACTTGTTTGTGTGGAGGCTGAGAAAATTAAGGCCGTTCCACTTTAAGTTCAGTGCTAGCACAAGTACAGCCATCCCAGGCCCCTTTGAATAAGAGCTAAAATTTACATTACTTCAGTTACAGGAAAAAAAGAAGAAAACAGCTTACACCTAAAGGTCCCAGAATGTCCCATGTTAGAATGAGAACAGAGCTCAACGCCCTTGAAGGCCCCATATCAAAATGTAAAGAGAACTTGAAGAATTGCTCCAGCCCTTCTGGAGGTCCCTGAGACCAGCCCTTAAAACTAAGCTAAAACCCACCTCGGGGTCCAAGTCCCTCCTCCGCTGTGTTGGGTATACTTGGACATAAGCTCGAGCTTGTAAATAAACCCTCCTGTGTTTTCATCAGTGTTGGCTTCTCAGTGGTTTCTCGGAGTCGCAATCTTAGGCACAGGAGTCTGAGGTAAAAAAACAAAACCAAAAAAGCTCGGCCACAGGCAGAGTGAACGCATGGTTCTGAGAGAAGCCGCAGAGACCAGGGGGCTTAGGGTCACTTCTGTGGAGGCCCCAGCAGACTGGGGTGCGAAATGCTCATCCCCAGAGCCAGAGAATCAGATAGCTGCATGTGAGAGCTGCATGTGATAGACACACACACACCACAAAACCAACAAAATTCGAAATCCCCCCAATGTTGTCAGACAGCAGCTGGATGGTTACGTACACGACGCTCTGGTCCCCCATGGGATTCATGGAAGACGCTACAAACCACGACTGCAGAGGTGATGGAGGCATGAAGATGTGCCTGCTGGGTTCCAACAAGGAGCACAGAGGATCCGGAAGCATCCTACAGAGTGGGGGACCCTCTTGGAAAGGACACCAGGTCCCTGTAAGGCTACAGATGATGATATCTGTCCTACTCTCTTTCAGCTTCTGGTTTTCCTCCTAAGGAAAATGCCATTTTCCTCAATCATAATAGCAAAAATTTATTTTATGTTTTTAAATTTCTTCTAATTGGAGCTAAATTTGTATGAGTTCTTTCTTCAGCAAGGGTGTCCTTCAGGATAGAAGGAGAGATAAAGAGTTTCCCAGACAGGCAAAATATAAAGGAGATCATGACCACTAAAACAGTCCAGTAAGGAATTTGTAGAGGGACACTTCTAGTGGGGGAAAATGAGACCTAAAGCAACAAGGACTAGAAAGGACCCGAGAACATCACCAGAAACACAAACTCTACTGGTAAAACAAAGGCACTAAGTTGATATCTTTCAATAATCACTCTGAATGCTGATAGACCTCATGCTCCAAACTAAAGATCTAGGGTATCAGAGTGGCTTTAAAAACAGGATCCGGAATGCCTGGGTGGCTCAGGGGTTGAGCCTCTGCCTTTGAATCAGGGTGTGAACCTGGAGTCTGGAATCGAGTCCCATATTGGGCTCCTGGTTGAGAGCCTGCTTCTCTCTCTGCATAATTTTCTGCCTCTCTCTCTCTCTCTCTCTCTCTCTCTCTCTCTCTCTCTCACTGTCTCATAAATACAATCGTTATTTAAAAAAGAAGATCCATCTGTATGCTGCCCACAAGATGCTCACCTTAGACCTATAGACACCAACAGATTGAAAGTCAGGGGATGGAAAATCATCTATCACACTAATGGATATCAAAGGAAAGCTGGAGGACCCATACTTATATCAGACAAACTAGATTTGACACCAAACAATGGGGGACACCTGGTGGCTCAGTGGTTGAGCATCTGCCTTTGGCTCAGGGTGTCAACCTGGGATCCCAGGATCGAGTCCCACATCGGCCTCCCTTTGGGGAGCCTGCATCTCCCTCTGCCTATGTTTCTGCCTCTGCTTCTCAGTGCATCTCTCATGAATGAATAAATAAATTTTTTAAATTTTTTAAATTTAAAAAAGAACAAATACTGTAAGAAGAGTTGAAGAAGGGCATTATTTCATAATTAAAAAGACTCTCTATCAAGATCAAACAACTAAATATTTATGCTGCCAACATGGGAGTACCTAAATATAGAAACCAATTAACAACAAACGTACAGGAACTCACTGATAATAATACAATGACAGGGGTTTTAACACCCACTTATGGCAATGGACCGATCATCTATGCAGAAAATCACCAGGGAAACAATAGCCTTGACACACTGTACTACAGGGACTCAACACATATAGTCAGAACATTTCATCCTATAGCAGAATACACATTCCTTTCAAGTGCACATGGGACATTCTCCAGAACAGATCATATCATGGCCCACAAATCAGCCCTTAACAGGTACAAGACATACAAGACGGTTGTTATCACACCCTTTACATTTTCAGACCATGACGCTATGAAACTCAAAGTCGACCATAAGAAAAAATTTGGACAGACCAAAAATACATGGAGATTATGGAAAATCTACAAGAGAATGAATGGAGCAACCAGGAAATTAAAGAGGAAATTTAAAACAGATGAAAATAAACCATGTTTCTCCACACCTCTGGGATGTAGCAAAGGCAGTCCAAAGAGGGAAGTCCAGAGCAATATAGGCCTACCTCAAGAAACAAGAAGTCTCTAATACACAACCTAACCCTACAACTAAAGGAGCTGGAAAAGGAATAGCAAACAAAGCCTCAAGCCTACAGAAGACGGGAAAAAAATAAAGATTAGAGCAGAAAGAAACAATACAGAAACAACAAAACAGTAGAATGGAATAACAAACCTAAGAGCTGGTTATTCAAAATAATTAATAAAATGGATCAAGCCCTAGCCAGCCTTATCACCAAGAAAAGAAAAAAGACCTAAATAAATTAAATCACAAATGAGAGAAGAGAGATCACAATCAACACCAGAAAAATAAGACAATTATAACGGAATACTATGAAAGATTATTCGATAACAAACTGGGAGACCTGGAAGAAATGGACAAATACCTAGAAATGTGCAAACGAGCAAAACTGATATAGGAAGAAATAGAAAATATGAACAGACCCATAACTAGCAAAGGAATTGAATCAGCAAGGCACCTGGGTGCCTCAGTGGTTGAGTATCTGCTTTGGCTCATGTCATGTTCCCTGGGTCCTGGGGATCAAGTCCCACATCAGGCTCCCCGCATGGAGGCTTATTTTCCTTCTGCCTATACCTCTGTCTCTCTGTGCCTCTCGTGAATACATAAATAAAATCTTTAAAAAAGAAAAAAGATAAAAAGATGAGAAAGGACCCAAATAAAATCACAATTGAGAAAAGAGAAATAACAACCAACACTAGAGAAATACAAATGATTATAATTGAACATTATGAAAAATGATATGCCAGCAACCTAGAACCTGGAAGAAATACATCAATTCCTAGAAATATATAACAAAGCAAAAATGAAAAAGGAAGAAATAAGAAACTTGAACAGAGAGATAACCAGCAAAAAAATTGAATCAGCAATCAAGAATCTCCCAACAGGAGATGCTTAGATCAATAGAACAGAATGGAAAGCCGAAACAAGATACAAACCTATAACTCCATGATCCATTAATCAACAACAAGGCAGGAAGGAATATCCAATGGCACCAAGACAGTCTCTTCAACAAACCCTAACCCTGACCCCAGGATAAGAATAAATGGTGTTGGGAAAACCAAGCAGCCACATGCAGAAGAATGAAACTGGAACATTTTCTTACACCATATATATAAAAAATAAACTCAAAATGTGTGAAAGACCTAAAAGTGAGACCTGAAACCATAAAAAGAAGAAAAGAGGGGCAGCAACGTCTTTGACATTGGCCATTGGATATTCTTTCTAGATATACCTCTGAGTTGAGGGAATCAAAAGCAAAAATAGTATTGGGACTTCATCAAATTGAAAAGCTTCCACATAATGAAGGAAAGAAACAACACTAAAAGGCAACATACAGGAGGAAGGGCAAGAGGACAGAAGAATAGGGTCTTCAAAATCAAATCACCTGTCTCCACCAAATTACCTAGATAACCTTCAAATCATCCTGAAAATCTTCGAATTCGGCCTGAGATTTAAACAGAGACCAGCTGGAATTCTACATGGAGAAAAGTTCGCGCTTCAATCAAGGTAGGAAGACGGGGGAAAAAGAAATAAAGAAACAAAAGGCATCCAAAGTGGAGGGGTCCCACGAGGAGCTGGGCTAAGGCTGGGGCGAGTGTTCCCAGGACAGGAGGCTCTGTCCCAGAGAAGCAGGAGCTGCACCAATCTTCCTGGTGCACAGGGAGTTAGAGCAGGACCCCTGAAGGGCGGGGGTGCTCTCGGGCTCCCTGGGACACTAACAGACACCTGCCCCTCAAACAGGAGAGTGCGACGAGCTCCCTAAGTGCTGCAGCGGGCACATATTGATGTGGGAACAGATCAGAGGGGCATGGGCGGTGGCTCCGCGGAGGGGGCTGTCTGGTTCTGGGAAGAGTTCCACAGCGGTGGCTCTGGCAGAGGAAGAGGCACAGGGCGGAGGGGGCTGGGCAGCTCCAGGAGCAGCTCAGACGGGCTCCGGTGGAGGCTCTGCGGAGAGGTGGATGTGTGGCCAAGAGCGCGAATCCAACAGCACAGACCAGGAGCAGAGGGCCACAGGCCACAGCCCACGATCCGGCCTCTCCGGGGACAGTCAGAGGCCAGGAGGGCCCAGGACAGTGAGGACGCTCCTGCCCCAAGCTGAGCAGATCATCGGCCCCACCGTGGAGCGTCCATGCCCCTGCAGAGAGAGAGCTCCACAGTTACTGTGGGGGATGAATCCAGGTTTCCAGAGCTGCCACAGCCACTGGAGTTGTTCCTCCAGTAGCCTCACAGGGTAAACAACCCCCACTGAGCCCTGCCCCAGGCAGGGGGCAGAGCAGCTCCCCCAAGTGCTAACACCTGAAAATCAGCACCACAGGCCCCTCCCACAGAAGACCACTAGAGGGATAAGTTCCAGGGGAAGTCAAGGGCCTTAAAGTATACAGAATCAGAAGATACTCCCCGTGTGTTCTTTTTTGTTGTTGTTGTTCTTTCTGATTTCTGATTGCTTCCCCCACCTTTTTTTCACCTTTCTTTCTTTTTCTTTCTGTTTTTCTTCTCTTTGTTCCTTTTTTTCCTTTCTTCTTTATTCTTTATCTCTTTTCCTTCCTTCTGTCTCTCTCTTTTTCTCCATCTCCCAGTACAACGTGTTTTTGGCCACACTGCACTGAGCAAAATGACTAGAAGGAAAACTTCACCTCAAAAGAAAGAATCAGAAAAAGTCCTGTCTCCCACAGAGTTACAAAATCTGGATTACAATTCAATGTCAGAGAGCCAAATAAGAAGCACTATTATAGAGCTACTGGTGGCTCCAGAAAAAAAAGAATAAATGCCTCAAGAGACGTCATGACTGCAGAAATTAGATCCAATCAGGCAGAAATTAAAAATCAATTGAATGAGATGCAATCCAAACTAGATGTCCTAACGATGAGGGTTAATTAGGTGGAAGAACGAGTGAGTGACATACAAGAAAAGTTGATGGCAAAGAGGGAAACTGAAAGAAAGAGACAGAGAATTAAAAGACCATGAAGACAGATTAAGGGAAATAAACGACAGACTGAGGAAGAAAATCCTACATTTCATTGGGTTTCCTGAGGGTGCCGAAAGGGCCAGAAGGCCAGAGTATGTATGTGAACAAATCATAGCTGAAAGGTTTCCTAATATGGGAAGGGAAACAGGCATTCAGATCCAGGAAATAGAGAGATCCCCCCCTAAAATCAATAAAAACCGTCCAACACCTCGACATTTAATAGTGAAGCTTGCAAATTCCAAAGATTAAGAGAAGATCCTTAAAGCAGCAAGAGACAAGAAATCCCTGACATTTATGGGGAGGAGCATTGAGGTAACAGCAGACCCTCCACAGAGACATGGCAGGCCAGAAAGGGCTGGAAGGATATATTCAGGGTCCTAAATGAGAAGAACATGCAACCAAGAATACTTTATCCAGCAAGGCTCTCATTCAAAATGGAAGGAGAGATAAAGAGCTTCCAAGACAGGCAGGAACTGAAAGAATATGTGACCTTCAAACCAGCTCAGCAAGACATGTTAAGGGGGACTCTTAAAATTCCCCTTTAAGAAGAAGTTCAGTGGAACAATCCACAAAAACAAGGACTGAATAGATATCATGATGACACTAAACTCATATCTGTCAAGAGTAACTCTGAATGTGAACGGGCTTAATGACCCCATCAAAAGGTGCAGGGTTTCAGACTGGATAAAAGAGCAGGACCCATCTATTTGCTGTCTACAAGAGATGCATTTTAGACAGAAGACACCTACAACGTGAAAATAAAAGGTTGGAGAACCATTTACCATTCAAATGATCCTCAAAAGAAAGCAGGGGTAGCCATCCTTAAATCAGATAAACTAAAATTTACCCCGAAGACTGTAGTGAGAGATAAAGAGGGACACTATCTCATACTTAAGTATGAGTATGGATCTCATCCAACAAGAGGACTTAACAATCCTCAATATATATGCCCTGAAGGTGGGAGCTGCCAAATATTGAAACCAATTAATAACCAAAGTGAAGAAATACTTAGATAATAATACACTTATACTTGGTGACTTCAATCTTGCTGTTTCTACACTCGATATGTCTTCGAAGCAGAACATATCCGAAGAAAGGAGAGCTTTAAATGATGCATTTGACCAGATGGATTTCACAGATATCTACAGAACTTTACATCCAAACTCAACTGAATACACATTCTTCTCAAGTGCACATGGAACTTTCTCCAGAATAGACCACATACTGGGTCAAAAATCGGGTCTGAACTGATACCAAAGGATGGGGATCATCCCCTGCATATACTCAGACCATAATGCCTTGAAATTAGAACTAAATCACAACAAGAAGTCTGGAAGGACCTCAAACACATGGAGGTTAAGGACCATCCTGCTAAAAGATGAAAGGTCAATCAGGAAATTAAGGAAGAAATAAAGAGATTCATGGAAACTAATGATAATGAAGACACAACTGTTCAAAATCTTTGGGATGCAGCACAAGCAGTGCTAAGGGGGAAAAACATCCCAAAACAAGCATTCATTCAAAAATGGGAAAGAAGTGAAATACAAACCTTACACATGAATGAGCTAGAGAAGTAACAGCAGATGGACCCTACACCCAGCAGAAGAGAGTTAATTAAGATTCAAGCAGAACTCAACGAAATGGAGACCAGAAGAAGTGTGGAACAGATCAACAGAACCAGGAGTTGGTTCTTTGAAAGAATTAATAACATAAAAAAACCATTAGCCAACCTTATTAAAAAGAAGAGAGAGAAGACTCAAATTAATAAAATCACGAATCAGAAAGGAGAGATCACTACCAACACCAAGGAAATACAAACGATTTTAAAAACATATTATGAACAGCTAAACGACAATAAATTAGCAATCGAGAGGAAATGGAAGCATTCCTGGAAAGTCAGAAACTACCAAAACTGGAACAGGAAGAAATGGAAAACCTGAAGAGGGCAATAACCAGGGAGGAAATTGAAGCAGTCATCAAAAACCTCCCAAGACACAAGAGTCCAGGGCCAGATGACTTCCCAGGGGAATTCTATCAAACGTTTAAGAAGAAATCAAACCTATTCTACTAAAGCTGTTTGGAAAGATAGAAAGAAATGGAGTACTTCCAAATTCGTTCTATTAAGCCAGCATCACCTTAACTCCAAAACCAGACAAAGATCCCACAAAAAAGAGGAGAATTACAGACCAATATCACTGATGAACATGGATGCAAAAATTCTCAACAAGATACAAGCCAATAGGATCCAACAGTACATTAAGAAAATTATTCACCATGACCATGTAAGATTTATCCCCAGGACACAAGGCTGGTTCAACACTCGTAAAACCATCAATGTGATTCATCATATCAGCAAGAGAAAAACCAAGAACCATATGATCCTCTCACTGGATGCAGAGCAAGCATTTGACAAAACACAGCATCCATTCCTGACCAAAACTCTTCAGAGCGCAGGGATAGAGGGAACATTCCTCAGCATCTTAAAAGCCATGTACAAAAAGCCCACAGCAAATATCATTCTCACTGGGGAAGCACTGGGAGCCTTTCCCCTAAGATCAGGAATAAGACAGGGATGTCCATTCTCACCACTGCTATTCAACGTACTACTGGAAGTACTAGCCTCAGCAATCTGACATCAAAAAGACATTAAAGGCTTTCAAATTGTCAAAAAAGAAGTCACACTCTCCCTCTTCACTGATGACATGATACTGTACATAGAAAACCCAAAAGCCTCCACCCCAAGATTGCTAGAACTCATACAGCAATATGGTAGCATGGCAGGATACAAACCAATGCCCAGAAATCAATGGCATTTCTATACACTAACAATGAGACTGAAGAAAGAGAAATGAAGGAGTCAATCCCATTTAGAATTGCACCCGACAGCATAAGATACCTGGGAATAAACCTAACCAAAGGGGTAAAGGATCTATGCCCTAAAAACTATAGAACGCTTCTGAAATAAATTTAAGAAGGCCCAAAGAGATGGAAAAACACTCCATGCTCATGGATTGGCAGAATGAATATTGTGAAAATGTCAATGTTACCCAGGGCAATCTACACGTTTAATGCAATCCTTATCAAAATACCATGGACTTTCTTCAGAGAGTGAGAACAAATTATTTTAAGATTTCTGTTGAATCAGAAAAGAATAGCCAGGGAAATATTAAAAAAGAAAACCATATCTGGGAGCATCACAATGCCAGTTTTCGGGTTGACCTACAAAGCTGTGGTCAACAAGGCCATGTGGTACTGGCACAAAAACAGACACATACATCAATGGAACAGAACAGAGAACCCAGAAGTGGACCCTGAACATTATGGTCAACAAATATTCGATAAAGGAGGAAAGAATATCCACTGGAAGAAATTCAGTCTCTTCAAGAGATGGTGCTGGGAAAATTGGACATCCACATGCAGAAGAATGAAACTAGACCACTCTCTTTCACCATACACAAAGATGGATGAACATGAACTCAACATGGATGAAAGATCTAAATGTGAGACAAAAGTCCATCAAAATGCTAGAGGAGACCACAGGCAACACCCTTTTGGAACTCGACCACAGTAACTTCTTGCAAGATACATCCACGAAGGCAAAAGAAACAAAAGCAAAAATGAACTACTCGGACTTCATTGAGATAAGAAGCTTTTGCACAGCAAAGGATACAGTCAACAAAACTAAAAGACAACCTACAGCATGGGAGAAGATATTTGCAAATGACGTATCAGATAAAGGGCTAGTTTCCAAGATCTATAAAGAACTTCTTAAACTCAACACCAAAGAAACAAACGATCCAATCATGAAATGGACAAAAGACATGAACAGAAATCTCACAGAGGAAGACATAGACAAGGCCAACATACACATGAGAAAATGCTCTGCATCACTTGCCATCAGGTAAATACAAATCAAAGCCACAATGAGATATGACCTCATTCCAGTGAGAATGGGGAAAATTAACAAGGCAGGAAACCACAAATTTTGGAGAGGATGCGGTGAAAAGGGAACCCTCTTTCACTCTTGGTGGGAATGTGAACTGGTGCAGCCACTATGGAAAACTGTGTGGAGGGTCCTCAAAGAGTTAAAAATAGACCTACACTACGACCCAGCTGTTGTACTGTTGTGGATTTACCCCAAAGATTCAGATGCAATGAAACGCCGGGACACCTGCACCCCGATGTCTCCAGCAGCAATGTCCATAATGGGCAAACTGTGGAAGGAGCCTTGGTCCATCGAAAGATGAATGGATAAAGAATATGTGGTTTATGTATACAATGGAATATTACTCAGCCATTAGAAATGACAAGTACCCACCATTTGCTTCAACGTGGATGGAACTGGAGGGTATTATGCTGAGTGAAGTAAGTCAATCGGAGAAGGACAAACATTGTATGTTCCTATTCATGTGGGCAATATAAATAATAGTGAAAGGGAATATAAGGGAAGGAGAAGAAATGTGTGTGAAATATCAGAAAGGGAGACAGAACATAAAGACTCCTAAATCTGGGAAATGAACTAGGGGTGATGGAAGGGGAGGAGGGCGGGGTTTGGGGGTGAGTGGGTGACGGTCACTGAGGCTGGCACTTTACAGGATGAGCAATTGGTGTTATTCTGTATGTTGGAAAATTGAACACCAATAAAAAATAAATTTGTTATTTAAATAAGTAGAAAGAACGAAGGAAAGAGTGGCACCTGAGTGGCTCAGGCAGTTGAGCTTCTGCCTTAGGCTCACATCATGATCCAGGTCCCAAGGCAGGCTCCCTGTTCAGCAGGGAACCTGCTTCTCCTTCTCCCTCTGCCTCTCTCACTAATGCTTTTTATCTTCTCTCTCTCTCAAATAAATAAATAACATCTTTGAGAAAGAAACAAACAAACCCAGACGAAAGAGACGTCTCCCATATAGAAGAATTTCAAACAATTTGTGCAGACATTCCACCCTCAAGTTGATGAGCATAGCTTCCCACTCGTATGTGTGGAATACACATAGTAACTTCCTTCCTCAAAATATATTATGAAAAAGTTAAATATTATTATTATTATTAATAATAATGATAATAATAATGATGAATCACTTTACTATGGAGAAAGCTGACAAACACTATCTCATTAAGATGATCAGATCGATACCAAGACTGATAAATCATGCTCATAGTATCTAGCATTTATATGATATAATAAAAATGGCAGTATATCTCTGCATATAATCCACAGAAACAGTTCAATCATGAGATAAACAACAGACATGTCCCAACTGAAGGAAATTTTACAAAATACTCTACTTCTCAAAGTGTTCCAGTTCAACAACAACAAGGAGAGCCTGAAAGACTGTCACAATCTAGAGGAGCCTAAGAAAATGAGGACAAAGGTAATGTGACATGAGGGATGGTAACTTAGCAAAAACTAAGGAAATCTGAATTAAGTATGGTCTTTGGTGAATGCAAATATTTTAATATTGATTCATTAGCTAATATTTGTACCATACTAAAATAAGATATCAATAATTGGAGAAATTGAGTGGAAGTGCAAGGGTATTCTCTGTACTATCATTTAATTTCCCTATAAATCTTTGTTTTTTTCTAATCAATAAGATTTATTTTGAAAATTGACTTAAATGAATCAGGCTCCAAGTGTGAAGACACTTTAAGAATAGTTTAATTAACTTTGTCTCATTCTTAAAGAGTTCCCTCGTTGGGAACAAAGTAAGGATTTCATATCAGAAGGAAAGAAAAACACTTATGAACACGTATAATGACTCCTAAACCAGAAAAGCAGGAAAAGATAATAAATAGCAAAAATCAGATAAAAATACTTCTATTATAAAAGACACTATACTGCAAGTGCATTTAATATTAGCAATGCATAACATTTATTACCTTGACACTGGTCTTGCAAAGAGTTCACAGTGCTTCAGTGTCAGTTGAAACAGGGGAAGAATCTCAGGGAAGAATCCTTCACATAATAATAGGACCATTGGTAGTAATGTTTTTCAGATCTTTCCAAATCCATAAAGATGCATTTCCTGATGAGTGACTGAGCTGTGAAGAAAGAGATGAGAAACCCTCTCTGAATTACTTGTGTCAGTATATTTTAACCATAGTACTACGGATAGTAAATTATCCTTATTAACAGGAAATACACATCAGATTGGAATCTGAGCAATCAGATGGGCAGAGAAAAAACGCTTTGACTTGCTCTTCATCTTCTAAAGACAAAGGAGAGCTTGTCTATGTACAAAGTCAGTTGTCAAGATAGTCTTAGGGAATAAGAGTCTGCAGCATCGAATCCTCCTACATATCCGAGATGCCCGCGCTCCAGGTCTTCCTGATCCCAAATCCCTGGGCCTGTCCCCCAACACAGGCTGCCATGCTGCACATTTGCAATTGCTCTAATAGTAGCTCTAAGGAAGGGGGAAGGAGCTAGATAGGATGGGACGGGATGCATGGAGGCTGTGAAAATTAAGACCATTCCAATTTTAGTTCAGCGTTAGCACATGTCCAGCTAGGGCCCTGCACTGACCACTCAGAGCCCCAGGGGCAGGAGTCACAGCAAACCCCAGACAGGGGTCGCCTTTATCTGTTGATGTCTCCATGTGCATCTTAGACAAAGGGGATGCCCTGTGTCTGCAGACCACCCATGCCATGCCCCTTGTTCCCCACCCCCACAGCATCCCCCTACATCATCATTCCCCATGGCATCCCCCTACACCATCCCCCTTACACCCACATAACCCACAAAATCCCCACCCACACTATACCCCAACACCATCCTCCCTACATCATCCCCCACATTCCACCAACATCATAACCCTGCCCCCACACCATCAACCCCCACACCATCGGACCCCAGCAAGGACCTGGTGGGACATGCTCAGCCTCCCCTGCGTTCTCTAGATACCGTGCTCCCATCAGAAGCACGGTGACCCCTAGAGTACACAGGGGTTGCAGGGAGGGGGGGAACAATGAGCCCCTGAGAGTGTGGGTGCAGGTGAGTGCTGCAGAGGACCCACTGTGCCCTGCCTAAGCCCATTGTCCCTCCTTGAGGGTGGCACACCCTGCACAGGACACCAGCTGCTAACCCAGAGGGACCAGGGCTGGCCTGGCCTCAGGCTCTGTGGGTGCCGGGGTATTTTGAGCCCCCCCAAGGCCCAACACAAACACTAATGGGATCCAGGCCCCCATGGCTCTGGCCATCCCTGGATACTGGCCCCGTGCTGAGTGAGCACTCTCCCAGCTGGATGTGGCCTCCAGGGCCCTGGGCATGCCCCACAGATCCAGGTCTTTGAACTAGGGCAGCCCTAGAGATCCCGGACCACCCCAGGGTGGGGAGAGCAGGGGTAGGCTAGTGGGTCTCACTCGCACACACACCAGGAGGCAGGCTCCTCCAGGTGTTGGGGCCCCAGGGGCCCTGAGGCCGGGGTCCAGCTGCCTTGTAGGGACCCATCGCAGTAGCCCATGAGCTGCAGGTCCACGTCAGCACTGCTGTCCTCAGGACCCTCTATCAGGCTGAAACCTCAGGACATATGCCCCAATCCAGAGTCCACACATGATCCCAGGTGAGGGACTACAGCACCCGCCCCCCAACCCCATGTGATTCTTACCCTCCACTAAAGGACAGAAAGGTCTCCCTCCCCAGGGGAAGGCGTGCACCCTCGGCTCTGAGCCCCTTTGCTGTAGAAAGTCAATAAAGTGGTGTGTTGTGAAAATGCACAGCCAGCCTGTTTCTGTGTCTCCCAGATCACTGTGCATGGGGTGTGGAGAGACCCCCAGAGAGGAGGAGGGGGCACCACCCAGGCCCCAACCAGCCCCTGCAGGGGCGCCGCTCGGCACATACAGCTGACGTCCCCACGTGCATTCCAGGGGTGGCCAGATGCCAGGGTCAGGACCCCACAGAGTTTACTGGGACTCAGCCTGTGCCCCGCGGGCCAGTAGGGGCTGGGACAGAGTGACAGCCAGGGAGCCTCAGGTCACCAGGGTCTGTGCAAAGTGACCTGGGAGGTCTGTGCTCCCTCTGTCAAGGGGGCCGGGTTGGCCAGGTTCCGGGGCACTTCCTCCCCTCCCCGCATCCCTGTGCCTGTGTGCCTGGGTCACAGAGGGCATGTGGGGTGGTCAGCGGGGCCCTGGAAGGATGTCAGGACAGCAGGCCCTTGTGTTATGCCCAAGATTGCAAATCTGGCAACCCCACAAGGAGCCAACACCAATGCAAACACACCAGGGTTTCTTTACAAGCTCCAGCTTGCGTCCAAGTGCACCCTACACAGTGGAGCAAGGACTTGGACCCCGAGACTAAGAGGTATAGCAGCTTTAGAGGGGCCAGTGGCCCATCAGATACACAGAAAATTGCACAGTCATGTGGGTCCACACTCAGGTGGCTGATTGAATTACACCTTACTTTATAGTATCCACTTGAGCTGGCCTATTACTTTGATCAGAATCAGTGCGCAGCTTTGGCAGGCACAAAGCAGGGTTACATTTTTATGAGCCAATTATGGATTAGGGTGTGCCCAGTGCCTTGAGAAGGGCAGTGCAGCACCTTTAAGAAGGTCATGTGGGGGTCATAGGGGCGGTGGTGGGTGTAGCACAAAATGGAAGCAGTCCTGCTCTGCTTGTCCAAGGGTTGGGGAATTTTGTTAAATTTCCTGGGTCCCACACTTGCAGCTCATGCATCTGGGCCACCCTCACCAGGTGGACTCAGTGTGCACACCTTGTGGTGCTGGATCTCTCACAGCAGCATGTGGAGGGCACCCTCCTCGCCCTAGTGAGTAGGGGCTGCATGAGCATTGGGCTTGGCCTGAAGGCCAGGCAGCACAGGGGACCGAGAAACCCAGCCCCGTCCACACCCAGACTCCCACACACAGGCAGCCCCATGTCTCCTCACCATGGACAACCGGCTCTTCAGGAGCTCCCACCAGGGTGGCCCCGAGGTCTGGCTCCCTGCTGGAGAGGAACCCCCGAGAAGAGAAGCAACCTGCGCTTGGAGGGACCCACTGCTGGACATGGGAATGTGCCAAGCTGGACCTTCAAGCTCAGCTGACCCTCCAGGGGAAAGTCAATGCATGAGCGAGCCCCGGGTTGGCCAGGAGAGCCCAGCTAGCCGCCCAGCGCCAGCACAAGAATTGATGTTTTTCCAACTATTGCGGCGTTTGGTGACCCAGCCAGAGGATCAGATAGCTGAACATGATAGCAGCATGTGATAGACACACACACACCCCAAAACCAGCAAAAGTCGGAATCCCCCCAATGTTGTCAAACAGCCGCCGGATAGCTACATACACGACACTGTGGTCCCCATTAGGATACATGGAAGACGTTATAAACCACGACTGCAGAGGTGCTGGAGGCATGGCGATGTGCCTGCTGGGTTCCAGCAAGGAGCGCAGAGGGGCAGGAAGCATCCTACGGAGGTGGGGGCCCTCCTAGGAAAGGACACCAGGTCCCTTAAAGGCGACAGATGGTGAAATCTGTCCTCCTCTGTTTCAGCTTCTGGTTTTATGCCTAAATGCCTTTTTCCTCAATCAAAATAGCAAAAATTTATTTTATGTTTTTAATTTTCTTTTTATTGGAGTCCAATTTGTATGAGTTCTTTCTTCAGCAAGGGTGTCCATCAGGATAAAAAGAGACATAAAGAGTTTCCCAGACAGGCAAAATATAAAGGAGTTCATGACCACTAAACCAGTCCAGTTAGGAGTTTTAGGAGGGACTCTACTAGTGGGGGAAAGAAAGAGACCAAAAGCAACAAAGACTAGAAAGGACCCGAGAATGTCATCAGAAACACTAACTCTACCGGTAACACGAGGGCACTAAGTTCATATCTTTCAATAATCACTCTGAATGCTGATAGACTGAATGCTCCAATCAAAAATATAGGGTATCAGAGTGGCTTAAAAAACAGGATCCTGGATGCCTGGGGGCCTCAGTGGTTGAATATCTGCTTTGGCTCAGGTCATGATCCTGGGGTTCTCAAGGATCAAGTCCCACATCAGGCTCCAAAAATGAAGCCTCATTTTCCCTCTACCTATGCCTCTGCCTCTCTGTGTCTCTCATGAGTACATAAATAAAAGATTTAAAAAAGAAAAAAGATAAAAAGATGAGAAAGGACCCAAATAAAATCACAAATGAGAAAAGAGAAATAACAACCAACACTAGAGAAATACAAATGATTATAAGAGAACAATATGAAAAATTATATGCCAGCCACCTAGAACCTGGAAGAAATAGATCAAATCCTAGAAATATATAACATAGCAAAAATGAAAAAGGAGGAAATAAGAAACTTGAACAGACAGATAACCAGCAAAAAAATTGAATCAGCAATCAAGAATCTTCCAAAAGGAGATGCTTAGATCAATAGAACAGAATGGAAAGCTGAAACCAGATACAAACCTGTAACTCTAGGATCCAAAAATCAACAACAAGGCAGGAAGGAATATCCAATGGCACAAAGACAGTCTCTTCAACAAACGCTAACCCTGACCCCAGGATAAGAACAAATGATGTTGGGAAAACCAGGCAGCCACATGTAGAAGAATGAAACTGGACCACTTTCTTACACCATATATATAAAAATAAATTCAAAATGGATGAAAGACCTAAATGTGAGACCTGAAACCATAAAAAGAAGAAAAGATGGGCAGCAGCCTCTTTGACATTGGCCATTTGATCTTAATTCTAGATATGCCTCTGAGGTGAGGGAAACAAAAGCAAAAATACTATTATGACTGCATCAAATTGAAAAGCTTCCACAAAGTGAAGGAAACAACCAACGCATAAAGGCAACATACAAAATGAGAGGAGATATTTGTAAACAACACATCCAATAAAGAGTTAGTATTCAAAATACATAAAGCAAACATAAATCTCAGCATCCTAAACACAAATTATCCAACCACAGATTGGCAGAAGACATGAATGGATGTTGTCTCTGACAAGACATCCAGATGGCTGCCAGACACACGGAAAGGCACTCAGCGTCACCCATCATCAGGGAAATACACACCACAAACACAATGAGATGTCATCTGACAGCCGTCAGAATGACTAAAATTAACAACACAAGAAACAACAGGTGTTGGTGAGGCTATGGAGAAGGGGGAGCCCCCTTATACTCCTGTTGGTCATGCGATCAGGTGCAGCCATGGTAAAAAACAGTGTGGAGGGTCCTCGAGAAGTTAAAAATAGGGGATCCCTGGGTGGCGCAGCGGTTTGGTGCCTGCCTTTGGCCCAGGGCATGATCCTGGAGACTCAGGATTGAATCTCACGTCAGGCTCCCAGTGCATGGAGGCTGCTTCTCCCTCTGCCTTTGTCTCGGCCTGTCTCTCTGTCTCTCTCTCTCTCTCTCTCTCTTTCTCTCTGTGACTATCATGAAAATTTTTTTAAAATAGAAGTTAAAAATAGAGCTACACTACGATTCCAAAATTGCACAGCTCGGTATTTACCTGAGGCGAGGGAAACAAAAGCAAAATACTATTGGGACTTCATCAAATTGAAAAGCTTCCACAAAGTGAAGGAAACAACCAACGCTAAAAGGCAACATACAAAATGAGAGGAGATATTTTATAAACAACACATCCAATACAGAGTTAGTATTCAAAATACATAAAGCAAACATAAATCTCAGCATCCTAAACACAAATTATCCAACCGCAGATTGGCGGGATACAAAAGTAGTTTAGTAGATTTTACCCCGAGGATACAAAAGGAGTTTAGTAGATTCGAAGAGAGACACGCCACCCAGTGTTTGTAACAGTGGAGTCCACAACAGCTAAACTGTGGTTACAGCCCAGATGTTCATCGACAGATGAATGGGCAGAGACGATGTGGTAAATATACACACTGCGACATCAAACGGTCATCAGAAGGGATGAAATCAAGCCATTTACAATGACTTGGGAGAGGCAGCGCAGGGGCTCCTGTCAGCATGGATGCAGGCCCACATCTTCCTGAAGCCTCCCCGCTCATCCTGAGGCGGCCCACATGCTCCTGTCAGTGGGTATTCGGGCCCACAATTTCCTAAAGCCTGCCCGCAGGTCCTGAAGCGGCCCAGGGGCTCCTATAAGAGTCGATGGGGGCCCAAATCTTCCTGAATCCTCACCGTGGATTCTGGGGTGGCCCAGGGGCTCCTGTCAGCATGGATGAGGGCCCACATCTTCCTGAAGCCTCACCGCGGGTCCTGAGGAGACTGGGACTCCTATCAGCATGAACGTAGCCCAATGTCCCCCTGAGGACTCACCGTGGGTCCTGAGTGGGCTGCCAGTCATCAGCGTGGATACATCCCCATGTCCTTCTCAGGCCTCTCCAACAAAGGCGGGCTGCTGTTAGTGTAGGCAGAAGCGGCCTACTGTGCATAAGGGCCTGCTTGATGGGGCCTTGTCTACGGTGCTCCCTGCTGGATGCTCAGGCACTACAGGAGGCCCTCAGGAGGCAGAGTGCCACTGCCAGACCACACCTGCCTCCTTCGTGGTTCCAGCTGTGGCCTGTTAGCTTTGGAAATGTCTCACTGAAATGGAGCCCAACACCCGGCTTCCCCAGAAATACTTAAGGACAATGAATTGGAGCCCACAGGACGTGAAACGAAATATGGACCAGACTTTTACCACATCCTTCAAAACTCACTCAACCCTCTTCCACTGTGGGCGGGACTGCGGGCTGGTGCATCCACCCTGGAAACAGTGTGGAGGCTCCTCAGGAAGTTACCAATAGAGCCGCCCTGTGACCAGCAAGTGCATGGCCTAGAGCTCACACCAAAGATGCAGATGCAGTGAGACTCGACTCGGGACACCTGCACCCAAATATCCACAGCAGCCGGGTCCATGGTAGCACACTGTGGGAGGAGCATCGGTGCCCTCGGGCAGATGATGGATAAAGAGAATGGGAGATACATGATGGTCATAGAGAGAGGGATGGTACTCAGCTATCAAGGAGAAGGAAATCTTGCCATTTGCAATGACGTGGATAGAACTAGAAGGATCATGTTAAGTGAAATAAGTCAGTCGGGAAAGAGAATGACTGTGTGGTGTCATTCATAGGTGGAATTTAAGAAGCAAAGCAGATGAACATCTGTGAAGGGAAGGAAAAACAAATAAGATGAAACCAGATACAGGAAATACAGACTCTTATCATAGAAAACAAACTGAGTGTCACTGGAGAGGGGGGAGGGGGGGAAGGGGATAACAGGGCACCAGCATGAAGGAGGGCATGTGATTTCATGAGCACTTCGGTTATCTCCAACTGGTGAATCCCTGAATTCTTCCCCTGAAAGTATAATACACTATACGTTAATTCATTGGATTTAAATTAAAGTAAGTTAAAAAAATCAGTTGTATCAGAGCACATTTCCTTCTGAACTCTCTGTTCTCCTCCTTCAGCTTATGCCGGGACCAGCCCCCATGGGTCTGGTTTGTTTCAATAGGTGCCATGCCTCGTCCATGGCCCAGGCCAGGGCTAGAAATCACGACTCTGAGATCAGGACTGGAGGTGAGGTCAAGAGTCAGCTGCTTAACTGACGGAGCCAGCCAGGGGCCTGAGAACCACACTGCTTTATCCTGTGTCTCTGTGACATCCTTTGAAATAGAAAAGTGCTGCGTCCCACTCTGTCTTGCTTCTCCTATTCTGATTTGCTGTCCGGGGTCATTTGTGGGGGCGGATGGATGTTATGGGTTTTTTTTTTCCTATTTCTAAGATCTGCCACCATGATTTTGATTGGAATGTCATTGAAACTGAGGGTGGCTTCAGGAACTGTGGACATTTTCACAAGATGAGGCTCGCACCCCATGAGCCTAGGACCGCCTCCCAGAGCCTGGTATGGCTCAGGGCACAAGTCTTGTGATCCTTCGGTTCAGTCTCACTATTTCATCTCTGTGATGCTCCTGAGAAGCGAGTCACATCCTTCATTTCCTTCCTGAGTGCTCATTGTCGGGACACAGCAAGGCTACTGAGCTCTGTAGGGTCAGTTTATGTCCCGTGACTTTACTGAACTCACTCCTTAGTTCTAACAGGATTTGGTGGAGGCTCTCGGGTTTTCTGTTTCTAGCACCATGTCTTCAGCAAATGGGGACAGTGTGACGTCCCCCGTCCAGGTGTGGAACCTTTGCTCTTTCCTGTCTGTTGACTACATTAGGACTTCCAGTGCTGAGAGGGGTCCTCCTTGGCTTGTTCTTGCTCAGGGGGGATGATTTCAGGTTTTCACACTTGAGGATGACGACAATTGTGGGCCTTCCTAGTGGCCTTAATTCAGTTGATAGACATTTCCTCAAAACACACTATGCTTTTGATGTTGTATTTTGTCAAATGCATTTTATGCAACTCTTGAGAGGATCCTTTGCTTTTTGTCCTTTCTCTTCTTTTCTTTTGTAAAAAGATTTAATTTACATATCCTTGAGAGACAGAGAGAGAGAGAGGCAGAGACACAGGCAGAGGGAGAAGGCGGCTCCATGTAGGGAACCTGCCATGGGACTCGATCCCAGGACTCCAGGATCATGCCCTGGGCCGAAGGCAGGTGCTAACCTGCTGTACCTCCTGGGCTGCCCCATTTCCTTTCTCTGGTTAATGTGATGGATCCTGCTGACTGATCGACAGAGGGGCCATGGGTAGGACACGGGCAACATTGATGAACAATAGTAACAGCTATAAGTGTCTGGTTCTCAAATAAATAAGTCACAGAAATTTAGAAAGTACAGCCTAGGGAATAGAGTCAGTACCGTTGTGACAACTTTGTACGGGGACAGTCAGTGACACCACTTCTTGTGGGGAGAGCTGAGTAAGGCACAGAATTGTCAAGTCACTAGTTGTAGCTCTGAAACTACTGTCTTCTTGTGTGTCGACTGTACTTCAATAAATATCAAGGAATAGGGGTTTCTGGTAGGACTCCCGGTGGATCCGTGAAAGGCATTTACACGGTGGTTACACACAGGAAAGCACCTCTGCAGAGGGGATAAAGATGCTCACATGTCTTCATGTTAATTTTGAGAAGATTTACTAGAGAGAGGGTGCAGTGGGGAGGGGCGGAGGGAGAGGCGGAACCTGGAGCGGACTCCTCAGCCACCGGAGCCCAAGCCCCACCCAAGGCTCCAAGCCACAACCTCGAAATCCTGACCTGAACCAAACTAAAGAGTCAACGTGGAACTGACTGAAGCACCCCGGAGCCCCTCAAATGTTCTTAAGTGCAAGCCCCTGCTGTGAACTCTGGGGTTCGGAGGGACGTCTGTGACCCCCAGTCTGCGTAGAAGGGTGGAAGGCCTGCAGGGCCCGAGGATGGGAACTGAGGATGTGAGAGGGTGCCTGCATCCCATTCCCACCCGGAGATGGGATGGAACCCTGCCCCGCGACCCTCAGCCTTCAGGGTGAAGGGCTAAGTGCTGAATGGACCCTGCCTGCCCACAGTCATGATGTGGGACCCTACTGTGGGTGGAACTGTGCTGGCCCCGGGTTCCACTGATGCCTGGCACTCACTGTGCATCCGCAGACCTTTGGAAGCACTCGTGCTCCAGATCTGGCTCACAGTGACGCGACTCTCCTGCTCCCCCAGTAGCTCAGTACTCCCACTCTCCTCAGTACCCCAACTCTCCCACTCTCCCCAGTACCCCAGAACTCACACTCTCCCAAGTCCTCCAACACTCCCACTCTCCCCAATACCCCATTACTCCCACTCTCCCCAGTTCCCCAACTCTCCCACTCTCCCCAGTACCCCAGTGCATAAAGAGGAGGCACTCACACAGCGAAGGGTCACAGGTGAGTGGACATTGATGCCTGCTCCCCGCAGGCCTCTCTGGGGCCTGTGGGTCTGGGTGGGGACGCTGGCCTCCCGGGCTGTGATCCAAAACACCCCGACACCAATGCGATGACTGTGAGCAGCTCCTGCAACCCTTCCACAGCCCCACAGGGAGAGGGCTGCCCCCTTAGGCCCTGTCCAGGGAAGGAGGCTGCAGTTAGAGTTTGGCAGCTCTGCCAGGACCCTCGCTCCCCTGTAAGCCCTGTGCTGTGCGGGGAGACCCAATACATGACCTTTCTAGCCCATCCTAGGTGCATGGACCCCGACAGGGATGACACACTCCCGCCCCACCCTGTGGTCAGAGAAGGACGGTCAATGCCTGCTGGGTCCCCCTGGCTGGTGAGCATGCTTTCTCTTCACTCACTGGAAAGTTGAGTCCCTTGTGCTCCCCCCAGACCCCTCTCAGGCTATTCACGCATCGTTGCCCTCAGGGTGGGAAGTTTGGTGGCACTCTTGCTGGCATCAGGTTTGAATTTTGATGAAGTCCAGTCCGTTGCTTTCTCCCCTTGTTCGTTGTGCTTGTGGAATCTAAGAGAAAACTTCGATCTCCCCCGGGCTGGGAGACATCACCCTGAGCATCAGATCGGCCCTTTCCCAGAGCCTCCTGGGTCCCCCGCCCGTGTTCTCCTGATACCAGGGTGGGAGCGCTTTGTGATCCCAGCATGATGGCGTGTCCTGGGACAGTGGCTGGGAAGGTGGACTGTAGGTTCTTGAGCGACAGACAGGCAGTGAGGGCCCGTGTGTGATGGTCCAGCCCAGCCTGTGCCCCTCAGGGTTATGGGGTTGTCTCTGGCTCCAGTTAGACGGCGGGGGACCTGCCCTCGGGGAGCAGCCTGATGCATGTGTCCTCGGAAGGTTCTCATGCGCCATCATTCTTGGATGTGTTTGGATTCCAGGACCATGCAGGAGGACTCGGAGATCCTGCTGGCCTTGCAAAGGGCCAATATCGTGGCCCACTACCATCAGGTGAGGCCCAGAAGGGACCATAGACAATAGACACCCACAACAGAGGTGACCCTACCTGCAAGGGCAGGTGAGGCCCAGGAGAGGATTGGAGCCAAGGATGAGTCAGGTCAGCCCAGACAAGGACCATAGTCACCAGGAACAAGTGAGACCCTGGGGATGGTCCCGGTATCAGTAGCAACTAAGGGTCCATCTTGCATCCTAGTCATTGGTAGCTTAGGAGCCCAGTCACCAGGTACGGTGAGACCCAGTTGGGGACCGCAGTCACCAGGTCCAGATGAAGTCCACTGCTACCATGTCCAGGCGAGGCCCAGGTGAGGACCAGAGTTACCAGGTACACATGAGGCCCAGGTGGGGACCAGAGGCAACAGGTCTGTGTGAGGCTGCCTGGGGACCATGGTCACCAGGTCTATGTGAGGCCCAGGTGTGGAACACAGTAACAAGGTCCAGGTGAGTCCACAGTGGTGACAACAGTCACCACGCCCAGGTGAGGCCCAGGTGGGGACCAGAATCACCAGGTACAGGGGAAGTCCTTGAAAGAACCAGAGTCAACAGTTCAAGGTGAGGCACACATTGCAACCAGAGTCAGCAGGTCCAAATCAGGCCAAAGTGGGGTTCACAGTCACCAGGGCAGGGTAAGAACCAGAGTGGTACCAGAGTCACCTGGTTCAGGTGAGGCCCAGTTGTGGAGCACAGTAACTGGGTCCGAATTATGCCCAGTTGAGGACAAGAGTCAACAGGGTCAGGTGAGGCCCAGATGGGTACCAGAGTCACCAGTCCAAGTGAGGCCCAGGTGGGGACCACAGTCACCAGATCCAAGTGAGTCTCAGGTGCAGACCAGAATCACCAGGTCCAGGGGAGGCCCAGGTCAGACCAGAGTTACCAGTGAAAGGTGAGTCTAGAAGGACAATGTGGTAACCAGGTCTAGGTGTGGTCCATGTGAGAACCAGATCACCAGGTACAGGTGAGGCCCAGGTGGGAACCAGAGTCAGCAGGTCCGGGTGAGGCCAAGGTGGGGACCACAGTCACCACATCCAGGTGAAACCAAGCTGAGGACCAGAGTCACCAAATCCAGGTGAGGCCCGGGGTGGGGGGGTGGACTGGAGTCACCAGGTCCAGGTGAGGCCCAGGTGAGGACCAAAGTTAAATGTTCCAGAGTCTCACTTGGGAAACAGAGTAACCATATCCCAATGATTCCCAGGTGGGTACAAGAGTCACCAAGTCCAGGTGAGGCGCACGTGAGGACCAGAGTCACCAGGTCCAGGTCATACCCAGGAGGGGGCCAGATTCACCAGGTCCAGGTGAGGCCCAGGTAGAACAGAGTCACCTGGTCTGGGTGAGGCCCAGGTGGGGACAAATGTCATAAGACCAGTTGAGGCCCAGGTGGGAACACAGTCACCCGGTCCAAGTGAGGCCAAGCTAAGTACCAGAGGCACCAGGTCCAGCTGAGGCCCAGTAGGAGACTGGAGTGACCAAGTATAGGTACATTAGAAGGACACCACTGTCATAAGAACACAGTTGGTTGAAAGCTGGCTTCTAGGGATGCTTCCTTGTGAGAGCTGAGCTCAGGGCAGGACCATCCTGCATCCTGACTGCCTGTAGACATAGCTCCTATCATCCTTTTTTTTTTTTTTTAATTTTTTATTGGTGTTCAATTTATCAACATACAGAATAACTCCCAGTGCTCATCCCATCAAGTATCCCCATCAGTGCCCGCCACCCACTCAGGCCCACCCCCACCCCCCTCCCCTTCAACCATCCCCAGTTCATCTCCCAGAGTTAGGAGTCTTTATGTTCTGTCTCCCTTGCTGATATTTCCCGCATATTTCTTCTCCCTTCCCTTATATTCCCTTTCGCTATTATTTATATTCCCCAAATGAATGAGAACATACACTGTTTGTCCTTCTCCGATTGACTTACTTCACTCAGCATAATACCCTCCAGTTCCATCCACGTTGAAGCAAATGGTCGGTATTTGTCGTTTCTAATGGCTGAGTAATATTCCATTGTGTACATAAACCACATCTTCTTTATCCATTCATCTTTCGATGGACACCTAGATTCCTTCCACAGTTTGGCTATTGTGGACATTGCTGCTAGAAACATTGGGGTGCAGGTGTCCCGGCGTTTCATTGCATCTGAGTCTCTGGGGTAAATCCCCAACAGTGCAATTGCTGGGTCGTAGGGCAGGTCTATTTTTAACTCTTTGAGGAACCTCCACACAGTTTTCCAGAGTGGCTGCACCAGTTCACATTCCCACCAACAGTGTAAGAGGGTTCCCTTTTCTCCGCATCCTCTCCAACATTTGTGGTTTCCTGCCTTGTTGATTTTCCCCATTCTCACTGGTGTGAGGTGGTATCTCATTGTGGTTTTGATTTGTATTTCCCTCATGGCCAGTGATGCAGAGCATTTTCTCATGTGCATGTTGGCCATGTCTATGTCTTCCTCTGTGAGATTTTTCTTCATGTCTTTTGCCCATTTCATGATTGGATTGTTTGTTTCTTTGGTGTTGAGTTTAAGAAGCTCTTTATAGATCTTGGAAACTAGTCCTTTATCTGATACGTCATTTGCAAATATCTTCTCCCATTCTGTAGGTTGTCTTTTAGTTTTGTTGACTGTATCCTTTGCTGTGCAAAAGCTTCTTATCTTGATGAAGTCCCAATAGTTCATTTTTGCTTTTGTTTCTTTTGCCTTCATGGATGTATCTTGCAAGAAGTTACTGTGGCCAAGTTCAAAAAGGGTGTTGCCTGTGTTCTCCTCTAGGATTTTGATGGAATCTTGTCTCACATTTAGATCTTTCATCCATTTTGAGTTTATCTTTGTGTATGGTGAAAGAGAGTGGTCTAGTTTCATTCTTCTGCATGTGGATGTCCAATTTTCCCAGCACCATTTATTGAAGAGACTGTCTTTCTTCCAATGGATAGTCTTTCCTCCTTTATCAAATATTAGTTGACCATAAACTTGAGGGTCCACTTCTGGATTTTCTATTCTGTTCCATTGATCTATGTGTCTGTTTTTGTGCCAGTACCACACTGTCTTGATGACCACAGCTTTGTAGTACAACCTGAAATCTGGCATTGTGATGCCCCCAGATATGGTTTTCTTTTTAAAATTCCCCTGGCTATTCGGGGTCTTTTTTGATTCCACACAAATCTTAAAATAATTTGTTCTAACTCTCTGAAGAAAGTCCATGGTATTTTGATAGGGATTGCATTAAACGTGTAAATTGCCCTGGGTAACATTGACATTTTCACGATATTAATTCTGCCAATCCATGAGCAGGTGGCCAATTGAATTACACCTTACCATATAGTATTCACTTGAGCTGGCCTATTACTTTGATCAGAATCTGCGCGCAGTGCTGGGGGGCACAAAGCAGGGTTACAATGTTATGAGCCAATTTCTGATTAGGGTGTGCCCAGTGCCTTGAGTAGGGCAGGGCAGCGCCTTTAGCAGGACATGTGTGGGTCATAGCGGCGGTGACGGGTGTAGCACAAAATGAAAGCAGTCCTGCTCTGCTTGTCCAGGGATTGGGGATTTTTGTTAAATTTCCTGGGTCCCACACTTGCAGCTCATGCACCTGGGCCACGCCCACCAGGTGGATTCATCGTGCACAACTTGTGGTGCTTGATCTCTCACACCAGCGTGTGGCGGGCACCCTCCTCACCCTAGTGAGTAGTGGCTGGGTGAGCATTGGGCTCAGCCTGAAGGCCAAGCAGCACAGGGGACCGAGGAACCCCAGCCCCATCCCCACCCCGACTCCCACACACAGGCAGCCACAGGTCTCCTCGCCATGGACAACTGGCTCCTCAGGAGCTCCCCCCAGGGAGGCCCCGAATTCTGGTTCCCTGCTGGAGAGGCATCCCGGAGAAGAGAAGCAGCTTGGGCTTGGCAGGACCCACTGCCAGACATGGGAATGTGGCCAAGCTGGACATTCCAGCTCAGCTGACCCTCCAGCGGAAAGTCACTGCACGAGTGAGCCCCGGGTTGACCAGGAGAGCCCAGCTAGCTGCCCAGTGCCAGCAGCAGAAATGATGATGTTCCAACAATTGGGGCGTTTGAGTGACCCAACCAGAGAATCAGATAGCTGCACGTGATAGCTGCATGTGATAGACACACACACACCCCAAAACCAACAAAAGTCAGAATCCCCCCAGTGTTGTCAAACAGCACCCAGATGCTTACATACACGACGCTGTGGTCCCCAAAGGATACATGGAAGACGCTGTAAACCACGACTGCAGAGGTCCTGGAGGCAGGGCGATGTGCCTGCTGGGTTCCAGCAAGGAGCGCAGAGGGGCAGGAAGCATCCTACGAAGGTGGGGGCCCTCCTAGGAAAGGATACCAAGTCCCTGTGAAGGCTACTGATGGTGAAATCTGTCCTCTTCTCTTTCAGCTTCTGGTTTTCCTCCTAAATGCCTTTTTCCTCAATCATAATAGCAAAATTTAATTTTATCTTTTTAATTTTCCTTTTATTGGAGTCCAATTTGTATGAGTTCTTTCTTCAGCAAGGATGTCCATCAGGATAGAAGGAGAGATAAAGAGTTTCCCAGACAGACAAAATATAAAGGAGTTCATGACCACTCAACCAGTCCAGTTAGGAATTTTAAGACAGACTCTTCTCGTGGGGGAAAAAAAGAGACCAAAAGCAACAAAGACTAGAAAGGACCCGAGAACATCACCAGAAACACAAACTCTACCCGTAACACAAGGGCACTGAGTTCACATCTTTCAATAATCACTCTGAATGCTGATAGACTGAATGCTTCAATCAAAAATATAGGGTATCAGAGTGGCTTAAAAAACAGGATCCTGGATGCCTGGGTGCCTCAGGGGTTGAGTATCTGCTTTGGCTCAGGTCATGATCCCGGGGCCCTGGGGGATCAAGTCCCACATCAGGCTCCCCGCATGGAACCTCATTTTCCTTCTGCCTATACCTCTGCCTCTCTGTGTCTCTCGTGAAAACATAAATAAAATATTTAAAAAAGAAAAAAGATAAAAAGATGAGAAAGGACCCAAATAAAATCACCAATGTGAAAAGAGAAATAACAACAAACACTAGAGAAATACAAATGATTATAAGAGAACATTATGAAAAATGATATGCCAGCAACCTAGAACCTGGAAGAAATAGATCTATTCATGGACATATATAGCATTGCAAGAATGAAAAGGAAGAAATAAGAAACTTGAACAGACTGATAAGCAGCAAAGAAATTGAATCAGCAATCAAGAATCTCCCAACAGGAGATGCATAGATCAATAGAACAGAATGGAAAGCCGAAACAAGATACAAACCTGTAACTCTATGATCCATTAATCAACAACAAGGCAGGAAGGAATATCCAATGGCACAAAGACAGTCTCTTCAACAAACGCTAACCCTGACCCCAGGATAAGAACAAATGGTGTTGGGAAAACCAGGCAGCCACATGCAGAAGAATGAAACTAGACCACTTTCTTACACCATATATATAAAAAATAAATTCAAAATGGATGAAAGACCTAAATGTGAGGCCTGAATCCATAAAAGGAAGAAAAGATGGGGAGCAACGTCTTTGACATCGGCCATTGTATCTTCATTTTAGTTATGCCTCTGAGGCGAGAGAAACAAAAGCAAAAATACTATTGGGACCTCATCAAATTGAAGAGCTTCCACAAAGTGAAGGAAACAACCAATGCTAAAAGGCAACATACAAAATGAGAGGAGAGGGCAGCCCCGGTGGCGCAGCGGTTTAGCGCCGCCTGCAGCCCAGGGCGTGATCCTGGAGACCCGGGATCGAATCTCACGTCGGGCTCCTGGTGCATGGAGCCTGCTTCTCCCTCTGCCTGTGTCTCTGCTCCCCCTGCCCCTCTGACTATCACAAAAAAATTATAAAAAAAGAAGTTAAAAATAGAGCTATTTTGCGATTCCAAAATTGCACAGCTAGGTATTTACCCCAAGGATACAAAAGTAGTTTAGTAGATTTGAAGAGAGACACGCCGCCCAGTGTTTGTAGCAGCGTTGTCAACAACAGCCAAACTGTGGATACAGCCCAGATGTTCATCGACAGATGAACGGGCAGAGACGATGTGGTAAATATACACACGGGTAATATCATTCGGTCATCAGAAGGGATGAAATAAAGCCATTTACAATGACGTGGGAGAAGTGGAAAGGACTTATCCTAAATGAACTCAGTCAAAGAAAGACAGATACCAAATACCATACAATTGCATTCACATGTGAATTTTAAGAAACCAAACTGGCAAAGGCGCGGAGGGGGGGATGAGAGATGCAAACCAAGAAGTACACTCTAACCACATAGAATAAACTAATAAATACCAGAGGAAGGTGGGGGGAATGGGGAATCAGGGGATGTGGTTAGTGGAGGGCACCTGTGACCAGTACCAGGCGTTGTATCCAAGGGTTGAATCACTATGTGGTAAACCTGAGACTATATCACACTGTGTTTACAAACAGGAATTCAAGTAAAACTTTAAAATGATAATTGGTCGTATTGATGAAACATGTGTGCACAAGAGATTAAATCAGAAAGGCAACTGAAAATCCAAATAAAGAGTATTTAGAGCCACAAATCCCCCCCTTAGCTCAGCTCAGGAGAAGCCTGCCATGTCTATTCTGACCCCAGCAGGTGCCTGGATTTTGATTCTCTGGGGAGGCAACTGACTTGGTGGAGTCAGGCTATCTTTGAACCCAAAACCCAAATAGAGTGCATAAAACTAAAGTGCCCAAGATACTAGAAGTCCCAGTGCAGCCACAAGCCATGACCCAAACTCGAGCCGTACACAGACATAACCCTAACCCTACACTTAATCCTAATGTTAACCTAACCCTTAAACAAGACCTATCACTAATCGAAAACCAAACACAAACCCCAAGACCGAAACACATTCACTGAACCTTCCTGCCAACCCTCACCCTAACTCCTAAACCTATTCTTAACCCTTAACCCTGACCCCTACCTTAAATCTAACCCTAACCCTAACAACTTAATGTACTCAAATCCTCTTCCTAATCTTAACCTGTTCCCTAACCCTAACCCTGTAATACTAATCCTATACATACCCCAAACTGTACCATTACCCGTACCCTAAAACTAGCCCCTAATGCACTCCCTAACCCTATCTCTTACCCTTTTCCAAACCCGTACCCTGACCTGACCCTGAGCTGACCCTAACCCTAACCAATAACCAAACACTAACTCTAACCCAGCCCTAACCATAAACCTAGCCCTAACTTTAATCCTAACCCCTAACCCTAACCCCTAACCCTAAGGCCCACCCTAACCCCTAACCCTAACTGCAAACCTAAGCCCAACCCTAACTCTATCCATAACCCTAACCCCAACTCCTAACCTCCTGCCCTAATCCTTAAAGCCTAAACCCTAACCATAACTCTAAATCCTATCCCAAACCCTAACCCCATTCCCTAATCCCTAAACCCCATCCTAACTCCTAACCACTGACACCGACCCTTATCCCTCACCCTAACCTCTATTCCGTAACCATAAGCATAATCACTAAACCCTAACATCTAACCTAAGCCTAACCACCAACTGCCCCCCCCGACCCTACCATTCATTCCACCCATTCACTTACCCTGTGGTTCTGAGGAGTACCTTCTGATGTGGACGTGGCCCCCAACGGCGTCTCCACAATCCTCCAGGGGGTCCTGAGGAAGCCAGGCTCCTGTGAGTGTGGACGTGGCCCCACGTGTACCTGAGTCATAGTCAGTGGGTCCTGAGGACGCTGGGTGTCCTGGGTCTATGGCAAGGCCTCACATCACCTGGGAGCCTCACAGCAGGTCTTCAGTAGGCCAGGGGCTCCTGTCAGCCTGGACATGGCCCCTTGTCCCCCCGAAATCTCACCACGGGTCCTGAGGAGGCTGTGGGCTCCTGTCAGCATAGACGCAGCCCCATATGTCATGAAGCCAAAGTGCAGGTCCTGAGGAGGACGGGGATCCTGTCAGTGTTGATGTGGCCCCACATGTTCCTCAAGCCTCACCATAAGACCTGAGGAGGCTGCGGACTCCTGTCAGTATGGACGTGGCCCCAAATCTTCCCAAACCTTCACAGTGGGTCTTGAGGAGGCCGGAGACTCCTGTCAGTGTGGATGCGGCACCGGCATCTTTCTTTGGCCTCACCACAGGCCCTGACAAGGCTGGGGGCTTCTGTCCACACGGATGCATTCCCATATTTCCCAAAGTCTACACCAGGGGACCCGAGGAAGTCTGTGTCCGGTTGTGTGGACCTGGCCCCATGTCCTCCCATAGTGTAACCACGGGTCCTGAGGAGGTCAGGGTTCCAGTCACCGTGAATGCGGCCCCCAGCTTCCAGAAGGCTCAACTTATGTCCTGAGGGGCCTGGGAGCTCCTGCCAGAGTGGACGTGGTGCCACATCTTCCTGAAGTCTCCCCGCGGGTCCTGAGGCAGCCGAGGGGCTCCTGTCAGTGTGCATGCTGGCCCACATCTTCTGGAAGCCTCCCCGCGTGTCCTGAGGCGGCCTAGGGGCTCCTGTCAGCATGGATGCGGGCTCACATCTTCCTGAAGCCTCCCCGCTCGTGCTGAGGCAGTCCCGGTGCTCCTGTCAGCGTGGATCGGGCCCACAATTTCCTTAAGCCTCCCCGCTGGTCCGGAGGCGGACCAGGGGCTCCTGTCAGAGTGGATGCGGGCCCACATCTTCCTGAAGCCTCACCGTGGGTTCTGAGGTGGCCCAGGAGCTCCTGTCAGAGTGGATGAGGTCCCACATCTTCCTGAAGCCTCACTGCGGGTCCTGAGGAGACCGGGGCTCCTATCAGCATGAACGTGGCCCAATGTCCCCCTGAGGACTCAGCGCGGGTCCTGAGGAGGCTGCGGGTCATCAGCGTGGATGCATCCCCGTATCCTCCTCAGGCCTGGCCAACACAGGCGGGCTACTATTAGTGCAGGCAGAAGAGGCCTACTGCGTATGCGTGCCACCTGGGCGGGGCCTGGGCTCGGGCTCTCCGTGCTGGAAGCTCAGGCACTGCAGGAGGCCCTCAGGAGGTGGCCTGGCCCTGCCAGGGCCGCAGCTGCCTCCTTCCAGGCCTCAGCTGTGGCCTGTTAGCTTCGGAAACGTCTCACTGAAATGGAGCCCAACACCCAGCTTCCCCAGAAATTCTTAAGGACAATGAATAGGAGCCCACAAGATGCGAAATGAAATGTGGACCAGACTTTTACCACGTCCTTCAAAACTCACTCAACCCTCTTCCACTGTGGGCGGGACTGCGGGCTGGTGTATCCGCCCTGGAAGAAGAGAGTTAATTAAAATTCAGGCAGAACTGAATGAAATCGAGACCAGAAGAACTGTGGAACAGATCAACAGAACCAGGAGTTGGTTCTTTGAAAGAATTAATAAGATAGATAAACCATTAGCCAACCTTATTAAAAAGAAGAGAGAGAAGACTCAAATTAATAAAATCATGAATGAGAAAGGAGAGATCACTACCAACACCAAGGAAATACAAACGATTTTAAAAACATATTATGAACAGCTATATGCCAATAAATTAGGCAATCTAGAAGAAATGGACGCATTCCTGGAAGGCCACAAACTACCAAAACTGGAACAGGAAGAAATAGAAAACCTGAACAGACCAATAACCAGGGAGGAAATTGAAGCGGTCATCAAAAACCTCCCAAGACACAAGAGTCCAGGACCAGATGGCTTCCCAGGGGAATTCTATCAAACGTTTAAAGAAGAAATCATACCTATTCTACTAAAGCTGTTTGGAAAGATAGAAGGAGATGGAGTACTTCCAAATTCGTTCTATGAGGCCAGCATCACCTTAATTCCAAAACCAGACAAAGACCCCACCAAAAAGGAGAATTACAGACCAATATCCCTGATGAACATGGATGCAAAAATTGTCAACAAGATACTAGCCAACAGGATCCAACAACACATTAAGAAAATTATTCACCATGACCAAGTAGGATTTATCCCCGGGACACAAGGCTGGTTCAACACTCGTAAAACAATCAATGTGATTCATCATATCAGCAAGAGAAAAACCAAGGACCATATGATCCTCTCACTGGATGCGGAGAAAGCATTTGACAAAATACAGCATCCATTCCTGATCAAAACTCTTCAGAGTGTAGGGATAGAGGGAACTTTCCTTGACATCTTAAAAGCTCTCTATGAAAAGCCAACAGCAAATATCATTCTCAATGGGGAAGCATTGGGAGCCTTTCCCCTACGATCAGGAACAAGACAGGGATGTCCACTCTCACCACTGCTTTTCAACATAGTACTGGAAGTCCTAGCCTCAGCAATCAGACAACAAAAAGACATTAAAGGCATTCAAATTGGCAAAGAAGAAGTCAAACTCTCCTTCTTCGCCGATGACATGATACTCTACATAGAAAACCCAAAAGCCTCCACCCCAAGATTGTTAGAACTCATACAGCAATTTGGTAGTGTGGCAGGATACAAAATCAACACCCAGAAATCAATGGCATTTCTATACACTAACATTGAGACTGAAGAAAGAGAAATTAAGGAATCAATCCCATTTACAATTGCACCCAAAAGCATAAGATACGTAGGAATAAACCTAACCAAAGAGGTAAAGGATCTATACCCTAAAAACTATAGAACCCTTCTGAAAGAAATTGAGGAAGACACAAAGAGATGGAAAAATATTCCATGCTCATGGATTGGCAGAATTAATATTGTGAAAATGTCAATGTTACCCAGGGCAATTTACACATTTAATGCAATCCCTATCAAAATACCATGGACTTTCTTCAGAGAGTTAGAACAAATTATTTTAAGATTTGTGTGGAATCAAAAAAGACCCCGAATAGCCAGGGGAATTTTAAAAAAGAAAACCATATCTGGGGGCATCACAATGCCAGATTTCAGGTTGTACTACAAAGCTGTGGTCATCAAGACAGTGTGGTACTGGCACAAAAACAGACACATAGATCAATGGAACAGAATAGAAAATCCAGAAGTGGACCCTCAAGTTTATGGTCAACTAATATTTGATAAAGGAGGAAAGACTATCCATTGGAAGAAAGACAGTCTCTTCAATAAATGGTGCTGGGAAAATTGGACATCCACATGCAGAAGAATGAAACTAGACCACTCTCTTTCACCATACACAAAGATAAACTCAAAATGGATGAAAGATCTAAATGTGAGACAAGATTCCATCAAAATCCTAGAGGAGAACACAGGCAACACCCTTTTTGAACTTGGCCACAGTAACTTCTTGCAAGATACATCCATGAAGGCAAAAGAAACAAAAGCAAAAATGAACTATTGGGACTTCATCAAGATAAGAAGCTTTTGCACAGCAAAGGATACAGTCAACAAAACTAAAAGACAACCTACAGAATGGGAGAAGATATTTGCAAATGACGTATCAGATAAAGGACTAGTTTCCAAGATCTATAAAGAGCTTCTTAAACTCAACACCAAAGAAACAAACAATCCAATCATGAAATGGGCAAAAGACATGAAGAAAAATCTCACAGAGGAAGACATAGACATGGCCAACATGCACATGAGAAAATGCTCTGCATCACTGGCCATGAGGGAAATACAAATCAAAACCACAATGAGATACCACCTCACACCAGTGAGAATGGGGAAAATCAACAAGGCAGGAAACCACAAATGTTGGAGAGGATGCGGAGAAAAGGGAACCCTCTTACACTGTTGGTGGGAATGTGAACTGGTGCAGCCACTCTGGAAAACTGTGTGGAGGTTCCTCAAAGAGTTAAAAATAGACCTGCCCTACGACCCAGCAATTGCACTGTTGGGGATTTACCCCAGAGACTCAGATGCAATGAAACGCCGGGACACCGGCACCCCAATGTTTCTAGCAGCAATGTCCACAATAGCCAAACTGTGGAAGGAGCCTCGGTGTCCATCGAAAGATGAATGGATAAAGAAGATGTGGTTTATGTACACAATGGAATATTACTCAGCCATTAGAAACGACAAATACCGACCATTTGCTTCAACGTGGATGGAACTGGAGGGTATTATGCTGAGTGAAGTAAGTCAATCGGAGAAGGACAAACAGTGTATGTTCTCATTCATTTGGGGAATATAAATAATAGCGAAAGGGAATATAAGGGAAGGGAGAAGAAATATGCGGGAAATATCAGCAAGGGAGACAGAACATAAAGACTCCTAACTCTGGGAGATGAACTGGGGATGGTTGAAGGGGAGGGGGGCGGGGGGTGGGCCTGAGTGGGTGGCGGGCACTGATGGGGATACTTGATGGGATGAGCACTGGGAGTTATTCTGTATGTTGATAAATTGAACACCAATAAAAAATTAAAAAAAAAAACAAAAAAAACAAAAAAAAACAACAAACGTACAGGAACTCACTGATAATAATACAATGACAGGGCATTTTAACACCCACTTATGGCAAAGGACCGAACGTCTATGCAGAAAAACAACAGGGGAACAATAGCCTTGACACACTGGACCACAGGGACTCAACACAAATAGTCAGAACATTTCATCCTAGAGCAGAATACAGATTCCTTTCAAGTGCACATGGGACATTCTCCAGAACAGATCATATCACGGCCCACAAATCAGCCCTCAACAGGTACAACACGTACAAGAAGGTTGATATCACACCCTGTACATTTTTGGACCACGACCATTTTCTTACACCACATTTATAAAAAATAAATTCAAAATGGATGAAAGACCTAAAAGTGATACCTGAAACCATAAAAAGAAGGAAAGATAGGCAGGAACGTCATTGACATTGGCCATTGGATGGTCTTTCTAGATATGCCTCTAATGGGAGGGAAACAAAAGCAAAATACTATTGGGACTTCATCAAATTGAAAACCTTCCGCAAAATGAAGGAAACAACCAAAGCTAAAGGGCAACATACAGGAGGTGGGGCAAGATGGCGGAAGAGTAGGGTCCCCAAATCACCTGTCCCCACCAAATTACCTAGATAACCTTCAAATCATCCTGAAAATCTTTGAATTAGGCCTGAGATTTAAAGAGAGACCAGCTGGAATGCTACATTGTGAAAAGTTCGGACTTCAATCAAGTTAGGAAGATGGGGAAAAAGAAATAAAGATACAAAAAGCATCCAAGGGGGAGGAGCCCCGCGAGGAGCTGGGTTAAGTCCGGGGCAAGTGCCCCCAGGACAGGAGAGCTCTGTGCCAGAGTAGCAGGAGCTCTACCAAATGTCCTGGGCGGAATGGCGCCTGCAGGTAGAGCAGGACCCCAGGAAGGCGGAGATGTCCTCGGGCTCCCTGTGACACTAACAGACACCTGCTCACACATGAGAGTGCGCTGAGCTCACTACGAGCTGCAGCGTGCAGGCATTGACCTGGGAGCAGCTCGGAGGGGCTCGGGGGGCGGCTCTGCATGGAGGGTTCTGCACGGCCCCGAGAGCAGGTCAGCGGCAGGGGCTCTGGCAGAGGAAGAGGCTCAGTGCAGAGGGGGCTGCACAGCTCCGGGAGGAACTTTGAGGGGCTCAGGTGCGGGTCTTTGGAGGGGGCTGTGCGGCCTTGAGCAGCTTGGAGGGGCTCAGGCGGCGGCTCTGCAGAGAGGCGCCTGCATGGCCAAGAGTGCAAATCCAACACCGCAGACTGGGAGCAGAGGGTGCTGGCACACAGCCCAAGATCCGGCCTCTTCCGGGACAGGAAGAACCCGGGAGTGCCCAGGACAGCAAGGATGCTCCTGCCCCGAACTGAGCAGATCAGCGCCCCGCCCTGGAATCTCCACACCCCCTACAGAGAGAGAGCTCCATAGTTATTTGTGGGGGCTGAATCCAGGTTGCCAGAGCTGCTGCAGCCACTGGGGTTGTTCCTCCAGGGGCCTCACGGGGTAAACAACCCCACTGAGCCCTCCGACAGCCGGGGTCAGAGCAGATCCCCCAAGTACTAACACATGAAAATCAGCACAACAGGCCCCTTGCCCAGAAGACCAGCTAGAGGGACAAGTTCCAGAGGAAGTCAAGGGTCTTAACGTATAGAGAATCAGACGATACTCACCTGTGTGTTCTTTTTTTTTCTTTTTGATTTCTGATTGCTTCCCCCACCTTTTTTTCACCTTTTTCTTTCCCTTTTTCTTCTCTTTCTTCTTCTTTTTCTTCCTTTCCTCTTTATTCTTTTTCTCTTTTCTTTCCTTCTCTCTCTCTCTCTTTTTCTCCTTTTCCCAATACAACGTGTTTTTGGCCACTCTGCACTGAGCAAAGTGACTAGAAGGAAAACCTCACCTCAAAAGAAAGAATCAGAAACAGTCCTCTCTCCCACAGAGTTACAAAATCTGGATTACAATTCAATGTCAGAAAGCCAATTCAGAAGCACTATTATAGAGCTACTGGTGGCTCTAGTAAGAGATGGAGATGTTGTGCTTAGAAGACCTATCGAGGGTAGAAAGAGCTAGAGTGAAGTCGCCAAGTATAAGTGTATTATTATCTAAGTATTTCTTCACTTTGGTTTTTAATTGGTTTCAATATTTGGCAGCTCCCACCCTCGGGGCATATATATTGAGGATTGTTAAGTCTTCTTGTTGGATAGACCCTTAAATATGAGATAGTGTCCCTCTTCATCTCTCACTACAGTCCTTGGGGTAAATTTTAGTTTATCTGATTTAAGGATGGCTACCCCTGCTTTATTTTGAGGACCATTTGAATGGTAAATGGTTCTCCAACCTTTTATGTTCAAGTTGTACGTGTCCTTCTGTCTAAAATGCTGTAGATGTCTAAAATGCTGTAGACATAAAGGACTCAAGAGACTTGATGACTGCAGAATTTAGATCCAATCAGGCAGAAATTAAAAATCAACTGAATGAGATGCAATCCAAACTAGTAGTCCAACCGACCAGGGTTAACTAGGTGGAAGAGTGAGTGACATAGAAGACAAGTTGCTGGCAAAGAGGGAAACTGAGGAAAAAAGAGACAGACAATTAAAAGACCATGAAGACGGATTAAGGGAAATAAAGGAGAGCCTGAGGAAGAAAATCCTATGTTTAATTGGGGTTCCCAAGGACGCCGAAAGGGACAGAGGGCCAGAATATGTATTTGAGCAAATCATAGCTGAAAACGTTCCCAATCTAGGAAAGGAAACAGGCATTCATATCCAGGAAATAGAGAGATCCCCCCCTAAAATCAATAAAAACCATCCAACACCTCGACATTTAATAGTGAAGCTTGCAAATTCCAAAGATAAAGAGAAGATCCTTAAAGCAGCAAGGGACAGGAATCCCTGAACTTTATGGGGAGGAGAATTAGGGTAACAGCAGTCATGTCTACAGAGTCCTGGCAGGCCAAAAAGGCCTGGCAGGATATATTCAGGGTCCTAAATGAGAAGAACATGCAACCAAGAACACTTTGTCCAGCAAGGCTCTCATTAAAAATGGAAGGAGAGATAAAGAGCTTCCAAGACAGGCAGGAACTGAAAGAATATGTGAACTCCAAACCAGCTCTGCAAGACATTTTAAGGGGGACTCTTAAAATTCCCCTTAGAGAAGAAGTTCAGTGGAACAATCCACAAAAATAAGGACTGAATACATATCATGATGACGCTAAACTCATATCTGTTAAGAGTAACTCTGAACGTGAATGGACTTAATGACCACATCAAAAGGCGCAGGGTTTCAGACTGGATAAAAAAGCAGGACCCATCGATTTGCTGTAAATCTACAGCATTTTAGACAGAAGGACACGTACAACTTGAACATAAAAGGTTGGAGAACCATTTACCATTCAAATGGTCCTCAAAATAAAGCAGGGGTAGCCATCCTTAAATCAGATAAACTAAAATTTACCCCAAGGATTGTAGTGAGAGATGAAGAGGGACACTATCTCATATTTAAGGATCTATCCAACAAGAAGACTTAACAATCCTCAATATATATGCCCCGAGGGTGGGAGCTGCCAAATATTGAAACCAATTAAAAACCAAAGTGAAGAAATACTTAGATAATAATACACTTATACTTGGCGACTTCACTCTAGCTCTTTCTACCCTCGATAGGTCTTCTAAGCACAACATCTCCAAGAAACGAGAACTTTAAATGATACACTGGACCAGATGGATTTCACAGATATCTACAGAACTTTACATCCAAACTCAACTGAATACACATTCTTCTCAAGTGCACATGGAACTTTCTCCAGAATAGACCAAATACTGGGTCACAAATCAGGTCTGAAATGATACCAAAAGTTGGGATCATCCCCTGCATATTCTCAGACCATAATGCCTTGAAATTAGAACTAAATCACAAAAAGTTTGGAAGGACCTCAAACACGTGGTGGTTAAGGACCATCCTGCTAAAAGAAGAAAGGGTCAACCAGGAAATTAAGGAAGAATTTGAAAGATTCATGGAAACTAATGAGAATGAAGATACAACCGTTCAAAACCTTTGGGATGCAGCAAAAGCAGTCCTAAGGGGGAAATACATCGCAATACAAGCATCCATTCAAAATCTGGAAAGAACTCAAATACAAAAGCTAACCTTACACATAAAGGAGCTAGAGAAAATCCAGCAGATGAGCCCTACACCCAGCAGAAGAGAGTTCATTAAGATTCGAACAGAACTCAATGAAATCGAGACCAGAAGAAGTGTGGAACAGATCAACAGAACCAGGAGTTGGTTCTTTGAACGATTTAATAAGATAGATAAACCATTAGCCAACCTTATTAAAAAGAAGAGAGAGAAGACTCAAATTAATAAAATCATGAGTGAGAAAGGGAGATCACTACCAACAGCAAGGAAATAAAAACAATTTTGAAAACATTATGAACAGTTAAACGCCAATAAATTAGGCAATCAAGAAGAAATGGACGCATTCCTGGAAAGCCAGAAACTACCAAAACTGGATCAGGAAGAAATAGAAAACCTGAACAGGCCAATAACCAGGGAGGAAATTGAAGCAGTCATCAAAAACCTCCCAAGACACAAGAGTACAGGGCCAGATGGCTTCCCAGGGGAATTCTATCAAATGTTTAAAGAAGAAATCATACCTATTCTACTAAAGCGGTTTGGAAAGATAGAAAGAGATGGAGTACTTCCAAATTCGTTCTATGAGGCCAGCATCACCTTAATTCCAAAACCAAAGACCCCACCAAAAAGAGGAGAATTACAGACCAATATCCCTGATGAACATGGATGCAAAAATTCTTAACAAGATACAAGACAATAGGATCCAACAGTACATTAGGAAAATTTTTCACCATGACCATGTAGGATTTATCCCCAGGTCACAAGGCTGGTTCAACACTCATAAAACCATCAATGTGATTCATCATAAGAGGAAGAGAAAAACCAAGAACCATATGATCCTCTCATTAGATGCAGAGAAAGCATTTGACAAAATACAGCATTCATTCCTGATCAAAACTCTTCAGAGCGCAGGGATAGAGGGAACATTCCTCAGCATCTTAAAAGCCATCTACGAAAAGCCCACAGCAAATATTGTTCTCAATGGGAAAGCACAGGGAGACTTTCACCTAGGATCAGGAACAAGACAGGGATGTCCACTCTCACCACTGCTATTCAACATAGTACTGGAAGTCCTAGCCTCAGCAATGAGATATCAAAAAGACATTAAAGACATTCAAATTGTCAAAGAAGAATTCACACACTCCCTCTTCACTGATGACATGATACTCTACATAGAAAATCCAAAAGCCTCCCCCCAAAGATTTCTAGAACTCATACAGCAATATGGTAGCATGGCAGGATACAAAATCAATGCCCAGAAATCAATGGCATTTCTATACACTAACAATGAGACTGAAGAAAGAGAAATTAAGGAGTCAATCCCATTTAAAATTGCACCCAAAAACATAAGACACCTGGGAATATACCTATCCAAATTCGTAAAGGATCTATACCCTAAAAAGTATAGATCGCATCTGCAAGAAATTGAGGAAGGCACAAAGAGATGGAAAAATATTCCATGCTCATGGATTGGCAGAATTAATATTGTGAAACTGTCAATGTTACCCAGGGCAATTTACACGTTTAATGCAATCCCTATCAAAATACCATGGACTTTCTTCAGAGAGTTAGAACAAATTATTTTAAGATTTGTGGGATCAGAAATGAATACCCAGGCAATTTTTAAAAAGAAAACCATATCTGGGAGCATCACAATGCCAGATATCAGGTTAACCTACAAAGCTGTGGTCATCAAGACAGTGTGGTACTGGCAGAAAAACAGACACATAGATCAATGGAACAGAATAGAGACCCCAGAAGTGGACCCTGAACTTTATGGACAACAAATATTCGATAAAGGAGGAAAGATTATCCACTGGAAGAAATTCAGTCTCTTCAAGAGATGGTGCTGGGAAAATTGGACATCCACATGCAGAAGAATGAAACTAGACCACTCTCTTTCACCAGACACAAAGATAAACTCAACATGGATGAAAGATCTAAATGTGAGACAAAAGTCCATCAAAATGCTAGAGGAGAACATAGGCAACTCCTTTTTTGAACTCGACCACAGTAACTTCTTGCAAGATTCATCCATGAATGCAAAAGAAACAAAAGCAAAAATGAACTCCTGGGACTTCATTGAGATAAGAAGCTTTTGCACAGCAAAGGATCGAGTCAACAAAACTAAAAGACAACCTACACAATGGGAGAAGATATTTAAAAATGACGTATCAGGTAAACGGCTAGTTTCCAAGATCTATAAAGAACTTCTTAAACTCAACACCAAAGAAACAAACAATCCAATCTTGAAATGGGCAAAAGACATGAACAGAAATCTCACAGAGGAAGACATAGACAAGGCCAACATACACATGAGAAAATGCTCTGCATCACATGCCATCAGGGAAATACAAATCAAAACCACAATGAGATAGGAACTCACACCAGTGAGAATGGGGAAAATTAACAGCGCAGGAAACCACAAATGTTGGAGAGGATGCGGAGAAAAGGGAACCCTCTTACACTGCTGGTTGGAATGTGAACTGGTGCAGGCACTCTGGAAAACTGTGTGGAGGTTCATCAAATAGTTAAAAATAGAATTGTCCTACGAACCAGCAGTTGCACTGTTGGGGATTTACCCCAAAAGATTCAGATGCATTGAAACGCCGGGACACCTGCTCTCTGATGTTTAAGGCAGCAATGTCCACAATGGCCAAACTGTGGAAGGAGCCTCAGTGTCCATCGAAAGATGAATGGATAAAGAAGATGTGGTTTACGTAATAATGGAATATTACTCAGCCATTAGAAATGACAAATTCCCACTATTTGCTTCAATGTGAATGGAACTGGAGGGTATTATGCTGAGTGAAGTAAGTCAATTGGAGAAGGACAAACATTGTATGTTCTCATTCATTTGGGAATATAAATAATAGTGAAAGTGAATATGACGGAAGGGAGAAAGAAATGTGTGGGAAATATCAGAAAGGGAGACAGAACACAAAGACTCATATTTCTGGGAAATGTACTAGGGGTGATGGAAGGGTAGGAGGGCGGGGCGTGGGGGTGAATGGGTGACAGGCACTAAGGGGGGCACTTGACGGGTTGAGTAATTGGTGTTATTCTGTATGTTGGCAAATTGAACACCATTAAAAAATAAATATATTAATAAAAAAAGAAGAAAGAAAGAAAGAAAGAAGAAAAGAAAGAAAGAAAGAAAGAAAGAAAGAAAGAAAGAAAGAAAGAAAGAAAGAAAGAAAGAAAGAAGGCACCTGGGTGGCTCAGTCAGTGAACCTTCTACCTTAGGCTCAGATCATAATCCAGGTCCCACAGCAGGCTCCCTGTTCAGCAGGGAACCTGCCTCTCCCTCTCCCTCTGCTCCTCTCGCTCATGCTTTTTCTCTCTTCTATCTCTCAAATAAATAAATACCATCTTTGAAAAAGAAACAACAAACAAACCCAGAAGGAAGAGAAATCTCCCATCTAGAAGAATTTCAAAAATTTGTGCAGACATTCCACCCTCAAGTTGATGAGCATAGCTTCTCACTCTTATGTGTGGAATATACATAGTAACTTCCTTCTACAAAATATATTATGAAAGGGTTAAAATAATAATAATAATAGTAATAATAATATAATGATAATAATAATAAGAATCACTTTACTATGGAGAAACCTGACAAACACTACCTCAGCAAGATGATCAGATCGATACCAAGACTGATGAATCATGCTGATAGCATCTATGCTTCATATGATATAATACAAATGGCAGTATATCTCTGTATATAGTCCAAAAAATCAGTTCAATCATGAGATAAACAACCGACATGTCCCAACTGAGGGAAATTTCACAGAATATTCTACTTCTCAAAGTGTTCCAGTTCAACAACAACAAGGAAAGGCTGAAAGACTGTTACAATCCAGAGGAGCCTAAGAAAACATGGGGACACGGGATCCCTGGGTGGCGCAGTGTTTTCGCGCCTGCCTTTGGGCCAGGACGCTATCCTGGAGATCCGGGATTGAATCCCACATCGGGTTCCCGGTGCATGGAGCCTGATTCTCCCTCTGCCTGTTTCTCTGCCTCTCTCTCTCTCACTGTGTGCCTGTCAAAAAAAAAAAAAAAAAAAACGAGGACAAATGGAATGTGATATAAGGGATGGTAACTTAGCAAAAACTAAGGAAATTTGACTAAAGATTATTTTTTCTAATAAATAACATTTATTTTAATAATTGACTTAAATGAATCAGGCTCCAAGTGTGAAGACACTTTACGAATAGTTTAATTAACTTTTGCCTCATTCTTAAAGAGTTCCCTCGATGGGAACAAAGTAAGAATTTTATATCAGAAGGAAAGAAAAACACTTATGAACACGTATAATGACTCCTCAACCAGAAAAGTAGGAAAGGATAATAAATAGCAAAAATCAGATAAAAATACTTCTATTATAATAGACATCATATTGCAAGTGCATTTAATATTAGCAATGTATAACATTTATTTCCTTGACATTTGTCTTCCAAAGAGTTCACAGTGTTTCAGTGTCAGTTGAAACAGGGGAAGAATCTCAGGGAAGAATCCTTCACATAATAATAGGATCATTGGGCGTAATGTCTCTCAGTTCTTTCCAAATCCATAAAGATGAATTTCGTGATGAGTGACTGAGCTGTGAAGAAAGAGATGAGAAACCCTCATCCCTCTGAATTACTTGTGTCAGTATATTTTAACTATAGTACTACAGATAGTAAATTATCCTTATTATCAGGCAATACATCTCAGATTGGAATCCTAGCAATCATATGGGCAGAGAAAAAATGCTTTGACTCACTCTTCATCTTATAAAGACAAAGGAGAGCTTGTCTATGTACTAAGTCAGTTGTCAAGATAGCCTTAGGGAATAAGATTCTGCAGCATCAAATCCTGCTACATAGCCAGGACGCCTGCGCTCCAGGTCTTCCTGATCTCAAATCCCTGGTTCTGTGCCCCAACACAGGCTGCCACACTGAGGTCATTTGAAATTGCTCTCTTAGGAGCTCCAGGGAACGGGGAAGGAGCTAGATAGGATGGGACGGGAGGCGTGGAGGCTGTGAAAATTAAGACCATTCCAATTTAAGTTCAGCGTTAGCACACGTCCAGCTAGGGCCCTGCACTGACCACTCAGGGCCCCAAGGGCAGGTTTTACAGCAAACCCCAGACTGAGGTCTCCTTTATCTGTAGACGTCTCCATTTGCATCTTAGAGAAAGGGGATGCCCTGTGTCCGCAGGCCACCCACGCCATCCCCTCATTCCCCACCCCCACAGCATCCCCCTACACCATCATCCCCATGGCATCCCCCCAACACCATCCCCCTCACACCCACACAGCCCCACACAATCCCCACCCACACTAAACCCGAACACTGTCCCCCCTACACCATCTCCCACACTCCACCACCATCATACTCCTGAACTCATACCATCAACCCCCACAACATCGTCCCCAAGCATGGACCCGGTGCAGCTCCCCCTGTGGGACATGCTCAGCCTTCCCGGCGTTCTCTAGATACCCTGCTCCCAACTGAAGCACGGTGTCCCATGCTTAGGGTACCCAGGGGTTGCAGGGAGGAGGGGAAGCAGGGAGCCCCTGACAGGGTGGGTGCAGATCAGTGGTGCAGAGGACCCACTGTGCCCTGCCTCTGCCCACTGTCCCTCCTGGAGGGTGACACACCCTGCACAGGACACCCGCCCCTAACTCAGAGGGACCAGGGCTGGCCTGGCCCCAGGCTCTGTGGGGGCTGGGGTGCTTTGAGCTTCCCCAAGGCCCAACACAAACACTAATGGGATCCAGCCCCCCATGGACCTGGCCAGCCCTGGATACTGGCCCCAGGCTGAGCAAGCCCTCTCACAGCTGGATGTGGCCTCCTGGGCCCTCGGCATGCCCCACAGATCCAGGTCGTTGAACTAGGGCAGCACTGGGGATAACGGGACACCCCAGGGTGGGGAGAGCAGGGGCAGGCCGGTGGGTCCCACCCACTCCCACACCAGGAGGCAGGATCCTCCAGGTGTTGGGACCCCAGGGGCCCCAAAGCCGGGGTCCAGCTGCTGTGCAGGGACCCATCGCAAGAGCCCATGAGCTGCAGGTCCAGTTCAACACTGCTGTCCTCAGAACCGTTTATCAGGGTGAAACATTAGGACATACGCCCCACCCAGGTCCACACATGATCCCAGGTGGGGGACTCCAGCACCCGCCCTCAACCCCGTGTGATTCTTACACTCCCCTAAAGGACAGAAAGGTCTCCCTCCCCAGCGGAACATGCACACCCTTAGCTGTAGAAAGTCAATAAATTGTTGTGGTGCGAAAATGCACAGCCAGCCTGTTTCTGTGTCTCCCAAATCACTGTGCATGGGGCGTGGAGAGACTCCCAGAGAGGAGGAGGGGGCACCACCCAGGCCCCAACCACCGCCTGCATGGGCGCCGCCAGGCACAGACAGCTGACGTCCCCACGTGCCTTCCAGGGGTGGCCAGACGCCAGGGTCAGGACCCCACAGACTTTACTGGGACTCAGCCTGTGCCACGAGAGCCAGCAGGGGCTGGGACAGAGTGACAGCCAGGGAGCCTTAGGTCACCAGGGTCTGTGCAAAGCGACCTGGGAGGTCTGTGCTTCCTCTGTCCAGGGGGCCAGGGCTGGCCGTGTTCCGAGGCACTTCCTCCCGTACCCGCATCCCCGTGCCTGTGTGCCTGGGGTACAGAGGGCCAGCGGGGTGGTCAGCGGGGCCCTGAAAAAGATGTCAGGACAGCAGGCCCTTTTGTTGTGCCCTAGATTGTGAATCCGGCAAACCACCAAGGAGCCGACACCGATGCAAACACAGGAGGGTTTCTTTACAAGCTCGAGCTTGGGTCCAAGTGCACCCGACACAGCAGAGCAGGGATTTGGACCCTGAGACTAACAGGCTTAGCAGCTTTATAGGGGCCAGTGGATACACAGAAAGTTGCACAGTCATGTGGGACCACACGCAGGTTGCGGATTGAATTACACCTTACCCTATTGTATTCACTTGAGCTGGCCTATTACTTTGATCAGAATCTGCACACAGTTTTGGGGGGCACAAAGCAGGGTTACATTGTTATGAGTCACTTCCCAATTAGGGTGTGCCCAGTGCCTTGAGTAGGGCAGGGCAGTGCCTTAAGCAGGTCATGTGTGGGTCATAACGGCGGTGACGGGTGTAGCACAAAATGGAAGCAGTCCTGCTCTGCTTGTCCAGGGATTGGGGATTTTTGTTAAATTTCCTGGGTCCCACACTTGCGTCTCATGCACCTGGGCCACCCCCACCAGGTGGACTCAGCGTGCACACCTGGTGGTGCTGGATCTCTCACACCAGCGTGTGTAGGGCACCCTCCTCGCCCTAGCGAGTAGGGGCTGGGTGAGCATTGGGCTCAGCCTGAAGGGCAGGCAGCCCAGGGGACCGAGGAATCCCAGCCCGGTCCCCACACCGACTCCCACACAAAGGCAGCCCCATGTCTCCTCGCCATGGACAAACGGCTCCTCAGGAGCTCCCAGCGGGGCGGCCCCGAGGTCTGGCTCCCTGCTAGAGAGGCATCCTGGAGAAGAGAAGCAGCCGGAGCTTGGCGGGACCAACTGCTGAACATGGGAATGTGGCCAGGCTGGAACTTCAGCTCAGCTGACCCTCCAGCAGAAAGTCACTGCACGAGCGAGCCCCAGGTTGGCCAGGAGAGCCCAGCTAGCCACCCAGGGCAAGCACCAGAAATGTTGTTCCAACCATTGTGGCATTTGGGTGACCCAGCCAGAGGATCAGATAGCTGCATGTGATAGCTGCATGTGATAGACACACACACCCAAAACCAACAAAAGTCGGAATCCCCCCAGTGTTGTCAAACAGCACCCAGATGGTTACATATAAGACGCTGTGGTCCCCAATAGGATACATGGAAGACGGTATAAACCATGACTGCAGAGGTCCTGGAGGCACTGAGATGTGCCTGCTGGGTTCCAGCAAGGAGCGCAGAGGGGCAGAAAGCATCCTACGGAGGTGGGGGCACTCCTAGGAAAGGACACCATGTCCCTGTGAAGGCTACGGATGGTGAAATCTGTCCTCCTCTCTTTAGCTTCTGGTTTTCCACCTAAATGCCTTTTTCCTCAATCATAATAGCAAAAATTTATTTTATGCTTTTAATTTTCTTTTTATTGGTGTCCAATTTGTATGAGTTCTTTCTTTAGCAAGTGTGTCCTTCGGGATAGAAGGAGAGATAAAGAGTTTCCCAGACAGGCAAAATATAAAGGAGTTCATCACCACTATACCAGTCCAGTTAGGAATTTTAAGAGGGACTCTTCTAGTGGGGGAAAAAAAGAGACCAAAAGCAACAAAGACTAGAAAGGACCCAAGAACGTCACCAGAAACACAAAACCTACCAGTAACACAAGGGCACTAAGTTCATATCTTTCATAATCACTCTGAATGCTGATAGACTGAATGCTTCAATCAAAAATATAGGGTATCAGAGTGGCTTAAAAAACAGGATCTTGGATGCCTGGGTGCCTCAGGGGTTGAATATCTGTTTTGGTTCCGGTCATGATCCCGAGGTCCTGCAGGATCAAGTCCCACATCAGGCTCCCCGCATGGAGCCTCATTTTCCTTCTGCCTATACCTCTGCCTCTCTGTGTCTCTCATGAAAACATAAACAAAATATTTTAAAAAGAAAAGAGATAAAAAGATGAGAAAGGATCCAAATAAAATCACAAATGAGAAAAGAGAAATAATAACCAACACTAGAGAAATACAAACGATTATAAGAGAACATTATGAAAAATTATATGCCAGCAACCTAGATCCTGGAATAAATTGATCAATTCATGGATATATATAGCATTGCAAGAATGAAAAAGGAAGAAATAAGAAACTTGAACAGACAGATAAGCAGCAAAGAAATTGAATCAGCAATCAAGAATCTCCAAACAGGAGACGCTTAGATCAATAGAACAGAATGGAAAGCCGAAACCAGATACAAACCTGTAACTCTATGATCCATTCATCGACAACAAGGCAGGAAGCAATATCCAATGGCACCAAGACAGTCTCTTCAACAAACACTAACCCTGACCCCAGGATAAGAACACATGGTGTTGGGAAAACCAGGCAGCCACATGCAGAAGAATGAAACTGGACCACTTTCTTACACCATATATATAAAAAATAAATTCAAAATGGATGAAAGACCTAAATGTGAGACCTGAAACCATAAAAAGAAGAAAAGAGGGGCAGCAACGTCTTTGACATCGGCCATTGGATCTTCTTCCTAGTTATGCCTCAGAGGCGAGGGAAACAAAAGCAAAAATACTATTGGGACTTCATCAAATTGAAAAGCTTCCACAAAGTGAAGGAAACAACCAATGCTAAAAGGCAACATACAAAATGAGAGGAGATATTTGTAAACAACACATCCAATAAAGAGTTAGTATTCAAAATACATAAAGCAAACATAAATCTCAGCATACTAAACACAAATTAGCCAACCGCAGATTGGCAGAAGACATGCATGGATTTTGTCTCTGACAAGACATCCAGATGGCCGCCAGACACACGGAAAGACACTCAGTGTCACCCATCATCAGGGAAATGCAAACCAAAACCACAATGAGATGTCACCTGACAGCCATCAGAATGACTAAAATTAACAACACAAGAAACAACAGATGTTGGGGAGGCTATCGAGAAGGGGGAGCCCCCTTACACTCCTGGTGGGCATGCGATCAGGTGCAGCCAGGGTGGAAAACAGTGTGGAGGGTCCTTGAAAAGTTAAAAAAGGGGATCCTAGGGTGGCGCAGTGCTTTGTTGCCTGCCTATGGCCAAGGGCGCGCTCCTGGAGACTCAGGATCAAATCTCACATCGGGCTCCTGGTGCATGGAGCCTGCTTCTCCCTCTGCCTGTGTCTCTGCCTCTCCCTCCCTCTCTCTCTCTCTCTCTCTCTCTCTATCTGTGACTATCATAAAAAATTATAAAAAAAGAACTTAAAAATAGAGCTACCCTTCGATTCCAAAATTGCACAGCTAGGTATTTACCCCGAGGATATAAAAGTAGTTTAGTAGATTCGAAGAGAGACACACCGCCCAGTGTTTGTAGCAGTGTTATCAAGAACAGCCAAACTGTGGATACAGCCCAGATGTCCATCGACAGATGAATGGGCAGAGACGATGTGGTAAATATACACACTGTGACATCACTCGATCATCAGAAGGGATGAAATAAAGCCATTTACAATGACGTGGGAGAAGTGGAAAGGACCTATCCTAAATGAAATCAGAGAAAGACAGATACCAAATACCATACAATTGCATTCACATGTGAATTTTAAGAAACCAAACAAACTGGCAAAGGCGCAGAGGGGGGATGAGAGATGCAAATCAAGAAACAGAAGTACGGTTGTGGTGACGTGGCCCCATGTCCTCCTGAAGCGTATCCAGGGGCTCTTAGGAGGCCAGGGCTCCTGTCACTGTGAATGCGGCACCCAGCTTCCAGAAGCCTCAACTTATGTCTTGAGGGGCCTGGGAGCTCCTGCCAGATTGGACACGGCGTCACATCTTCCTGAAGCCTCCCCGTGGGTCCTGAGGCGGCCCAGGGGCTCCTGTCTGCGTGGATTCAGGCCCACAATTTCCTGAAGCCTCCCCGCGTGTCCTGAGGTGGCCCAGGGGCTACTGTCAGAGTGGATGCGGGCCCACATCTTCCTGAAGCCTACACGCAGGTCCTGAGGAGGCTGGGGCTCATCAGCATGGATGCAGCCCCACGTCCTCCTCAGGCCTCCCCAGCACAGGCGGGCTCCTGTTAGTGCAGGCGGAAGAGGCCTACTGCGCATGCGTGCCCACTGGGCGGGGCCTGGGCTAGGGTGTTCCCTGCGGGTTGCTCAGGCATTACAGGAGGCCCTCAGGAGGCGGCGTGCCCCTGCTGGGCCCCACCTGCCTCCTTCCAGGCTCCAGCTGTGGCCTGTTAGGTTCGGAAACATCTCATTGAAATGGAGCCCAACACCCGGCTTCCCCAGAAAAACTTAAGGATAATGAATTGGAACCCACAGGACACGAAAAGAAAGGTGGAGCAGACTTTTACCACGTCCTTCAAAACTCACTCAACCCTCTTCCACTGTGGGCAGGACCGTGGGCTGGTAGAGCAGCCTGGAAACAGTGTGGAGGCTCCTCAGGAAGTTACCAATAGAGCTGCCCTGCGACCAGCAGGTGCATGGCTTGGAGCTCACTCCGAAGATACAGATGCAGTGAGGCTCAGGACTCCTGCACCCCAATGTCCACAGCAGCCGGGTCCACAGTAGCCACACTGTGGGAGGAGCCTCGGTGCCCTCCGGCAGATGATGGATAAAGAGGATGGGAGATACATGATGGTCATAGAGAGAGGAATGGTACTCAGCTATCAAAGAGAAGGAAATCTTGCCATTTGCAATGACTTGGATAGAACTAGAGGGATCATGTTAAGTGAAATAAGTCAGTCGGGAAAGAGAATGACCGTGTGGTGTCTTTCATAGGTGCAATTAAAGAAGCAAAGCAGATGAACATCTGTGAAGGGAAGGAAAAACAAATAAAATGAAAACAGATGCAGGAAATACAGACTCTTAATGATAGGAAACAAACTGCGGGTCGCTGGAGGGGAGGAGAGGGGGGAGGGCATAACAGGGTACCGGCATGAAGGAGGGCAAGTTATGTCAAGAGCACTGCTGTTATCTCCAACTGGTGAATCCCTGAATTCTTCCCCTGAAAGTATAATACACTATACGTTAATTCATTGGGTTTAAATTAAATTAAGTTAAAAAAATCAGTTGTATCAGAGCACATTTCCTTCTGGACTCTCTGTTCTGCTCCTTCAGCTTATGCCAGGACCACCCACCTTGGGTCTGGTTTGTTTAAGTAGGCACCACGCCTCGTCCATGGCCCAGTCCAGGGCTAGAACTCAGGACCCTGAGATCAGGACCAGAGGTGAGGTCAGGAGTCGGATGCTTAACCGACGGAGCCAGCCGGGGGCCCGAGAACCACACTGCTTTATCCTGTGTCTCTGTGACATCCTTTGAAATAGGAAAGTGCTGCGTCCCACTCTGTCTTGCTTCTCCTACACTGATTTGCTCTCCAGGGTCATTTGTGGGGTGGATGGATGTTATGGGGTTTTTTTTTCCTATTTCTAAGATCTGCCACCATGATTTTGATTGGAATGACATTGAAAGTGAGGGTGGCTTCAGGAACTGCGGACATTTTCACAAGATGAGGTCCCACCCCACAAGCCCAGGATCATCTCCCAGAGCCTGGTATGGCTCAATGCACATGACTTGTGCTCCTTCAGATCAGTCTCATTATTTAATCTCTGTGATGGTCCTTAAAAAGAAGTCATGTCCTTCATTTCCTTCCTGAGTGCTCATTGTCGTGACACAGCAAGGCTACTGAGCTCTGTAGGGTCAGGTTGTGTCCCATGACTTTACTGAACTCACTCCTTAGTTCTAACAGGTTTGGGTGGAGGCTCTTGGGTTTCCTGTTTCTAGTACTGTGTCTTCAGCAAATGGGGACAGTGTGACGTCCCCCATCCAGGTGTGGAACCTTTGCTGTTTCCTGTCTGTTGACTACATAAGGACTTCCAGCGCTGAGATGGGACCTCCTTGGCTTGTTCCTGCTCAGGGGAGATGATTTCAGGTTTTCACCCTTGAGGATGAAGGCACTTGTGGGCCTTCCTAGTGGCCTTTATTCTGTTGATAGAAATTTCCTCAAAACCCACTAGGCTTTTGATGTTGTATTTTGTCAAATGCTTTTTCTGCAACTCTTGAGAGGATCCTATGCTTTTTGTCCTTTCTCTTGTTTTTCTTTTTTAAAAAGATTTTATTTACATATCCTTGAGAGACAGAGAAAGAGAGAGAGGCAGAGAAAGAGAGAGGCAGAGACACAGGCAGAGGGAGAAGGCGGCTCCATGTAGGGAACCCGACGTGGGACTCGATCTCAGGACTCCAGGATCACGCCCTGGGCTGAAGGCAGGTGCTAACCTGCTGAACCATCCAGGCTGCCCCATGTCCTTTCTCTGGTTAATGTGATGGATCCTGCTGACTGATGGACAGCGGGGTCATGGGTAGGACATGGGCAACATAGATGAACAATAGTAACAGCTATAAGCATCTGGTTCTCAAATAAATAAGTCACAGAAATTTAGAAAGTACAGCCTAGGGAATAGAGTCAGTACTGTTGTGACAACTTTGTACGGGGACAGACGGTGATGCCACTTCTCGTGGGGAGAGCTGAGTAAGGCACAGAATTGTCAAGTCACTAGTTGTAGCCCTAAAACGACTGTCACCTTGTGTGTCGACTGTACTTCAATAAATATCAAGGAATAGGGGTTTCTGGTAGGACTCCCGGTTGGTCTGGAAAGGCATTTACACAGTGGTAACACACACGAAGGCACCTCTGCAGAGGCGATAAAGATGCTCACATGTCTTCATGTTGATGTTGAGAAGATTTACTTGAGAGAGGGTGCAGTGGGGAGGGGCCAAGGGAGAGGGGGAACCTGGATGGACTCCTCAGCCACCAGAGCCCAAGCCCCACCCAAGGCTCCATGCCACAACCTCGAAATCCTGACCTGAACCAAACTAAAGAGTCGACGTGGAACTGACTGAACCACCCAGGATCCCCTCAAATGTTCTTAAGTGCAACCCAATGTTCTGAACTCTGGGGGTCGGGGGGACATCTTTGACCCCCAGTCTGCCTAGAAGGGCGGAAGGCCCGCAGGGCCCGAGGATGGGAACTGTGATGTGGGAGGGTGCCTGCATCCCCGTCCCACCCGGCGTGTGGAGAGGACCCTCCCCCGGGACCCTCAGCCTTCAGGGTGAAGGGCTAAGTGCTGATTGGATACTGCCTGCCCACAGTCATGATGCGGGACCCCACTGTGGGTGGAACTGTGCTGTCCCCGGGTTCCACCGCTGCCTGGCACTCACTGTGCATCAACAGACCTTCGGAAGCACTTGTGCTCTGGATCTGGCTCACAGGACCCGACTCTCCCGCTCTCTCCAGTAGCTCAGTACTCCCACTCTCCTCATTACCCCAACTCTCCCACTCTCCCCAGTACCCCAGAACTCCCACTCTTCCCAGTTCCCCAACTCTCCCAATCACCCCAGTACCCCAGTACATCAAGAGGAGGCGCTCATAGAGTGACAGGTCACAGGTGAGTGGCCACTGATGCCGGCTCCCCGCGGGCCACTCTGGGGCCTGTGGGTATGGGTGGGGGCGCTGGCCTCCCGGGCTGGGGATCAAAACATGCCGACCCCAATGCGATGACTGTGAGCACCTGCTGCATCCCTTCCACAGCCCCACAGGGTGAGGGCGGCCCCCTTAGGCCCTGTCCAGGGAAGGAGGGTGCGGTTGGAGTTCGGCAGCTCCCCCAGGACCCCCGCTCCACTTTAAGCCCTGTGCTGTGCAGAGAGACCCAATACATGACCGTTCTAGCCAATCCTAGGTGCATGGACCCCAACAGGGTTGACACCCCCCCCGCCCCACCCTGTGGTCAGTGACGGACGGTCAGGGCCTGCTGGGTCCCCCTGGCCAGTGAGCAGGCTTGCTCTTCACTCACTGGAAAGCGGAGTCCCACGTGCTCCCCCCAGATCCCCCTCAGGCTATTCACGCATCGTTGCCCTCAGGGTGGGGAGTTTGGTCGCACTCTTGCTGGCATCAGGTTTGAATTTTGATGAAGTCAAGTCTGTTGCTATCTCCCCTTGTTCTTTGTGCTTGTGGAATCTAAGAGAAACATTCGATCTCCCCTAAGCTGGGACACATCACCTGAGCATCAGATCGGCAGTTCCCCAGAGCCTCCTGGGTCCCCCGCCCGTGTGCTCCTGATACCGGGGTGGGAGCACTCTGTCAACCCAGCCTGACGGCGTGTCCTGGGACAGTGGCTGGGAAGGTGGACTGTAGGTGCGCAAGTGACAGACACGCAGTGAGGGCCCGTGTGTGATGGTCCAGCCCAGCCTGTGCCCCTCAGGACTTTGGGGTTGTCCCCACTCCGGTCAGATGGCGGGGGACCTGTCCTCAGGGAGCACCCTGACGCATGTGTCTTCGGAAGGTTCTCATGCGCCATCATTCTTGGATGTGTTTGGTTTCCAGCACCATGCAGGAGGACTCGGAGACCCTGCTGGCCTTGCAAAGGGCCAATATTGTGGCCCACTACCATCAGGTGAGGCCCAGAAGGGACCATAGACAATACACACCCATGAGAGGGGGGACCATACCTGCAAGAGCAGGGGAGGCCCAGGAGAGGATCAGAGCCAAGGATGAGCCAGGTCAGCCCAGACAAGGACCATAGTCACCAGGAACAAGTGAGACCCTGGGGATGGTCCCGGTATCAGTAGCAACAAATGGTCCATCCTGGATCCTAGTCATTGGTAGCTGAGGAACCCAGTCACCAGGTATGGTGAGGCCCAGGCAGGGACCACAGTCACCAAGTCCAGATGAAGTCCACAGCTACCATGTCCAGGCAAGGCCCAGGTGGAGACCAGAGTCACCAGGTCCAGGTGAGGTCAAGGTGGAGACCACAGTCGCCAGATCCACATGAGGCCAAGAAGGGGACCAGAGTCACTAGGCCCAGGTGAGGCCCAGTTGGGGACTGTAGTCACCAGGCCTGGCTGAGGCCCAGATGGGAACCACACTCACCAGGTCCAAGTGAGGCCCAGGTGGGAACTGCCTTGATAGACATGCGAACTCTAGCTGTACTCTCTATAAATCTCAGGCCGAATTAATAGGTTTTCAGGATGATTTGAAAGTTAGCTAGGTCATTTGGTGGGGACAGGTGACTTGGGGACCCTACTCTTCAGCCATCTTGCCCCTCTGACAGGAATATTTTTAGCAGTGAACAGTAAAGTCCGTTTATTAAAAGTTGTTATTGATTTGTGCAAACAAACTTCTGTCGGCTTAAAGCAAATGTGAATCACACATATCCACACTGGCTAGAAAATTTTGTTAACCTGAGTTTCTAGATCATTTTCATTACGTGAGTGATTTCTTTCCAAAACTAATTCCCATAGGAAGTAGGGCAATGTGACCAGAGAAACAGCCAAGCAACATGAGAAAAAAACAACCAACAAGAAAAACGCTAAGCATTTTTCTTGGGATCAGAGAAATCCTGATCGTGTAAGGATTTTTCACCCTGTCCTGAGAAAAACCCATTCCCTGACTCAGATGTTTCTGGAGAGAACTGGGTTTCAGATCCAGTAAATCGTGACTGCCTCTGGCACTTGGTTCCCACAGCTATGGATGTGGCCTCAGACCAGCTCGGTGGTTTCCAGGCTGCACTTGAACGAGTTGGAAGGGCTCTGAACATGCACCTTAGGGGCAGCCTGTGATCCATACCCTACAGCTTTTAATTGATAGGTACACCAACTCACATTAAACTTTGTTAGAAAGAAGTCGAAATGTGTGTTTTAAGAAGACTCTAAAAAGGGCAGCCTGGGTGGCTCAGCCGTTTAGTACTGTCTTCTTCCCAGGGCATGATGCTGGAGACCCAGGATGGAGTCCCACTTTGGTCTCCCTGCATAGAGCCTTCCTCTCCCTCTGCCTGTGTCTCTGCCTCTCTCTCTCTCTCGAATAAATAATTAAAATATATGTTTTAAAAGTGTATTGCAGGGCAGCCCCGGTGGCGCAATGATTTAGCGCTGCCTTCAGCCGGGTGTGTGATGCTGGAGACGCAGGATCGAGTCCCACGTCAGGCTGCCTGCAGGGAGCCTGTTTCTCCCTCTGTCTGAGTCTCTGCCTCTCTCCCTCTCTCTCTCTTTCTCTCTCTCTCTCAAATGAATAAATACATAAATAATAAATAAATAAAATAAAAAGTATATTGCAGCTATATTGGTAGCTATATTAATAAAATGTGTTGTTTTTACATTTTGTGGTGACTGGACCTAGTAACTCTTTACATCAACAGCCATCACTTCTTGTCCTCACAACAGTGTTGTGGGACAGGCAGTATTATTTTCTTTTTACAGATGAAATTGATGACCTCAGGCACATGGGGTTCCTTCCCTTTCTTTTTTTCTGTTCAGAATATACAAACTATAAGTGAGTAAATTGCAAGAAACCAACTTCTGTGATCAACACCTTTATTTTCCTCAAATGATTTTAATATTTTTCTCAATTCTGAACTCCTTATCTATCTTACTACTCCTTTTCAAATAACTTAGGATACTAAATAAATCTTTAAAAAAAAAGGGTAGCCCTGGTGGCGCAGCGGTTTAGCACCACCTGCAGCCCAGGGTGTGATCCTGGAGACCGGGATCGAGTCCCACATCAGGCTTCCTGCATGGAGCCTGCTTCTCCCTCTGCCTGTGTCTCTGCCTCTCTCTTGCTCTCCCTGAATGAATAAATAAATAATTCTTTAAAAAAATAACAGCATACATTTTCCCAGGACTTGTTCAGAGAACCATTCCCTGGATTAATGTCTCTCCCTAAGTATGAATCAGTGACCTAAAACAGACCCAGCATACACAGATTCTCCTATTTATTCAACATGCATTCATTCCAAAAAACGTCTATTCGGCCTTCTATATGGCAGGCACAGAGACAGGCTCCGTCCCCACCGGGTTTCGATCTATGTCCCCAGAGTACCACCTGTAGTCTTTTGAACTTCCTATCAGGAACCTGAATGCTGATTTCTGAAAGCAAAACAAACAAGTCCACAGTTCTCCTTCATACTTCTCCAGCAGACATTTGGGATCTCTCCACAGAGTTGAACTGTTGTGATACTTACTGAGTCATATTGTGTAGGTCAGTCACAGAGCAGCATTGCCATCCGAAACCAAAAGGAGGAAAAAGGAGTTTGGAAGTAATTGGGTCTCACAAATCGTGGGGAGGGAATACTGAAACTGACAATGTTTCTTAGTGCAAATTTTCTCAGAGCCACATCACATCTCTCCAGATGTGGAGACATAGAAGAAGCCCCATATATCCTGAAACCAAAGTGCAGGTCGTGAGGAGGACGGGGGTCCTGTCAGTGTTGACGTGGCCCCACATTTTCCTCAAGCCTCACCATAAGACCTGAGGAGGCTGGGGGCTCCTGTCAGCATGGACGCGGCCCTAAATCATCCCTAACCTTGATAATGGGCACTGAGAAGCCGGAGACTCCTGTCAGTGTGGATGCGGTCCCCACATTTTTCGTAGGCCTCACCATGGGCCCAGACAAGGCTGGGATCTTCTGTCCGCATGGACACATCCCCATAATTCCAGAAGTCTACACCGGGGGTCCTGAGGAGGTCAGCGTCCTGTTGTGTGGATGTGGCCTCACGTCCTCCCGAAGCGAAACTGCGGGTTCTGAGGACGCCGGGGCTCCTGTCACTGTGGATGCGGCCGCCAGCTACCAGACACCTCAACGTCGGTCCTGAGGGGTCCGGAAGCTCCTGCCAGAGTGGCCGCAGCGCCACATCTTCCTGAAGCCTCCCTGCAGGTCCTGACGTGGCCCAGGGACTCCTGTCAGCATGGATGAAGGCGCACATCTTCCTGAAGCTTACACGCAGGTCCTGAGGTGACCTGGGCTACTGTCGGCGTGAATGCGGCCCAATGTTGCCCTGAAGCCTCACCGCAGGTCCTGAGGAGGCTGGGGCTCATCAGCGTGGACGTGGCCCATGTGCTCCTCAGGCCTCCTCAGCACAGGTGGGCTCCTGTTAGTGCAGGCTGATGATGCCTACTAAGCATGTGTGCCCTCTGGGCGGGGCCTGGGGTCAGGCGCTTCCTGAGGGATGCTCATGCACTGCAGGAGGCCGTGCAGGGAGCAGTGTGCCTGCACCGGGGCCCCACCGGCCTCCTTCCAGGCTCCAGTTGAGGCCTGTGAGCTTCGGAAATGTCTCACTGAAACAGAGCCCAATATCCAGCTTCCCCAGAAATACATAAGGACAATGAATTGGAGCCCACTGGACGCAACATGAAATGTGGACCAGACTTTTACCACATCCCTCAAAACTCACTCAACCCTCTTCCACTGTGGGTGGGACCGCGGGCTGGTGCAGCCGCCCTGGAAACAGTGTGGAGGCTCCTCAGGAAGTTACCAATAGAGCCGCCTTGCGACCGGCAGGTGCATGGCCTAGGGCACACTCCAAAAATACAGATGCAGTGAGACTCCGGGACACCTGCACCCCAATGTCAACAGCAGCCGGGTCCACAGTAGCCACACTGTGGGAGGAGCCTCGGTGTCCTCGGGCAGATGATGGATAAAGAGGATGGGAGATAGATGATGGTAATAGATTATAGAATGATAGATTATAGGAATGGTACTCAGCTATCAAAGTGAAGGAAATCCTGCCATTTGCAATGACGTGGATAGAATTAATGGGATTATGTTAAGTGAAATAAGTCAGTCAGGAAACAAAATTACTATGATTTCATTCATAGGTGAAATTAAAGAAGCAAAGCAGATGGGCATCTGTGAAGGGAATGAAAAACAAGATGAAAACAGAGATGGAGGAAAAAGAGACTCAATCACAGGAAACAAACTGAGGGTCACTGGAGGGGAGTGGAGTGGAGGGACAGGGTAACTCTTAGACGGGCATGAAGGAGGGCACGTGATTTCATGAGCCCTGGTGTTATCTCCAACTGGTGAATCCCTGAATTCTACCTCTGCAAGAATAATACACTATACTGCTAATTAATTGGGTTTAAATTAAATTAAGCTTAAAAAATCAGTTGACTGTATCAGAGTGCATTTTCGTCCAGGCTCTCTATTCTGCTCCTTCCGCTTATGCCAGAACCACAGCCCTGTGGGTTTGGTTTGTTTAAGTAGGCTCCATGTCTCATTCACAGCCCAGCACAGGGCTAGAATTCATGACCCTGAGATCAAGACCAAGGGTGAGGTCAGGAGTCGGATTCTTAACCAACGGAGACAGCAGGGGGCCTGAGATCCACACTGCTTTCTCCTGTGTCTCTGTGACATCGTTTGAAATAGAAGAGTACAGTGTCTTGCTCTGTCCCGCTTCTCCTATACTGATTTGCTGTCCAGGGTCATTTGTGGGGCCAGATGAATGCTACGAGGGCTTTTTGTATTTCTAAAATCGGCCACCATGATTTTGATAGGAATGACATTGGAACTGAGAGTGGCTTCTGGAACTGTGGACATTTTAACAAGATGAAGGCTCCGACCCCACAAGCCCAGTATGTCCTCAAAGTATTGTAATTTTCAGTGTACAAGTCTTGCACTCTCTTGGTTCAGTCTAATTATTTTGTTCTTTTGGATGCTCCTGATAAGGGAGTCATGTCCTTAATTTCCTTTCTGAGTGCTCATTGTCGAGACACAGCAAGGCTACTGATCTCTGTTTATTTGGTGTCCCACAACTTTACTGAATTCACTCATTAGTTCTAACAGTTTTTGGTGGAGTCTCTCAGGTTTCATGATTCTAATGTCAAATCTTCGGCAAATAGGGACATTTTGACGTCCCCCTTACAAGTGTGGAACCTTTTCTGTTTCTTGTCTGTTGACTATGGTTGGACGTGCAGTGCTGAGAGGGGACGTCCTTGGCTTTTTCCTGCTCTTAGGGGAGACGATTTCATGATTTCAGCCTTGAGGATGATGTCAGCTGAGGGCCTTCCTACATGGCCTTCATTCTGTTGATATACATTTCCTCAAAACCCACTACGCCAAAAAAATTTTTTTTAAAAACCCGCAATGCTTTTTATGTTGTATTTTGTCAAATGCTTTTTCTGCAACACTTGAGATGATTGTATGCCTTTGAAATTTCTCTTGTTTTTTTTTAAAGATTTTATTTATTTACCCATGAGAGACAGAGATCGAGAGAGTGAGAGAGAGAGAGAGAGAGAGAGAGATGCAGAGACTCCCTCCATTAGGGAACCCGACATGGGACTCAATCCTAGGAATCCAGGATCACGCCCTGGGCCAAAGACAGGCGCTAAACTGCTGAGCCCCTTGGGCTGCCCCATGTCCTTGTTCTTGTTAATATGATGGATCATTTTGACGGATAGCCAGAGGGGATGCCAGTGGGAGTTGGGCAATATAGACGAAGCATATTAAGAGCTATAATCATCTGGTTCTCAAATAAATAATTCACAGATATTTATAAAGTACATCCTAGACAATAGAGTCAGTAATATTGTGACAACTTTGTATGGGGACAGATGCTGATGACACTTCTCGTGGGGAGATCTGAGTATGCAGAGAATTGTCAAATCACTAGGTCGTAGCCCTGAAACTGCCATTACATTGTGTGTTGACTGTACTTCAGTAATATCAAAGAAAAGGGGTTTCTGATGGGAGTCACGGTGGGTCCATGAAAGGCATTAAAATGGTCATTACACATATGAAGTCACCTCTGAAGAGGGGATAAAGATGCTCACATGCCTTGATGTGCATTTTCAGGAGATTTACTTGAGAGAGGGTGCAGTGGGGAGGGGTGGAGGTAGAGGGTGAATCTGGAGCAGACTCCTCACATACCAGTCACCAGGTCTGGGTGAAGACCACGTGAGGACCACATTCAGCAGGTACAGGTGAGCCCCATGTGGGACCCAGAGCCACCAGGACCAGATGAGGCTCAGGTGGGAACCAAAAAGACCAGGTCCAGGTTGAGGCCCAGGTGGAGCCCAGAGGCACCAGGTCCAGGTGAGGCCGAGGTGGCAACCAGATTCACCAGGTCCAGGTGAATCCCAAGGGGGACCAGATTCACGAACTCAAAGTAAGGCCCAGGTGGGGACCAAAGTCACAAGGTCTGGATGAGGCCCAGGTGGGGACACAGTCTCCAGGTCCAGGTGAGGCAAAACTGAGGACTAGAGTCAACAGGTCCAGCTGAGGCACAAGAGGGGACCAGAGTCACCAGTACAGATGAGGCCCAGATGAGGATCAGAGTTACCAGGTCCAGGTGAGGCCTAGAAAGAGACGACAGGACCCAGGTCCAGGGGAGCCCCATGTGGAAACCAGAGCCACCAGGTCCATTTGTGGCCCAGGTGGTGACCAGAGTCACCAGGTCTGGTTAAGGAACAGGTAAGGATCAGATTCACCAGGTATGGGGAAGACCCCGGTGGAGACCAGAGTCTCCAGGCCCGGGTGAGACCCCGGTGGCAACCACACTCAGCAGGTCCAGGTGAGGCCAAGCTGAGGACCAGTGTCACCAGGGCCAGGTGAGGCCTAGATGGTGATCAGAGTCACCATGTCCAGGTGAGGCCAGAAGGACACCACACGTACCAGCTCCAGGTGAGGTCCATGTGCAAACCAGAGTCACCCGGTCCAGGTGAGGCCCAGGAAGGGACCAGAGTCACCAGCTCAAGGAGCAGCCCAGAAGGGGACCAGAATCCCCTGGTCCAGGTGAAGCCCAGGTGTGGAACAGATTAACCAGGTCTGAAAGACACCCAGGTGAGGACCAGAGCGACCAAGTCAAGGTATGGCCCAGATGGTGCTCAGAGTCACCAGGTTCAGGTGAGGCCAAGAAGGGGACCACAGTCACCATGTCCAGGTGAACCTGATGTGAGAACTAGAGCCACCATATAAAGTTGAGGCCCGTGTGGGGACCACAGAAACCAGACCCAGATGAGGCCCAGGATGGGACCAGAGTCACCAGGTCCAGGTGAGCCCAGGTGGGAAACAGATACACCAGGTCCAGGTGAGGCCCAGGTGGGGAACACAGTCACCAGGTCCAGGTAAGGCCAAGCAGAGGACCAGAGTCACCAGTTCCAGGTGAGGCCCAGGTGGGGACCGGATTCACCAGGTACAGATGAGCCTAGAAGGAAACGAGAGACACAAGGACCAGGTGAGGTCCATGTGGGAACCAGAGCCACCAGGTAAGGTGATACCCAGGTGGGGACCAGTTACCAGATCCAGGTGAGGCTAAGCTGAGGACCAGAGTCACCAGGTCCCAGTAAGACTCAGGTGAGGCCCAGGTGGGGATCAGAGTAATCATGTCCCTGGGATGCCCAGGTAGGACCAGAGTTACAAGGTCCATTTGAGGCCTTAGTGAGGAGTAGATTGACCAGGTCCAGTTGAGGCCCAGTTGAGGCCCAGAGTCCCCAGCTCCAGGTGAGGCCCAGAGGGGGACCAGAGTCACCCGGTCCTGGTGACATCCACGTGGGGACCTGAGTCACCACATCAGGGTGAGGCCCAGAGGGGGACTAGAGTCACTAGGTCCAGTTGAGGCCCCAATGCTCATCCCAGAAGTGCCCCCCTGAGTGCCCATCACCCATTCACACCCACCCCCACCCTCCTCCCCTTCCAGCACCCCTAGTTCATTTCCCAGAGTTAGGAGTCTTTACGTTCTGTCTCCCTTTCTGATATTTCCTACCCATTTCTTCTCCCTTCCCTTCTATTCCCTTTCACTATTATTTATATTCCCCAAATGAATGAGAACATATAATGTTTGTCCTTCACTGATTGACTCATTTCACTCAGCATAATACCCTCCAGTTCCATCCATGTTGAAGCAAATGGTGGGTATTTGTCATTTCTAATGACTGAGTAACATTCTATTGTATGCATAAACAACATCTTCTTTATCCATTCACCTTTTGATGAACACTGAGGCTTTTTCCACAGTTTGGCTGTTGTGGATATTGCTGCTCTAAACATCGGGGTGCAGGTGTCTCAGCATTTCATTGCATCTGTATCTTTGGGGTAAATCCCCAACAGTGCAATTGTTGGGTCGTAGGGCAGGTCCAATTTTAACTCTTTGAGGAACCTCCACACAGTTTTCCATAGTACCTGCACCAGTTCACAATCCCACCAACAGTGCACGAGGATTCGCTTTTCTCCGCATCCTCTCCAACATTTGCAGTTTTCTGCCTTGTTAATTTTCGCTATTCACACTGGTGTGAGGTGGTACCTCATTGGGGTTTGGATTTGTATTTCCCTGATGGCAAGTGATGCAGAGCATTTTCTCATGTGCGTGTTGGCCATGTCTATATCGTCCTCTGTGAGATTTCTCTTCATGTCTTTTGCCCATTTCATGATTGGATTCTTTGTTTCTTTGGTGTGGAGTTTAAGAAGTTCTTTATAGATCTTAGAAACTAGCCTTTTATCTGATACGTCATTTGCAAATATCTTCTCCCATTCTGTAGGTTTTCTTTTAGTTTTGTTGACTGTATCCTTTGCTGTGCAAAAGCTTCTTATCTGGATGAAGTCCCAATAGTTCATTTTTGCTTCTGTTTCTTTTGTCTTCGTGGATGTATCTTGCAAGAAGTTACTGTGTCCGAGTTCAAAGTGTGTTGCCTGTGTCCTCCTTTAGGATTTTGATGGACTCTTGTCTCACATTTAGATCTTTCAGCCATTTTGAGGTCATCTTTGTCTGGTGCAAGAGAGTGGTCTAGTTTCATTCTTCCTCATGTGGATGTCCAGTTTTCCCAGTACCATTTATTGAAGGGGCCATCTTTCTTCCAGTGGATAGTCTTTCCACTGTTATTGAATATTAGTTGACCATAAAGTTGAGGTTCCACTTCTGGATTCTCTCTTCTGCTCCATTGATCTATGTGTCTGTTTTTGTGCCAGTACCACACTGTGTTGATGACCACAGCTTTGTAGTACTACGTGAAATCTGGCATTGTGATGCCCCCAGATATGGTTTTCTTTTTCAAAATACCCCTGGCTATTCGGGGTCTTTTCTGATTCCACATAAATCTTAAAATAATTTGTTCTAACTCTCTGAAGAAAATCCATGGTATTTTGATAGGGATTGCATTAAACATGTACATTGCCCTGGGTAACATTGACGTTTTCACAATATTAATTCTGCCAATCCATGAGAATGGAATATTTTTCCATCTTTTTGTGTCTTCCTCCATTTCTTTCAGAAGTGTTCTATCGTTTTTAGGGTATAGATCCTTTACCTGTTTGGTTAGCCTTATTCCTAGGTATCTGATGCTTTTGGGTGCAATTGTAAATGGGATTGACTCCTTAATTTCTCTTTCTTCAGTGTATAGAAATGCCACTGACTTCTGGGCATTGATTTTGTATCCTGCCACGCTGCCATATTGCTGTATGTGTTCTAGCAATCTTGGGGTGGAGGCTTTTGGGTTTTCTACGTCAAGTATCATGTCATTGGTGAAGAGGGAGAGTTTTGTTGTGCCCAAGATTGTGAATCCGTGAAACCACCGAGGAGCCGACACCGATGCAAACACACGAGGGTTTATTTACAAGTTTGAGCTTGGGTCCAAGTGTACCCGACACAGCGGAGCAGGGTTTGGACCCTGAGACTAAGAGGCATAGCAGCGTTATAGGGGCCAGTGGCACATGGGATACACAGAAAGTTGCACAGTCATTTCGGTCCACAGGCAGGTGACCGATTGAATTACACCACCTTACCCTATAGTATTCACTTGAGTTGGCCTATTACTTTGGTCAGGATCGGCGCACACTTTTCGTGGGCACAAAGCAGGGTTACATTGTTAGGAGCCGATTTCTGACTAGGGTATGCCCAGCGGTTTTGCTCGGGTGGGGCAGCGCCTTAAGCAATAAGCAGGTATTGCGGGGGTCATATGGGAGGTGGCGGGTGTAGCAGAAAATGGAATCAGTCCTGCTCTGCTTGTCCAGGGGTAGGGGATTTTTGTTAAATTTCCTGTGTCCCACACAGTCATACCTTTATATGAAATTATAAAAGGAGAAAGAGTAACCCAAAATTGTCTATTTCACAAAAGCCTATCTAAACTAGTTATGTTCAATGGTGTCTGTCTTGATGGAACCATCTCTAGGAAGACCTTTTTCAGACCTAGCTCCACCACCAATAAGCACGTAAACTTGGACAATCAAATCCTCTGGAACTCTCAGTTTCATTCCTGTGCCTCAGAAGTGAGGACCAGAGCTGATGATTCCTCCGTTCCCTCTCAGACTGAAATGCTGCTGTGGGGTCCTCAACCCTCTATAATGAGCACAAAAGATGGGGGATCTTATATATACTCAAATGCTAAAATATAAAACTAACTCTGAGCATAGATCCTGAGTATTTTAGGGTTTTTCCTATGGCGATAGAAAATCCCAAATCTATATCCCTTTTTATCACAAGCGGTAGGTATATGGGTCCAAGCCACTAGAAATCATAAATATGTGTATCAGAATAGTCATCTGCCCCCATGGTTGCTGGTTTTCAAAGCAAAGCCCTCAAGGAACTCCATTATTATTTTCTGAGCAAACCAGTTAACATGCAGAATCCTGAGCTGCTCCTTCCTTTAACTTAAAAAAATTAAAATGCTGGCTGGCCATATTAACAAGCTCTCCAGGTTATTCTTTTGTACACTAACATTCAAGAACCACTGGCTAGGCACCAAGGAGAATTGATTTACCATAAAATAGCAAAATTTGAGATCCTATGTCCTTTCCTATTTTCAGATCATAATAAATAAAGAAATGAAACAGTCAAGAGAGAGGGAAGGAGGCAAAGATAGGGATGGGGACAGAAACAATGTGCCAATCAAAAATGAGATTTACATAAAGTTTGTATTTTAAAAATTTATGAACAGACAAAAGACTCCACACTGATGGAAATATGTTAAAGGGACACAGGTGTGAACTGAAAGAGCTCCCAGGGCCAGAGCGGATACAATATAAGCAACAAAATAAGTAGCGCTGGATTATAACCCAAAGCGTAAAATAAATATCCACAAATCTATACTAATATTAAAATTAGTGAAAGAAAGAAAGAGGGGCACCTGGGTGGCTCAGTCAGTTAAACTTCAGCCATAGGCTAAGATCATGATCCAGGTCCCAAGGCAGGCTCCTTGTTCAGAAGGGAACCTGCTACTCCCTCTCCCTCTGCCTCTCTCGCTCATGCCTTTTCTCACCTCTCTCTCTCAAATAAATAAATAACATCCTTGAAAGAGAAACAAACAAACCCAGAAGGATGAGAAACTCCCATGTAGAAGAATTTCAAACAATTTGTGCAGACATTCCACCCGCAAGTTGAAGAGCATACTCTGACTTCCCTCTACAAAATAGATTATGAAAATGTTAAAATAATGATAATAATAATGATAATAATAATAATAATGAATCACTTTTCTATGGAGAAAGCTGACAAACACAACCTCAGCAAGATGATCAGATCGATACCAAGACTGATAAATCATGTTGATAGTATTTATCCTTTATATGATATAATAAAAATGGCAGTATATCTCTCTATATCATCCACAATCACAGTTCATTCATGAGATAAACAACAGACATGTCCCAACTGAGGGAAATTTTACAAAATACTCTCCTTTCCAAAGTGTTCCAGTTCAACAACAACAAGGAAAGGCTGAAAGATTGTCACAATCCAGAGGAGCCTAAGAAAACATGAGGACAGATGGAATGTGATATGAGGGATGGTAACTTAGCAAAAACGAAGGAAATCTGAATAAAGTATGGTCTTTGGTTAATGCGAATATTTTAATATTGATTCATTAGCTAATATTTGTACTGTACTATTATAAGATATCAAATTGGAGAAATTGAGTATGAGCGCATGAGAATTCTCTATACTATCTTGTCAATTTCTCAATAAATCTTTGTCTCTATTCAATAAGATTTATTTTGAAAATTGAGTTAAATGAATCAGGCTCCAAGTGTGAAGACATTTTAAGAATAGTTTAATTAATTTTTCCCATTTTCTTAAAGAGTTCCGTTGATGGAACAAAGTAAGAATTTTATATCAGAAGGAAAGAAAAACACTTATGAACACGTATAATGCCTCCTCAACCTGAAGAGATGGAAGGGATAATAAATAGCAAAAAATAAGAACATAAAGACTCCTTACTCTGGGAAACAAATTAGGGGTGATGAAAGGGGAGGAAATCGGGGTGGGGTGAATGGGTGACAGGCACTAATGGGGCACTTGACGGGATGAGCACTGGGTGTTATTCTGTATGTTGGTAAATTGAACACTAATAAAAAATAAATTTATTATTCAAAAAATAAGATAAAAATACTTCTATTATAATAGACACCATATTGCAAGTGCATTTAAAATTACCAATGCATAACATTTATTTCCTTGACATTTGTCTTCCAAAGAGTTCACAGTGTTTCAGTGTCAGTTGAAACAGGTGTGAATCTCAGGGGAGAATCCTTCACATCATAATAGGACCATTGGTAATAAGGTCTCTCAGTTCTTTCCAAATGCATAAAGATGCATTTCCTGATGACTGACTGAGCTGTGAAGAGATGAGAAACCCCATCCCTCTGAATTACTTGTGTCAGAATATTTTAACCATAGTACTACAGTTAGTAAATTATCCTTATTAACAGGAAATACATCTCAGATTGGAACCTGAGCAATCAGACAGGCAGAGGAAAAGGCTTTGACTAGCCCTTCATTTTTAAAGACAAAGGAGAGCTTTTCTATGTACAAAGTCAGTTGTCAAGATAGCCTTAGGGAATAAGAGTCTGCAGCATCAAATCCCGCTGCACAGCCCGGATGCCCGCGCTCCAGATCTTCCTGATCCCAATTCCCTGGGCCTGTCCCCCAACACAGGCTGCCATGGTGAGGTCATTTGCAGTTGCTCTCTTGGGAGCTCCTGGGAAGGGGGAGATTACATGAGACGGGACTCATGGAGTCCATGAAAATTAAGTCCATTCCAATTTAAGTTCAGAGTGATCAGAGGTCCACCCATTTCCAAATAGGGTGTGCCCAGCAGCTGGATTTAGGTGGGGCAGCTCCTTAAGCAATCAGTAGTTCATGTGGGGGTCATAGGGGAGGTGGCGGGTGTAGCACAAAATGGAATCAGTCCTGCTCTCCTTGTCCAGGGGTAGGGGATTTTGTTAAATTTCCTGGGTCCCACACTTGCAGCTCAGGCACCTGGGCCAATCTCACCAGGTGGACTCAGCGTGCACACCTTGTGGTGCTGGATCTCTCACACCAGCGTGTGGAGGATACCCTCCTCACCCTAGTGAGTAGGGGCTGGGTGAGCATGGGGTTCGGCCTGAAGGCCAGGCAGCACAGGGAATCAAGGAACCCCATCCCCGTCCCCACCCCGACTCCCAAACACAGGCAGCCCCATGGCTCCCCGCCATGTGCAGGCGGTTCCTCATGAGCTCCCACCAGGGCAGCCCCAAGGTCTGGCTCCCTGCTGGAGAGGCATCAGGGAGAAGAGAAGCAGCTGGGGCTCAGTGCGACCCACTGTCAGACATGGAAATGTGGTCGAGCCGGATCTTCCAGCTCAGCTGACCCTACAGTGGAAAGTCACTGCATGAGGGAGCCCCGAGTCAGCCAGGAGAGCCCAGTTAACCGCCCAGCACCAGCACCAGAAATGATGTTGTGCCAACCATTTCGGCATTTGGGTTTCCTAGCCAGAGGATCAGATAGTGGCACATGATAGCTGCATGTGAGAGACACACACACACACCAAAACCAACAAAAGCTGGAATCCCTCCAATGTTGTCAAACAGCAACTGGATGGTTACATACATGACGCTGTGGTCCCCAATAGGATATATGGAAGATGCTATAAACCATGAAAGCACAGGTGCTGGAGGAACGGATATGTGCCTCCTGGGTTCCAACAAGGAGTGCAGAGGGGCAGGAAGCATCCTACGAGGGGGAGGCCCTCCTAGAAAAGGACACCAGGTCCCTGTGAAGGCTACGGATGGTGAAATCTGTCCTCCACTCATTCAGCTTCTGGTTTTCATCCTCTTTTGTTCTTCCTAATTGTTGTTTAGCCTCCACCCTGCATCCAAGCCAATGACCAAAGAGGCGTCCTTATGACATCTGGTCCTAAAAGGTGGCCGAACTCTGGCTACCGTGATTGGAAATGATCACGGCCTAGGTGAATGCTGATCCACTGAACTCGTGTCTTCACGGCTCTTCTCTCCCTGCAGAATGAGGGGGACCACAGGTCTTACACTGAAAGATGCCCACTTCCACTTGGGTGGGACTGTCCTTTGTGGAGGACGTCATCTGGGCCAAGTATTGCAAGCGGGGAGATCAAGAATAGGTCGCAGGTGAAACATAAGCAAGCACTTACCTTTGATGTCATGCTTTATTTGTTCATCCATTTATTATTTGTTAAATATTTTAATTTTATGTCCTCGCTATACCCAACATGGAGTTCAAACTCACCACCCTGAGATCAAGATCCCCCAACCAGGCCAGCCAGGCACCCCTGTGCCATGTTTCATAACTCTTTGCTTCCTTGCCTATCTCTACATCGAACTGGAACATTTAGTCCTTGACAAGGAGCTTGAGTTACCTCCGACTCCTAGAACGTTCTCACTGTATCCCAATCCTAGATTGACATTTACCATTGGACAGGACTTTAAATAAATAATCAGTAAAATATCTACTACGGTAAAGGAAATTATCAACTTTTCACGTGTGTGGCCCCTGCTCCCTGGGCTCCCAGGGAAGCTATGGTTTCCTGAACATTGATCAACGTCCAAATGACTCCACCACACTTCAATGCGTAGGGTCAGTTTCTGCCCTGACACATGCAACACCTCTGCTTCAATTAACATGTATCTATCAATCAAAGGGAGACTGACCGGCTTGGTGCGGTTCGTAAGAACATGGGACTCTTTTTCTTCGGGCAGCAAGTTCAAGCCCCATGTTGGGTGTAGAGATTACAGAAAAAGAAAATCTTAAAGAAAATCAATCAGTTGGTCTTGGGGAGACAGAGGCCCGGATCCCACAAGGGCAGGGAGCCAGCTGATGGGTCTATGCACAATATTATAAGCAGCAGAGTACAAAATTGAACTTTCTGAAGTCTGCTAGAGTGGGGGACACACCAGACTTAAGGTGTTCAGGTGGAGAAGTGGGGGGCCATCCCTGGAGCGACAGGGTGGACTCAGGATCCCAGGGGTCCCAAGGATGGTGGCGCCAACTGTTCCCAGGAACAGGAGCAGGAACCTGGCTGAGAGTAGCGGGACTCGTGCCAGTTGTCTGCTCTGTGTGGCCATAAGCTGCAAACCCCTGTGCAGTCAAGGGACCGTGTTCCTGGAGCAGGCCAGCAAAGGCCAGCAGTGGGTGGACACAATCCCGGGCAGGAAGAGCACAGGTCTCCACCAGGGCAGCCCCTAAAATTAGGAGTTTTAAACTTCAGTCACTTGTCTGTGTGGAGGCTGAGAAAATTAAGGCCGTTCCACTTTAAATTCAGTGCTAGCACAAGTACAGCCATCCCAGGCCCCTTTGAATAAGAGCTAAAATTTACATTACTTCAGTTACAGGAAAAAAGAAGAAAACAGCTTACACCTTAAGGTCCCAGAATGTCCCATGTTAGAATGAGAACAGAGCTCAACACCCTTGAAGGCCCCATATCAAAATGTAAAGAGAACTTGAAGAATTGCTCCAGCCCTTCTGGAGGTCCCTGAGACCAGCCCTTAAAACTAAGCTAAAACCCACCTCGGGGTCCAAGTCCCTCCTCCGCTGTGTCGGGTATACTTGGACATAAGCTCGAGCTTGTAAATAAACCCTCCTGTGTTTTCATCAGTGTTGGCTTCTCAGTGGTTTCTCGGAGTCGCAATCTTAGGCACAGGAGTCTGAGGTAATAAAACAAAACCAAAAAAGCTCGGCCACAGGCAGAGTGAATGCATGGTTCTGAGAGAAGCCGCAGAGACCAGGGGGCTTAGGGTCACTTCTGTGGAGGCCCCAGCAGACTGGGGTGCGAAATGCTCATCCCCAGAGCCAGAGAATCAGATAGCTGCATGTGAGAGCTGCATGTGATAGACACACACACACCCCAAAACCAACAAAATTCGGAATCCCCCCAATGTTGTCAGACAGCAGCTGGATGGTTACGTACACGACGCTCTGGTCCCCAACGGGATTCATGGAAGACGCTACAAACCATGACTGCAGAGGTGATGGAGGCATGAAGATGTGCCTGCTGGGTTCCAACAAGGAGCACAGAGGATCAGGAAGTATCCTACAGAGGAGTGACCCTCTTGGAAATGACACCAGGTCCCTGTAAGGCTACGGATGATGATATCTGTCCTACTCTCTTTCAGCTTCTGGTTTTCCTCCTGAGGAAAATGCCATTTTCCTCAATCATAATAGCAAAAATTTATTTTATGTTTTTAAATTTCTTCTAATTGGAGCTAAATTTGTATGAGTTCTTTCTTCAGCAAGGGTGTCCTTCAGGATAGAAGGAGAGATAAAGAGTTTCCCAGACAGGCAAAATATAAAGGAGATCATGACCACTAAAACAGTCCTGTAAGGAATTTGTAGAGGGACACTTCTAGTGGGGGAAAAATGAGACCTAAGGCAAAAAGGACTAGAAAGGACCCGAGAACATCACCAGAAACACAAACTCTACTGGTAAAACAAAGGCACTAAGTTGATATCTTTCAATAATCACTCTGAATGCTGATAGACCTCATGCTCCAAACTAAAGATCTAGGGTATCAGAGTGGCTTAAAAAACAGGATCCGGGATGCCTGGGTGGCTCAGGGGTTGAGCCTCTGCCTTTGAATCAGGGTGTGATCCTGGAGTCTGGAATCGAGTCCCATATTGGGCTCCTGGTTGGGAGCCTGCTTCTCACTCTGCATAATTTTCTGCCTCTCTCTCTCTCTCTCTCTCTCACTGTCTCATAAATACAACTGTTATTTTAAAAAGAAGATCCATCTGTATGCTGCCCACAAGATGCTCACCTTAGACCTATAGACACCAACAGATTGAAAGTCAGGGGATGGAAAATCATCTATCACACTAATGGATATCAAAGGAAAGCTGGAGGACCCATACTTATATCAGACAAACTAGATTTGACACCAAACCCTGGGGGACACAGATGCTCAGTGGTTGAGCATCTGCCTTTGGCTCAGGGTGTCATCCTGGGATCCCAGGATCGAGTCCCACATCGGCCTCCCTTTGGGGAGCCTGCATCTCCCTCTGCCTATGTTTCTGCCTCTGCTTCTCAGTGCATCTCTCATGAATGAATAAATAAATTATTTAAATTTCAAAAAAGAACAAATACTGTAAGAAGAGTTGAAGAAGGGCATTATTTCATAATTAAAAAGACTCTCTATCAAGATCAAACAACTAAATATTTATGCTGCCAACATGGGAGTACCTAAATATAGAAACCAATTAACAACAAACGTACAGGAACTCACTGATAATAATACAATGACAGGGGTTTTAACACCCACTTATGGCAATGGACCGATCATCTATGCAGAAAATCAACAGGGAAATAATAGCCTTGACACACTGTACTACAGGGACTCAACACATATAGTCAGAACATTTCATCCTATAGCAGAATACACATTCCTTTCAAGTGCACATGGGACATTCTCCAGAACAGATCATATCATGGCCCACAAATCAGCCCTTAACAGGTACAACACGTACAAGACGGTTGATATCACACCCTGTACATTTTCAGACCACGACACTATGAAACTCGAAGTCGACTGTAAGAAAAAATTTGGCCAGACCAAAAATACATGGAGATTATGGAAAATCTACAAGAGAATGAATGGAGCAACCAGGAAATTAAAGAGGAAATTTAAAACAGATGAAAATAAACCATGTTTCTCCAAACCTCTGGGATGTAGCAAAGGCAGTCCAAAGAGGGAAGTCTAGAGCAATATAGGCCTACCTCAAGAAACAAGACGTCTCCAATACACAACCTAACCCTACAACTAAAGGAGCTGGAAAAGGAATAGCAAACAAAGCCTCAAGCCTACAGAAGACGGGAAAAAAATAAAGATTAGAGCAGAAAGAAACAATACAGAAACAACAAAACAGTAGAATGGAATAACAAACCTAAGAACTGGTTCTTCAAAATAATTAATAAAATGGATCAAGCCCTAGCCAGCCTTATCACCAAGAAAAGAGAAAAGACCTAAATAAATTAAATCACAAATGAGAGAAGAGAGATCACAATCAACACCAGAAAAATAAGACCAATATAAGGGAATACTATAAAAGACTATTCGATAACAAACTGGGAGACCTGGAAGAAATGGACAAATACCTAGAAATGTGCAAACGAGCAAAACTGATATAGGAAGAAATAGAAAATATGAACAGACCCATAACTAGCAAAGGAATTGAATCAGCAAGGCACCTGGGTGCCTCAGTGGTTGAGTATCTGCTTTGGCTCATGTCATGTTCCCTGGGTCCTGGGGATCAAGTCCCACATCAGGCTACCCGCATGGAGCCTCATTTTCCTTCTGCCTATACCTCTGTCTCTCTGTGCCTCTCGTGAATACATAAATAAAATCTTTAAAAACGAAAAAAGATAAAAAGATGAGAAAGGACCCAAATAAAATCACAAATGAGAAAAGAGAAATAATAACCAACACTAGAGAAATACAAATGATTATTAGAGAACATTATGAAAAATGATATGCCAGCAACCTAGAACCTGGAAGAAATAAATCAATTCCTAGAAATATATAACAAAGCAAAAATGAAAAAGGAAGAAATAAGGAACTTGAGCAGAGAGATAACCAGCAAAGAAATTGAATCAGCAATCAAGAATCTCCCAACTGGTGATGCTTAGATCAATAGAACAGAATGGAAAGCCGAAACAAGATACAAACCTGTAACTCTATGATCCATTAATCAACAACAAGGCAGGAAGGAATAGCCAATGGCACCAAGACAGTCTCTTCAACAAACCCTAACCCTGACCCCAGGATAAGAATAAATGGTGTTGGGAAAACCAGGCAGCCACATGCAGAAGAATTAAACTGGAACATTTTCTTACACCATATATATAAAAAATAAACTCAAAATGTGTGAAAGACCTAAAAGTGAGACCTGAAACCATAAAAAGAAGAAAAGATGGGCAGCAACGTCTTTGACATTGGCCATTGGATATTCTTTCTAGATATACCTCTGAGTTGAGGGAAACAAAAGCAAAAATACTATTGGGACTTCATCAAATTGAAAAGCTTCCACATAATGAAGGAAAGAAACAACACTAAAAGGCAACATACAGGAGGAGGGGCAAGATGACAGAAGAATAGGGTCTTCAAAATCAAATCACCTGTCTCCACCAAATTACCTAGATAACCTTCAAATCATCCTGAAAATCTTCGAATTCGGCCTGAGATTTAAACAGAGACCAGCTGGAATGCTACATGGAGAAAAGTTCATGCTTCAATCAAGGTAGGAAGACGGGGGAAAAAGAAATAAAGAAACAAAAGGCATCCAAAGCGGAGGAGTCCCACGAGGAGCTGGGCTAAGGCTGGGGCGAGTGTTCCCAGGATAGGAGGCTCTGTCCCAGAGAAGCAGGAGCTGCACCAATCTTCCTGGTGCACAGGGAGTTAGAGCAGGACCCCTGAAGGGCGGGGGTGCTCTCGGGCTCCCTGGGACACTAACAGACACCTGCCGCTCAAACAGGAGAGTGCGACGAGCTCCCTAAGTGCTGCAGTGGGCACACATTGATGTGTGAGCAGATCAGAGGGGCATGGGCGGTGGCTCCGTGGAGGGGGCTGCCCGGTTCTGGGAAGAGTTCCACAGCGGTGGCTCTGGCAGAGGAAGAGGCACAGTGCGGAGGGGGGTGGGCGGCTCCAGGAGCAGCTCAGAGGGGCTCGGGTGGAGGCTCTGTGGAGAGGTGGCTGCGTGGCCAAGAGCGCAAATCCAACAGCACAGACCAGGAGCAGAGGGCGACGGGCCACAGCCCAGGATCCGTCCTCCCCGGGGACAGTCAGAGGCCAGGAGGGCCCAGGACAGTGAGGACGCTCCTGCCCCAAGCTGAGCAGATCAGCGGCTCCTCCGTGGAGCTTCCATGTCCCTGCAGACAGAGAGCTCCACAGTTACTGTGGGGGATGAATCCAGGTTTCCAGAGCTGCCACAGCCACTGGAGTTGTTCCTCCAGTAGCCTCACAGGGTAAACAACCCCCACTGAGCCCTGCCCCAGGCAGGGGGCAGAGCAGCTCCCCCAAGTGCTAACACCTGAAAATCAGCACCACAGGCCCCTCCCACAGAAGACCACTAGAGGGATAAATTCCAGGGGAAGTCAAGGGCCTTAAAGTATACAGAATCAGAAGATACTCCCCGTGTGTTCTTTTTTTGTTGTTGTTGTTCTTTTTGATTTCTGATTGCTTCCCCCACCTTTTTTTCACCTTTCTTTTTCTTTCTGATTTTCTTCTCTTTGTTCCTTTTTTTCCTTTCTTCATTCTTCTTTATCTCTTTTCCTTCCTTCTCTCTCTTTCTCCTTCTCCCAGTACAACGTGTTTTTGGCCACACTGCACAGAGCAAAATGACTAGAAGGAAAACTTCACCTCAAAAGAAAGGATCAGAAACAGTCCTGTCTCCCACAGAGTTACAAAATCTGGATTACAATTCAATGTCAGAGAGCCAAATAAGAAGCACTATTATAGAGCTACTGGTGGCTCCAGAAAAAAAGAATAAATGCCTCAAGAGATGTCATGACTGCAGAAATTAGATCCAATCAGGCAGAAATTAAAAGTCAATTGAATGAGATGCAATCCAAACTAGATGTCCTAATGACGAGTGTTAATTAGGTGGAAGAACGAGTGAGTGACATACAAGACAAGTTGATAGCAAAGAGGGAAACTGAAAGAAAGAGACAGAGAATTAAAAGACCATGAAGACAGATTAAGGGAAATAAACAACAGCCTGAGGAAGAAAATCCTACATTTCATTGGGATTCCCGAGGGTGCCGAAAGGGCCAGAAGGCCAGAGTATGTATGTGAACAAATCATAGCTGAAAAGTTTCTTAAAATGGGAAGGGAAACAGGCATTCAGATCCAGGAAATAGAGAGATCCCCCCCTAAAATCAATAAAAACCGTCCAACACCTCGACATTTAATAGTGAAGCTTGCAAATTCCAAAGATTAAGAGAAGATCCTTAAAGCAGCAAGAGACAAGAAATCCCTGACATTTATGGGGAAGAGCATTGAGGTAACAGCAGACCTCTCCACAGAGACATGGCAGGCCAGAAAGGGCTGGAAGGATATATTCAGGGTCCTAAATGAGAAGAACATGCAACCAAGAATACTTTATCCAGCAAGGCTCTCATTCAAAATGGAAGGAGAGATAAAGAGCTTCCAAGACAGGCAGGAACTGAAAGAATATGTGACCTTCAAACCAGCTCAGCAAGACATTTTAAGGGGGACTATTAAAATTCCCCTTTAAGAAGAAGTTCAGTGGAACAATCCACAAAAACAAGGACTGAATAGATATCATGATGACACTAAACTCATATCTGTCAAGATTAACTCTGAATGTGAACGGGCTTAATGACACCATCAAAAGGTGCAAGGTTTCAGACTGGATAAAAGAGCAGGACCCATCTATTTGCTGTCTACAAGAGATGCATTTTAGAAAGAAGACACCTACAACGTGAAAATAAAAGGTTGGAGAACCATTTACCATTCAAATGATCCTCAAAAGAAAACAGGGGTAGCCATCCTTATATCAGATAATCGAATTGATTCGAAAACAATCGAATCAAATCGCAAAGAACCTAATCGAATCGAAAATGATCAAATTGAATTGAATCGAAAGAAAAGAATCGAAAATAATCGAATTGATTTGAAAATAATCAAAACGAATCGAAAAGAATCGAATCAAATCAAATCAAATCGAAAAGAAACGAAAATAATCGAATCGACTCGAAAAGAATCTAAAATCATTGAATTGACATGAATGGAATTGAAAAGAATTGAATCGAATCGAAAAAAATCGAATTGAATCAGAAATTATCGAATTGAATCGAATCGAATCGAAAAGAATCAAAAATTATCGAATCGATTAAAAAACAATTGAATCGAATCGCAAAGAATCGAATCGAATTGAAAATGAACGAATTGAATCGGATCGAATGAAAAGAATCGAAAATAATCGAATCGATTTGAAAATAATCGAAACGAATAGACAAGAATCGAATCGAATCAAATCAAAATGAAAAGAATGGAAAATAACCAAATCGACTCGAAAAGAATAGAAAATAATTGAAATGACATGAATGGAATTGAAAAGAATCGAATCAAATCGAAAAAAATCGAATTGAATCGAATGGAATGGAATTGAAAAGAATCGAATCGAATCGAAAATAATCGAATTGAATGGAAGAGAATTGAATCGTATAGAAAATACTAGAACCGAATCGAAAAGAATCCAACGTATTTGAAACGAATGGAATCGAAGCGAAAATAATCGAATCGAATCAAATCAAAAATGATCGAATTGGATCGAATCAAATCGAAAAGAATCGAATTGAATCTAATCGAATCAAAAAGAATTGAAAATAATCAAATCGATTCGAAAATAATCGAATGGAATCAAAAAGAATCAAATCGAATCGATAATGATCGAGTTGAATTGAATCGAATCGAAAAGAATCGAAAATAATCGAATCAAATTGAATAGAAAGGAATCGAATCCAATTGAATATAATCAAATTGAAAAGAATCAAAAATAACCGAATTGACTTGAATCAAATTGAAACTAATCGAATAGAAATAATCGAATTGTATCGAATGGAATCGAATCGACTCAAAAAGAATCGAAAATAATTGATACGAATCGAATCGAAAAGAACAGATTTGAATCGAATCGAAAAGAAGAAAATCAAATCGAATCAAAAAGAATAAAAAATAATCAAATCAACTCAAAAAGAATAAAAAATAATCGAATCGACTCGAATCGAATCGAATTGAAGAGAATTGAATCGTATAGAAACTACTCGAATCGAATCGAAAAGAATCCAAAATATTCAAAATGAATGGAATCGAAACGAAAGAATCAAATCGAATCGAAAAGACTTGAATAGTATAGAAAATACTCGAATTGAATCGAAAAGACTCCAAAATATTCGAAACGAGTGGAATCGAATTGGAAATAATCGAATCGAATCGAATCGAATCGAAAATGATCGAATTGAATCAAATCGAATCGAAAATAATCGAAAATAATCGAATCGATTCGAAAATAATCTAATTGAAATGAAAAGAAACGAAACGAATCGAAATTGATCGAATTGATTAGAATCGATTTGATAAGAATCGAAAAGAATAGACTCGATTTGAAAATAATCAAATCAAATCGAAAAGAATTGAATTGAATCGAATGGAATTGAAAAGAATCGAATCGAAAATAATCAAATTGAATCTAATTGAATGGAAGAGAATTGAATCGTATAAAAAATACTCGAACCGAATGGAAAAGAATCCGAAATATTCGAAACGAATGGAATCGAATCGAAAATAATCGAATCGACTCGAAAAGAATCAAAAATAATTGAATTGACATGAGTCGAATCGAAAATAATCAAATCGTATCGAAAATTTCGAATTGAATCGAATGGAATGGAATTGAAAAGAATCAAATCGAATCGAAAATAATCGAATTGAATCGAATCGAAAAGAATGGAAAATAATCCAATCGATTTGAAAATAATCGAAGCGAATCGAAAAGAATCGAATTGATTTGAAAACAATCGAATTGAATCGAATCGAATCGAAAATAATCGAAAATAATCGAATTGATTAGAAAAAAATGGAATCGAATTGAAAAGAATCTAATCGAATCGAAAAGAATCAAAAATAATCGAATCGATTTGAAAATAATCGAATTGAATCGAAAAGAATGAATCGAATCGAAAATGATCAAATTGGATGGAATCGAATCGAAAAGAATCAAAAATAATCAAATCGATTCGAAAACAATCGAATCAAATCGCAAAGAATCAAATCGAATCGATTCGAAAATAATCGAAAATAATTGAATCGATTCGAAAATAATCTAATCGAAACAAAAAGAATTGAAACGAATTGAAATTGATCGAATTGAATTGATTCGAAAAGAATCGAAAAGAATCGAATCGATTTGAAAATAATTGAATCGAATCGAAAAGAATCGAATCGAATCGAAAAAGATCGAATTGAATCGAATCGAATGAAAAGAATCGAAAAGAATCGAATCGATTTGAAAATAATCGAATCGAATCGACAAGAATCGAATCCAATAAAATCAAATCGAAAAGAATCGAAAATAATTGAATCGACTCGAAAAGAATCGATAATTGAATTGATATGAATAGAATCAAAAATAATCGAATCGAATCGAAAAAAGTCGAATTGAATTGATGGAATGGAATTGAAAAGAATCGAATCGAATCGAAAATAATCGAATTGAATCGAATCGAATCGAAAAGAATGGAAAATAATCGAATCGATTTGAAAATAATCGAATCGAAACGAAAAAAATGGAATTGAATCGAATGGAATGGAATTGAAAAGAATCGAATCGAATCGAAAATAATCGTATTGAATCAATTTGAATGGAAGAGAATGGAATCCTATAGAAAATACTCGAACCGAATCGAACGCAAAATATTCGAAAAGAATGGAATCGAAGCAAAAATAATCGAATCGAATCCAATAAAAAATTTCGTTATTTGAAAATAATTAAATTGAATCGAAAAGAATCGAATCGAATCGAAAATGATCGAATTGAATCAAATCTAATGAAAAGAATCAAAAATAATCGAACCGATTTGAAAATAATCGAATAGAATCGACAAGATCGAATCGAATAAAATCAAATCGAAAAGAATCGAAAATAATTGAATCGATTTGAAAATAATCGAATCGAATCAAAAAGAATCGAAAAGAATCAAATCGAATCAAATCAAATCGAAAAGAATGGAAAATAATCGAATCGACTCGAATAGAACCGAAAATAATTGATTCGAGTTGAATCGAAAAGAACCGATTCGAATCGAATCGAAAGAAGAAAATCAAATCGAATCAAAAAGAATAAAAAATAATCAAATCAACTCGAAAAGAATCAAAAATAATCGAATCGACTCGAATCGAATCGAATTGAAGAGAATTGAATCGTATAGAAACTACTCGAATCGAGTCGAAAAGAATCCAAAATATTCGAAATGAATGGAATCGAATCGAAAGAATCAAATCGAATCAAAAAGACTTGAATCGTATAGAAAATACTCGAATCGAATCGAAAAGAATCCAAAATATTCGAAACGAATGGAATCGAATTGAAAATACTCAAATCGAAACGAATCAAAAATGATTGAATTGAATCGAATCGAATAGAAAAGAATCGAAAAGAATTGAATCGATTTGGAAATAATCTAATCGAAACAAAAAGAATCGAAACGAATCAAAAATGATCGAATTGAATCAAATCGAATGGAAAATAATCGAATCGATTAGAAAATAATCTAATCGAATTGAAAAGAATCGAAACGAATCGAAATGGATCGAATTGAATAGAATCGATTCGAAAAGAATCGAATCGATTTGAAAATAATTGAATCGAATCGAAAAGAATCGAATCGAATCGAAAATGATGGAATTGAATCGAATCTAATGAAAAGAATCGAAAATAATCGAACCGATTTGAAAATAATCGAATCGAATCGACAGGAATCGAATCGAATAAAATCAAATCGAAAAGAATTGAAAATAATCGAATCGACTCGAAAAGAATCGAAAATAATTGAATTGACATGAACCGAATCGAAAATAATCGAATCGAATCGAAAAAAAGTCAAATTGAATCGAATAGAATGGAATCGAAAAGAATCGAATCGAAAATACTCTAATTGAATCGAATCGAATCGAAAAGAATCGAAAATAATCAAATCGATCTGAAAATAATCGATCGAATCAAAAAGAATCAAATTGAATCGAAAAGAATCAAATCGAATCAAATCAAATTGAAAAGAATGGAAAATAATCGAATCGACTCAAAAAGAATCGAAAATAATTGATTCGAATCGAAACGAACCGATTCGAATCAAATCGAAAAGATGAAAATCTAATCGAATCAAAAAGAATAAAAAATAATCAAAACAACTCGAAATGAATAAAAAATAATAGAATTGACTCAAATCGAATCAAATTCAAGATAATTGAATCGTATAGAAACTACTTGAATCGAATCAAAATGAATCCAAAATATTCGAAATGAATGGAATCGAATCGAGACAAACAAATCGAATCGAAAAGACTTGAATCGTATAGAAAATACTCGAATCGAATCGAAAAGAATCCAAAATATTCGAAACGAAAGGAATCGAATTGAAAATAATCGAATCAAATCGAATCGAAAATGATCGAATTGAATCAAATCGAATCGAAAATAATCGAAAATAATCAAATCGATTCGAAAATAATCTAATCGAATAAAAAAAAATCGAAACGAATCGAAATTGATCGAATTGAATAGAATCGATTCGAAAAGAATCGAAAAGAATCGAATCGATTTGAAAATAATTGAATCGAATCGAAAAGAATCGAATCGAATCGAAAATGATGGAATTGAGTCGAATCTAATGAAAAGAATCGAAAATAATCGAATCGATTTGAAAATAATTGAATCGAATCGAAAAGAACTGAATTGAATCGAAAAGAATCAAATCGAATCAAATCAAATCGAAAAGAAACGAAAATAATCGAATCGACTCGAAAAGAATCGAAAATAAATGAATTGACATGAATCGAATCGAAAATAATCAAATCGTATCGAAAAAAGTCGAATTGAATCGAATGGAATGGAATTGAAAAGAATCAAATCGAATCGAAAATAATCGAACTGAATCGAATCGAATTGAAAAGAATGGAAAATAATCGAATCAATTTGAGAATAATCGAAGAGAATTGAAAAGAATCGATTTGAATCGAAAACAATCGAATTGAATCGAATCAAATTGAAGAGAATCGAAAATAATCGAATCGATTCAAAAAAAATCGAATCGAATCGAAAAGAATCTAATCAAATCAAAAAGAATTGAAAATAATCGAATCGATTCGAAAATAATCGAATCGAATCGAAAAGAATCGAATTGAATCGAAAATGATCGAATTGAATCGAATCGAATCGAAAAGAATAAAAAATAATCGAATCTATTTGAAAATAATCGAATCGAATCGAAAAGAATCGAATTGAATCGAAGAGAGTTGAATCGTATAGAAAATACTCGAATCGAATCGAAAAGAATCCAAAATATTCGAAACGAATGGAATCAAATTGAAAATACTCAAATCGAAACGAATCGAAAATGATTGAATTGAATCGAATCGAATAGAAAAGAATCGGAAAGAATCGAATCGATTTGGAAATAATCTAATCGAAACAAAAAGAATCGAATTGAATCGAAAATAATCGAATTGAACCGAATCGAATCGAAAAGAATCGAAAATAATCAATTCGATTCGAAAAGAATCGAATCGAATCCAAAAGAATCGAATCGAATCAAAAATGATCGAATTGAATCGAATCGAATCAAAAATAATCAAATCAAATTGAATTGAAAGGAATTGAATCGAATTGAAAATAATCAAGTCGATTCGAATCAAATCAAAAAGATGCAAAAATAACCGAATTGACTCGAATCGAATTGAAAATAATCAAATCGAATCAAAAATAATAGAATTGTATCAAATGGAATTGAATCGAAAAGAATCGAAAATAATCAAATCAATTCAAAAATAATTGAACTGAAACGAAAATAATTGAAACCAATCGAAAAGAATCGAATCGAATCAAAAATTGTCGAATCGAAAAGAATCGAATCAAATCGAATTGAAAATAATCAAAAAGAATCGAATTGAATCGAAAAGAAGCGAATCAAATCGAAAGTAATTGAATCTAAATGAAAAGAATCGAATAAAATCGAATTGAAAATAATCAAAAAGAATAGAATCGAAACGAAAAGAATTGAAAATAATCAAATCGAATCGAAAATAATTGAACCGAAAAGAAAATGATTGAAACCAATCGAAAAGAATCAAATCTAATCAAAAACAGTCGAATTGAAAATAATCAAATCGAATCGAAAATAATTGAACCGAAATGAAAATAATTGAAACCAATTGAAAAGAATCCAATCGAATCGAAAACAGTCAAATCGAAAATAATCAAATCGAATAGAAAATAATAGAACCAAAACAAAAATAATCGATTCAAATCAAAAAGAATCGAATCGAATCGAATTGAAAAGAATCGAAAATAATCGAACCGAATCGAATCGAAAAGAATCGAATCGAATCGAAAATAATCGAATCGAATCAAATCAAACAAATAGAAAAGAATTGAAAAAAATCGAATCGAAAAGAATCGAATCAAATCGAAAATGATTGAATGGAATAGATTCGAATCGAAAGGAATCGAAAATATTTGAATCAAATCAAAACCAAAGGAATCGAATCCAATTGAAAATAATCAAATCGATTCGAATCAAATCAAAAAGAATAAAAAATAATCGAATGGACTCAAATCGAATTGAAAATAATCAAATCGAATGCAATCGGAAATAATTGAATTTTATGGAATGGAATCGAATCGTATCATAAATAATTGAATCGAATAGAAAAGAATCAAAAATAATTGAATCGAATTGAAAATAATCGAATCGAATCGAAAAGAATCTAATTGAATCGAAAATAATCGAATTGAATTGAATCGAATGGAAAATAATCAAATTGATTCGAAAAGAATCGAATCGAATTGAAAAGAATCGAATCGAATCAATAATGATCGAATTGAATCGAATCGAATCAAAAATAATCAAATCAAATTGAATTGAAAGGAATCGAATCGAATTGAAAATAATCAAAGAGATTCGAATCAAATCAAAAAGATGCAAAAATAACCGAATCGACTTGAATCGAATTGAAAATAATCGAATCGAATCAAAAATAATCAAATTGTATCGAATGGAATCGAATCGAAAATAATTGATTCGAATCGAATCGAAACGAATCGAATCGAATCGAAAAGAATCAAATCGAATCAAATGAATCAAATCGAAAAGAATCAAAAATAGTTGAATAGACTCGAAAAGAATCGAAAATAATCAAATCGACTCGATCTCTTTTCGATTCAGTTCGAGTATTTTCTATACGATTCCATTCTCTTCGTTTCAATTCGATTATTTTCGATTCGATTGGATTCTTTTCAATTCCATTCCATTCCATTCAATTCGATTTTTTTCGATTCGATTCGATTATTTTCGATTCGATTTGGGTCAATTCGATTATTATCGATTCTTTTCGAGTTGATTCGATTATTTTCGATTCTTTTCGATTTGATTTGAATCGATTTGATTCTTTTCGATTCGATTCGATTGATTCCTTTTGATTTAATTCGAATCAATTATTTTTGATTCTTTTTGATTCGATTCGATTCCATCGATACAATTCGATTATTTTCGATTTGATTATTTTCATTCGATTCGAGTCGATTTGGTTATTTTTTATTATTTTCTATTTGATTCGAATCAATTTGATTGTTTTCAATTCGATTCGATTCCTTTCAATTCAATTTGATTCGATTATTTTCGATTCGATTCGATTCAATTCGATCATTTTCGATTCTTTTCGATTCTTTTCGATTCGATTCGATCATTTTTTATTCGATTCAATTCAATTATTTTCGCTTCGATTCCATTAGATTCGAATATTTTGGATTCTTTTCGACTCGGTTCGAGTATTTTCTATACGATTCAATTCTTTTCGATTCAATTTGATTATTTTGGATTTGATTCGATTCTTTTCAATTCCATTCGACTCAACTCGATTTTTTTCAATTTGTTTCGATTATTTTCGAATCGATTATTTTTTATTCTTTTCGATTCGATTCGATTCAATTCGATTGTTTTCGATTCAATTCGATTCTTTTCGATTCGATTCGATTATTTTCAAATCAATTTGATTATTTTCGATTCCTTTCAATTCGATTCGATTCTCTTCGATCATTTTCTATTCGATTCGATTCTTTTCTATTCGATTCGATTGTTTTCGAATCGATTCGATTATTTACGATTCTTTTCGATTCGATTCGATTCAATTCGATCATTTTCGATTCGATTTGATTATTTTCGATTCGATTCCATTCGTTTCGAATATTTTGGATTCTTTCGATTCGATTCGAATATTTTCTATACGATTCAATTCTCTTCGATTCGATTCGATTAAATTCGATTATTTTCGAGTCGATTCGATTCTTTCAATTCCATTCCATTCGATTCAATTCGATTTTTTTCGATTCGATATGATTATTTTCGATTTGATTCGTGTCGATTCGATTATTTTCGATTCTTTTCTAGTCGATTCGATTATTTTCGATTCTTTTCAATTGAAGAAGGTCGTTGGAAATCGCTGTTTTCAACTCAGGTACACCTGAGAACAGGCCCAACACTTCTACATGCTTTTCTCACCACCTCTCCCAGCGCCTAACATAAGGATGTTAGCGGCTTCGTCTACAGGCAGTCAGGATGCGGGAGGGTCCTGCCCTGAACTCAGCTCTCACAAGGAAGCATCCTTAGAAGCCAGCCTTCAACCAACTGTGTTCTTATGACTGCGGTGTCCTTCTAATGTAACCTATACTTGGTCACTCCAGTCCCCAACTGGGCCTCAGCTGGACCTGGTGCCTCTGGTACTTAGCTTGGCCTCACTTGGACCGGGTGACTGTGTTCCCACCTGGGCCTCAACTGGTCTTATGACATTTATCCCCCCTGGGCCTCAGCAGACCAGGTGACTCTGTTCCACCTGGGCCTCACCTGGACCTGGTGAATCTGGCCCCCTCCTGGGTATGACCTGGACCTGGTGACTCTGGTCCTCATGTGCGCCTCACCTGGAACCTGGTGACTCTTGTACCCACCTGGGCATCATCGGTATATGGTTACTCTGTTTCCCCACTGAGACTCTGGAACATTTAACTTTGGTCCTCACCTGGGCCTCACCTGGACCTGGTGTCTCTGCTGTTCTTCTAGGCTCACATGTACCTGGTGACTCCAGTCCCCCCTCCACCCCGGGCCTCACCTGCATTTGGTGACTCTGGTCCTCAGCTTGGTTTCACCTGGACCTGGTGACTGTGGTCCCCACCTTGGCCTCACCCGGACCTGCTGACTCTGGTTCCCACCTGGGCCTCATCTGTACCTGGTGATCTGGTTCTCACATGGACCACACCTAGACCTGGTGACCGTGTTGTCCTTCTAGACTCACCTTTCACTGGTAACTCTGGTCTCCACCTGGGCCTCACCTGGACCTGGTGAATCAGGTCCCCACTTGGTCCTTAAGTGGACCTGGTGACTCTGGTCCCGAGGTGGGCATCATTGGCACATGGTTATTGTGTTCCCCACCTGGGCCTCCGCTGGACCTGCTGATTCTGGTCTGCACCTGAGAGTCACCTGGATCTGGTGACTGTGGTTCCCACCTGGGCCTCACTTGGACCTGGTGACTCTGATCCCCATCTGGGCCTCACCTGGCCCTGTTGACTCTGGTCCTCAACTGGGCATAATTGGGACCCGGTTACTGTGTTCCACAACTGGGCCTCACCTGAACCAGGTGACTCTGGTCCCCCTCTGGGTCTCACCCTGACCTGGTGACTGTGAACCCCACTTTGGCCTGATTTGGATCTGCTGACTCTGGTTGCCACATGTGCCTCACCTCGAACTGTTGACTCTGGTTCTTTCAAGGACCTCCCCTGAACCTGGAGATTCTGGTCCCCACCTGGGCCTCACCTGGATGTGGTGACTGTTGTCACCACCTGGGACTCACCTGGACCTGATTACTGTGTTCCACACCTGGGTCTCACGTAGACCTGGTGACCATGGTCCCCAGCCGGCCTCACACAGACCTGTTGCCTCTGGTCCCCACCTGGGCCTCACATGTACTTTGTTACTCTGGTCCTCACCTGGGCCTCATCTGGACCTGGTGACTCTGGTCCCCAACTGGGCCTCACCTGGATCTGGTGACTCTGGTCCCCACCTGGACCTCTCCTGGACCTGGTGACTCTCTTTCCAACATGGACCTCACCTGGATCTGGTGACTCTGGTCCTCAGCTTGGCCTCACCTGGACCTGGTGACTCTCATCCCCACTTTGACCTAACTCAGACCTGGTGAATCTCATCCCCAGCTATGCCTCAACTCAACCTGATGAATCTGGTCCTCACGTGGGCCTCACATGGACCTGGGACTCAGCTGGATATAGTGGCTCTGGTTCCCACATGGGGCTCACCTGATACTGGTGACTGTGGTCTCCTTCTATGCCTCACCAGGACCTGGTGATTCTGATCCCCATCTGGGCCTCACATGGCCCTAGTGACTCTGGTCCTCACCGAGGCATCATTGGGACCTGGATACTCTTTTGCACACCTGGGTTCACTTTGACCGGGGACCTCTGGTCCCACTCTGGGCCTCACCCTTATCTGGTGACTCTGGTCCCCACCTGGGCTTCACTTGGACCTGGTGAATCTGGTCCTTACCTGGTCCTCACCTGGACCTGGTGACTCTGGGCATCACCTGGGTCTCACCTGGGCTTGGTGAATCTTGTCGCCACCTGGGCCTCACCTGGACCTCGTGACCATGGTCCCCACCTGGGCCTCACCTGGATCTGTGGCGCTGGTTCCCATATGGGGCTCTCCTGGACCTGGTTCCTGTGGTATCCTTCTTGGCCTCACCTGGAACTCATGAACCCCGATCCATATTTGGGCCTCACCTGGACCTGGTGACTCTAGTCCTTACCTGGGCATCATTGGGACCTGGTTCCTCTCTTCTACACCTGGGCCTCACCTGACCTGGTGACTCTGGTCTCCCTCTGGACCTCACCCTGACCTGGTGACTGTGGTCCCACATGGACCTCACCTGGACCTGGTGAATCTGGTCCTCACATGGGCAACATGGGACCTGGTTACTCAGTTCCACATCGAGGCCTCACCTGGACCTAGTGACTCTAGTCCCACACTGGGCCTCACCCTGACGTGGTGACTCTGGTCCCACGAGGATGTCACCTGGACCAGGTGACTCTGGTCCCCCTCTGGGCCTCACCCAGAGCTGGGGAGACTGGGCCTCAATTGGGCCTCAACTGGACCTGGTGAATCTACTCCTCACTTGGGCCTTGTCTGGACCTTGTTACTCTGGTCCCACCTAGGCATCATTGGGACATGGTTACTCTGTTCCCCACCTGGGACTCACCTGGACCTGATAACTTTGATCTACACTTTGCCTCACCTGGCCCTGATGCCTGGGCCCCACCTGGGCCTCAATCTGGACCTGGTGACTGTGGTCCCTCCCCACCTGGGTGTCACCTGGACCTGGTGACTCTCATTCGCACATGAACCACACCTGGACCGGGTGACTGCGGTGTCCTTCTAGCCTCACATTTACCTGGTGACTCCGGTCCCCACAAGGGCCTCACCTGGATCTGGTGACTCTGGCCTGCAGATTGGCATCACCTGGACCTGGTGAGTGTGGTTACCACCTGGGCCTCACCCATACCTGGTGACTCAGGTCCCCATGTGGGCCTCACAGGGACCTGGTAAATCCGGTCCTTACCTGGTCCTCACCCAGACCTGGTGACTCTGGTCACCACCTGGGCCTCACCTGGACCTGGTGAATCTGGTCCCCATCTGGGCCACACGAGGACCTGATTGCTGTGGACTCCTCTTGGCCTCACCTGGAACTGGTGACTCTGGTCCTCACCTGGGCATCATTGGACCCTGGTTACTCTCTTCCACACCTGAGCCTCACCTGGACATGATGACTCTTGAACCCCTCTGGGCCTCACCCTGACCTGGTGACTCTGGTCCTCAACTGAGCCTCAACTGGACCTAGTGAATATGCTCCCCACCTGGCCTCATCTGGACCTGGTGACTCTGGTCGCTACCTGGGCATCATCGGGACATGGTTACTCTATTCCCCACTGGGACTCACCTGGACCTGGTAACTCTGGTCCTCACTTTGGCCTCTTCTGTACCTGGTGACACTGGCCCCACCTGGGCCTCACCTGGAACTGGTGACTGTGTTTCCCACCGGGACCTCACCTGGACCTCATGTCTCTGGTCCCCACCTGGGTCTCACCTGGACCTGGTGTCTCTGGTACCCACCTGGGTAGCATCAGAACATGGTTACACTGTTCCCTAACAGGGACCCACCTGGACCTATTAACTCTGGTCTTCACCTGGGATACACCTGGACATGGTGACAGAGGTTCCCACCTGGGTCCCACCTGGACCTGGTCAATCTGGGCCCACCTGGGCCTCACCTGTACCTGGTGACTCACGTTCCCACATGGACCTCATGTGGACCTGGTGGCTGTAGTGTTTCTAGCGTCTCATGTACCTGGTGACTCTGGTCCCCACCAGGGCCTCACCTGGACCTGGTGAGTGTGGTTTCCACCTGCACCTCACCAGGACCTGGTGATTCTTGTCCCCAACGGGGCCTCACCCGGACCTGGTGACTCTGGTCACCAACTGTGCCTCACCTGGCCCCGGTGACTCTGGTCCCCACCTGGACCTGGTGATAGTGGTCCCCACATGGGCCTCACCTGGACCTGATGACTCTGATCCCCACCTGGGCCTCACCTGAGTCTTACTGGGACCTGGTGACTCTGGCCCTCAGCTTGGCTTCACCTGGATCTGGTAACTGGTCCCCCCCTGACCTCACCTGGACCTGGTGTCTCTGGTACCTATTTAGAAATCATCAGGACAGGGTTTCTCTGATCCCCATCTGGGACACACCTGGATCTGTTAACTTTGGTCCTCACCTGGCCTCACCTGCACCTACCTGGTGGCTCTGGTTCCCACATGGACCTCACCTGGACCTTGTGTCTCTCATTTCCTTCTAGGCTCATCTGTACCTGGTGACTCCGGTCCCCACCTGGGCCTCACGTGGAACTGGTGACTCTGGTCTTCTGCTTGGCCTTACCTGGATCTGGTGACTGTGTTCCCCACCTGGGCCTCACCCGGACCTGGTGAATCTGTTTCCCACCTGGGCTCACCTGGACCTGGTGATTCTGGTCCCATCCTGAGCCTCATCTGGGTCTGGTTTCTGTGGTCCCCACATGGGCCTCACCTGGATATGGTGCCTCTCGTTCTCACATCAGGTTCACCTGGACATGGTGACTGTGATCCCCTTCTTGGCCTCACCTGAACCTGGTGACTCTGAGCACCATCTGGGTCATACCTTGACTTGGTCGCTCTGGTACTGACCTGGATGTCTTTGGGACCTGGTTAATCTGTTCTACACCTGGGCTTCACCTGGACCAGTGGATTCTGGTCCCCTTCTGGGCTGCTCCTTGACCTGGTGACTCTGGTCCCCTCCTGGGCCTCACCTGGACCAGCTGAGTGTGGTTGCCACCTGGGTCTCACCCGGACCTGGCAACTCTGGTCCCAACCGGGGCCTCCCCCAGATCTGGTGAATCTGGTCCTTACCCAGACCTGGTGACTCTGGTCACCACCTGGGCCGCAAATGGACCTGGTGGCTCTGGTTCCCACATGGGGATCACCTGGACCGGGGTCCTGTCGTCTCCTTCTAGGCCTCACCGGGACATGGTGACTCTGGTCACCAACTGTGCCTCACCTGGCCACAGTGACTCTGCTCCCCACCTGGACCTGGTGACAGTGGTCCCCACCTGGGCCTCACCTGGACCTGATGACTCTGATCCCCACCTGGGCCTCACCTGAGTCTTACTGGGACCTGGTGACTCTGGCCCTCAGCTTGGCCTCACCTGGATCTGGTAACTGGTCCCCACCTGGGCCTCACCTGGACCTGGTGTCTCTGGTACCCATCTAGGCATCATCAGGACAGGGTTTCACTGATCCCCAACTGGGACACACCTGGATCTGTTAACTTTGGTCCTCACCTGGCCTCACCTGCACCTGGTGGCTCTGGTTCCCACATGGACCTCACCTGGACCTTGTGTCTCTCATTTCCTTCTAGGCTCATCTGTACCTGGTGACTCCGGTCCCCACCTGGGCCGACCTGGAACTGGTGACTCTGGTCATCTGCTTGGCCTTACCTGGACCTGGTGACTGTTTTCCCCACCTGGGCCACACATGGATCTGGTGACTGTGTTCCCCACCTGGGCCTCACCTGGACCTGGTGAATCTGTTTCCCACCTGGGCTCACCTGGACCTGGTGACTCTGGTCCCATCCTGGGCCTCATCTGGCTCTGGTTTCTGTGGTCCCCACATGGGCCTCACCTGGATATTGTGCCTCTATACCCCACATCACGTTCACCTGGACATGGTGACTGTGGTCCCCTTCTTGGCCTCACCTGAACCTGGTGACTCTGAGCACCATCTGGGCCATACCTTGACTTGGTTGCTCTGGTCCTCACCTGGATGTCTTTCGGACCTGTTTAATCTGTTCCACACCTGGGCTTCACCTGGACCAGGGGATTCTGGTCCCCTTCTGGGCTGCTCCTTGACCTGGTGACTCTGGTCCCCTCCTGTGCCTCACCTGGACTGGGTGACTCTGGTTTGCACACGGACCTCACCTGGAGCTGGTACCTGTGGTGTCTTTCTGGCCTCACGTGGACATGGTGACTGGTCCCCACCTAACTCATCTGGCCCTGGTAACACTGGTCCTCAGCTTGGCCTCACCTGGACCTGCTGAGTGTGGTTGCCACCGGGGTCTCACCCAGGCCTGGAGACTCTGGTCCCCCTTGGGGCCTCTGCCAGACCTGGTGAATCTGGTCCATACCTGTTCCTTAACCAGACCTGGTGACTCTGGTCACCACCTGGGCCTCACCTGATCTTGGTGAATCTGGTCCCCACCTGGGCTTCACCTGGACCTGGTGACTGTGGTCCCCACCTGGGCCGCAAATGGACCTGGTGACTCTTGTTCCCACATGGGGATCACCAGGACCTGGGTCCTGTGGTCTCCTTCTATGCCTCACCAGGACCTGGTAACTCTGATCCTCATCTGGGCTTTATCTGTACCTGTTGACTCTGGTCCCCTCTTGTGCCTCAGCTGGACCTGTTGGCTCTGGTCCTCAGTTTTGCCTCATCTGGACCTGGAGACTGTGTCCCCACCTGGGCCTCATCCTGACCTTGTGACTTTGGTCCCCACCTGGGCCTTACCTGGAGTTGGTGAATCTGGTACCGCCTGGGGTTCACCTGGACCTGGTGCCTCTGGGCTCCACCTGGGCCTCAACCTGGACCTGGTCCTTTTGGTCCCCACCTGAACCTCATCTGGACCTGGTGGCTCTGGGTCCCACATGGGGGCTCACCTGTACTTGCTGACTGTGGTCCTCACATGGTCCTCACCCAGACCTTGTGACTGGTATGTGAGGAGTCTGTTCCAGATTCCCCCTATCCCTCCACCCCTCCCCACTGCACCCTCTCTCAAGTATATCTTCTGAAAATGCACATCAAGACATGTGAGCATCTTTATCCCCTCTTCAGAGGTGACTTCATATGTGTAATGACCATTTTAATGCCTTTAATGGACCCACCATGACTCCCATCAGAAACCCCTTTTCTTTGATATTACTGAAGTACAGTCAACACACAATGTTACAGCAGTTTCAGGGCTATGACCTAGTGATTTGACAATTCTGTGCATACTCAGTTCTCCCCACGGGAAGTGTCATCAGCATCTGTCCGCATACAAAGTTGTCACAATAGTACTGACTCTATTGTCTAGGCTGTACTTTCTAAATATCTGTGAATTATTTATTTGAGAACCAGATGATTATATCTCTTAATATGCTTCATTTATATTGCCCAACTCCTACCGGTGTCCCCTCTGACTATCCTTCACCATGATCCATCACATTAACAAGAGAAAGGACATGGGGCAGCCCAGGGGGCTCAGCGGTTTAGCGCCGGCCTTTGGCCCAGGGCGTGAACCTGGATTCCTAGGGTTGAGTCCCATGTTGTGTTCCCTACATGGAGTCTGCTTCTCCCTCTATGTCTCTGACTGTGTCTCTGCATCTCTATCTCTCTCGCTCTCACTCTCTCACTCTCTGTCTCTCATGGGTGAATAAATAAAATCTTAAAAAAAAAACAAGAGAAATTTCAAAGGCATACGATCCTCTCACGTGTTGCAGAAGAAGCATTTGACAAAATATAACATAAAAACCATAGCGGGTTTTCTAAAAAAAATTTTTTTTGGCATAGTGGGTTTTGAGGAAACATATATCAACAGAATCAAGGCCGTGTAGGAAGGCCCGCAGCTGACATCATCCTCAAGGGTGAAACCTTGAAATCGTCTTCCCTAAGAGCAGGAAGAAGCTAAGGAGGTCCCCTCTCAGCACTGCAAGTCCTACCGTAGTCAACAGACAGGAAACAGATAAGGTTCCACACCTGTAAGGGGGACGTCAAACTGTCCCTATTTGCTGAAGATGTGGCATTAGAAACAGGAAACCCGAGAGACTCCACCAAAAACTGTTAGAACTAATGAGTGAATTCAGTAAAGTGGGACACCAAATAAACAGAGATCAGTAGCCTTGCTGTGTCTCAACAATGAGCACTCAGAAAGGAAATTAAGGACATGACTCCCTTATCAGGAGCATCCAAAAGAACAAAATAATTAGAGTGAACCAAGAGAGTGCAAGACTTGTACACTGAAAATTACAAGACTTTGGGAGGACATCCTGGGCTCGTGGGGTCGGAGCCTTCATCTTGTTAAAATGTCCACAGTTCCAGAAGCCACCCGCAGTTCCAATGTCATTCCTATCAAAATCATTGTGGCCGATTTTAGAAATACAAAAAGCACTCGTAACATTCCTCTGCCCCCACAAATGACCCTGGACAGCAAATCAGTATAGGAGAAGCGGGACAGAGCAAGACACTGCACTCTCCTATTTCAAACGATGTCACAGAGACACAGGAGAAAGCAGTGTGGTTCTCGGGCCCCCAGCTGTCTCCGTTGGTTAAGCATCCAACTCCTGACCTCACCCCTGGTCTTGATCTCGGGGTCATGAGTTCTAGCCCTGTGCTGGGCTGTGGACGAGGCATGGAGCCTACTTAAACAACCAAACCCACAGGGGTGTGGTTCTGGCATAAGCTGAAGGATCAGAAGAGAGAGCCTGGAAGAAAATGCACTCTGATACAGTCAACTGATTTTTTAAGCTTAATTTAATTTAAACCCAATTAATTAGCAGTATAGTGTATTATACTTTCAGAGGTAGAATTCAGGGATTCACCAGTTGGAGATAACACCAGGGCTCATGACATCACTGCCCTCCTTCATGCCCGTCTACCAGTTACCCTGTCCCTCCACTCCCCTCACCTCTAGCGACCCTCAGTTTGTTTCCTGTGATAGAGTCTCTGCTCCCTCCATCTCTGTTTTCATCTTATTTATTTTTCCTTCCCTTCACAGATGCCCATCTGCTTTGCTTCTTTAATTTCACCTATGAATGAAACCATACAGTAATTTTGTTTCCTGACTGACTTATTTCACTTAACATGATCCCTTTAGTTCTATCCACGTCATTGCAAATGGCAAGATTTCCTTCGCTTTAATAGCGGAGTACCATTCCTATCATCAATCTCTCTATAATCTATTACCATCTTCTATCTCCCATCCTCTTTATCCATCATCTGCCCGAGGGCACCGAAGCTACTCCCACAGTGTGGCTACTGTGGACTCCCCTGCTGTGGACATTGGGGTGAAGGTGTCCCCGAGTCTCACTGCATCTTTATCTATGGAGTGTGCCCCAGACCCCAGATCCCCCCTTCAGAGGTGACTTCATATGTGTAATGACCATTTTAATGCCTTTCATGGACCCACCATGACTCCCATCAGAAACCCCTTTTCTTTGATATTACTGAAGTACAGTCAACACACAATGTTACAGCAGTTTCAGGGCTATGACCTAGTGATTTGACAATTCTGTGCATACTCAGATCTCCCCACGGCAAGTGTCATCAGCATCTGTCCGCATACAAAGTTGTCACAATAGTACTGACTCTATTGTCTAGGCTGTACTTGTATTATACTTGCAGAGGTAGAATTCAGGGATTCACCGGTTGGAGATAACACCAGGGCTCATGACATCACTGCCCTCCTTCATGCCCGTCTACCAGTTACCTTGTCCCTCCACTCCCCTCACCTCTAGCGACCCTCAGTTTGTTTCCTGTGAAACGCCCTGCTGGTCACAGGGCGACTCTATTGGGAACTTCCTGAGGAGCCTCCACACTGTTTCCAGGGCGGCTGCACCAGCCCGCAATCCCACCCACAGTGGAAGAGGGTTGAGTGAGTTTTGCAGGGTGTGATAAAAGTCTGGTCCACATTTCATGTCACGTCCCGTGGGCTCCAATTCATTGTCCTTAAGTATTTCTGGGGAAGCCGGGTGTTGGGCTCCATTTCAGTGAGACATTTCCGAAGCTCACAGGCCTCAACTGGAACCTGGAAGGAGGCAGGTGGGGCCCCAGTGCGGGCACCCTGCCCCCTGCACAGCCTCCTGCAGTACCTGAGCCTTCCGCAGAGGGCACCTGAGCTCAGGCCCCACCCAGGGGTCACGCTTGCACATCATTAGCCTGCACTAACAGGAGCCCGCCTGTGCTGGGGAGGCCTGAGGAGGACATGGGGCCGCATCCACGCTGATGAGCCCCAGCCTCCTCAGGACCTGTGTGGAGTCTTCAGGAAGATGTGGGCCCGCATCCATGCTGACAGGAGCCCTTGGGCCACGTCAGGACCTGCGGGGAGGCTTCAGGAAGATGTGGCGCCGCGTCTACACTGGCATGAGCTCCAGGGCCCCTCAGGACACACGTTCAGGCTTCTGGAAGCTGGGGACCTCATCCACGGTGACAGGAACCCCGGCCTCCTCAGAACCCGCAGTTTCGCTTCCGGAGGACGTGAGGCCAGGTCCACACAACAGGACGCTGACCTCCTCAAGACCCCCTTTGTAGACTTCAGGAAAAATGGGGATGTGTCCATGCGGACAGAAGACCCCAGCGTTGTCTGGACCCATGGTGAGGCCTACGAAAGATGTGGGGACCGCATCCACACTGACAGGAGACCCCATCCTCCTCAGGTCTTATGGTGAGGCTTGAGGAAAATGTGGGGCCACGTCAACACTGACAGGACTCCAGTCCTCCTCAGGACCTGCACTTTGGTTTCGGGACATATGGGGCTTCGTCTATGTCTCCACATCTGGAGAGATGTGGCTCTGAGAAAAGGTGCACTAAGAAACATTTACACAGTTTCCGTATTCCCTCCCCACGATATGTGAGACCCAATTACTTCCAAACTCCTTTTTTCCTCCTTTCTGTTTTGGATGGCAGTGCTGCTCTGTGACTGACCTACACAATCAATGACTCAGTAAGTATCACAACAGTTCAACTCTGTGCAGAGAACCCAAGGGTCTTCTGGGGAAGTATGAAGGAGAACTGTGGACTTGCTTGTTTTGCTTTCAGAAATCAGCATTCAGGCTCCTGATAGGAAGTTCAAAAGATAGCAGGTAGTACTCTGGGGACATAGATTGAAACCTGCTGGGGACAGAGCCTGTCTCTGTGCCTACCATATCGAAGGCCGAATAGACGTCTTTTTGGAATGAATGGGTGTTGAATAAATAGAATCTGTGTATGCTGGGTCTGTTTTAAGTCACTGATTCATACTTAGGGAGAGACTTTAATCCAGGGAATGGTTCTCTGAACAAATCCTGGGAAAATGTATCCTAAGTTATTTTTTTAAAGATTTATTTATTTATTCATTCAGAGAGAGCAAGAGAGAGGAAGAGACACAGGCAGAGGGAGAAGCAGGCTCCATGCAGGAAGCCCGATGTGGGACTCAATCCCAGTCTCCAGGATCACACCCTGGGCTGCAGGCAGCACTAAACCGCTGCACCACCAGGGCTACCCTTTTTTTTAAAGATTTATTTAGTATCCTAAGTTATTTGAAAAGGAGTAGTAAGATAGATAAGGAGTTCAGAATTGAGAAAAATATTAAAATCATTTGAGGAAAATAAAGGTGTTGATCACCGAAGTGGGTTTCTTGTAATTTACTCACTTATAGCTTGTATATTCTGAACAAAAAAAAAAAGAAAGGGAAGGAACCCCATGTGCTTGAAGTCATCAATTTCATCTGTAAAAAGGAAATAATACCACTTGTCCCACAACACTGTTGTGAGGACTAGAAGTGATGGCTGTTGATGTAAAGAGTTGCTAGGTCCAGTCACCATAAAATGTAAAAACAACACATTTTATTAATATAGCTACCAATATAGCTGCAATATACTTTTTATTTTATTTATTTATTTATTTATTTATTATTTATTTATTTATTTGTTTATTTATTTATTTATTCATTCATTTGAGAGAGAGAGAGAGAAAAACAGAGAGAGAGGGAGAGAGGCAGAGACACAGGCAGAGGGAGAGGCAGGCTCTATGCAGTCAGCCCAAAGTGGGACTCCATCCTGGGTATCCAGCATCATGCCCTGGGAAGAAGGCAGTGCTAAACGGCTGAGCCACCCAGGCTGCCCTTTTTAAAGTCTTCTTAAAACACACAATTTGACTTCTTTCTAACAAAGTTTAATGTGAGTTGGTGTACCTATCAATTAAAAGCTATAGGGTATGGATCCCAGGCTGCCCCTAAGGTGCATGTTCAGAGCCGTTCCAACTCCTCAAAGTGCAGCCTGGAAACCACCGAGCTGGTCTGAGGCTTTATCCACAGCTGTGGGAACCAAGTGCCAGAGGCAGTCAGGATTTACTGCATCAGAAACCCAGTTCTCTCCTGAAGCATCTGAGTCAGGGAATTGGTTTCTCTCAGGGCAGGGTGAAAAAACCTTATGCGATCAGGATTTCTCTGATCCCAAGAAAAATGCTTAGCGTTTTTTTGGTGGTTTCTTTTTTCTCATGTTGCTTGGCTGTTTCTCTGGTCACATTGCCCTACTTCCTATGGGAGTTAGTTTTGGAAAGAAATCACTCACGTAATGAAAATGATCTAGAAACTCAGGTTAACAAAATTTTCTAGCCAGTGTGGATATGTGTGAATCATAGTTGCTTTAAGCTGACAGAAGTTTGTTTGCACAAATCAATAACAACTTTTAATAAACGGACTTTACTGTTCACTGCTAAAAATATTCCTGTCAGAGGGGCAAGATGGCCAAAGAGTAGGGTTCCCAAGTCACCTGTCCCCACCAAATGACCTAGCTAACTTTCAAATCATCCTGAAAACCTATTAATTCGGCCTGAGATTTATAGAGAGTACAGCTAGAGTTCGCATGTCTATCAAGGCGGTTCCCACCTGGGCCTCACTTGGACCTGGTGAGTGTGGTTCCCATCTGGGCCTCAGCCAGACCTGGTGACTACAGTCCCCAACTGGGACTCACCTGGTCCTAGTGACTCTGGTCCCCTTCTTGGCCTCATGTGGATCTGGCGACTGTGGTCTCCACCTTGACCTCACCTGGACCTGGTGACTCTTGTCTCCACCTGGGCCTTGCCTGGACATGGTAGCTGTGGACTTCATCTGGACATGGTGACTGTGGTCCCTGCCTGGGCCTCACCATACCTGGTGACTGGGCTCCTCAGCTACCAATGACTAGGATCCAGGATGGACCATTTGTTGCTACTGATACCGGGACCATCCTCAGGGTCTCACTTGTTCCTGGTGACTATGGTCCTTGTCTGGGCTGACCTGGCTCATCCTTGGCTCTGATCCTCTCCTGGGCCTCCCCTGCTCTTGCAGGTATGGTCCCCCCTCTCATGGGTGTGTATTGTCTATGGTCCCTTCTGGGCCTCACCTGATGGTAGTGGGCCACGATATTGGCCCTTTGCAAGGCCAGCAGGGTCTCCGAGTCCTCCTGCATGATGCTGGAAACCAAACACATCCAAGAATGATGGCGCATGAGAACCATCCGAAGACACATGCGTCAGGGTGCTCCCGGAGGACAGGTCCCCCGCCATCTGACCAGAGTGGGGACAACCCCATCATCCTGAGGGGCACAGGCTGGGCTGGACCATCACACACGGGCCCTCACTGCGTGTCTGTCACTTGCGCACCTACAGTCCACCTTCCCCGCCACTGTCCCAGGACACGCCGTCAGGCTGGGATGACAGAGTGCTCCCACCCCGGTATCAGGAGCACACGGGCGGGGGACCCAGGAGGCTCCGGGGAACTGCCGATCTGATGCTCAGTTGATGTGTCCCAGCCCAGGGGAGATCGAATGTTTCTCTTAGATTCCACAAGCACAAAGAACAAGGGGAGATAGCAACGGAATGGACTTCATCAAAATTCAAACCTGATGCCAGCAAGAGTGCGACCCAACTCCCCACCCTGAGGGCAACAATGTGTGAATAGCCTGAGGGGGACCTGGGGGGAGCACGAGGGACTCCGCTTTCCAGTGAGTGAAGAGCAAGCCTGCTCACTGGCCAGGGGGACCCAGCAGGCACTGACCGTCCTTCTCTGACCACAGGGTGGGGCGGGGGGGTGTCATCCCTGTTGGGGTCCATGCACCTAGGATGGGCTAGAACGGTCATGTATTGGGTCTCTCTGCACAGCACAGGGCTTAAAGGGGAGCGGGGGTCCGGGGGAGCTGCCGAACTCCAACCGCACCCTCCTTCCCTGGACAGGGCCTAACGGGGCCGCCCTCACCCTGTGGGGCTGTGGAAGGGATGCAGCAGGTGCTCACGGTCATAGCATTGGGGTCGGCATGTTTTGAACCCCTGCCCGGGAGGCCAGCGCCCTTACCCATACCCACAGGCCCCAGAGTGGCCCGCGGGGAGCCGGCATCAGTGGCCACTCACCTGTGACCTGTCACTCTATGAGCGCCTCCTCTTGATGTACTGGGGTACTGGGGTGATTGGGAGAGTTGGGGAACTGGGGAGAGTGGGAGTTCTGGGGTACTGGGGAGAGTGGGAGAGTTGGGGTAATGAGGAGAGTGGGAGTACTGAGCTACTGGAGAGAGTGGGAGAGTCGGGTCCTGTGAGCCAGATCCAGAGCACAAGTGCTTCCGAAGGTCTGTTGATGCACAGTGAGCGCCAGGCAGCGGTGGAACCCGGGGATGGCACAGTTCCACCCACAGTGGGGTCCCGCATCATGACTGTGGGCAGGCAGTATCCAATCAGCACTTAGCCCTTCACCCTGAAGGCTAAGGGTCCCGGGGGAGGGTCCTCTCCACACGCCGGGTGGGACGGGGATGCAGGCACCCTCCCACATCGCAGTTCCCATCCTCGGCCCTGCGGGGCTTCCGCCCTTCTAGGCAGACTGGGGGTCAAAGATGTCCCCCCGACCCCCAGAGTTCAGAACATTGGGTTGCACTTAAGAACATTTGAGGGGCTCCTGGGTGGTTCAGTCAGTTCCACGTCGACTCTTTAGTTTGGTTCAGGTCAGGATTTCAAGGTTGTGGCGTGGAGCCTTGGGTGGGGCTTGGGCTCCGGTGGCTGAGGAGTCCGCTCCAGGTTCCCCCTCTCCCTTGGCCCCTCCCCACTGCACCCTCTATCAAGTAAATCTTCTCAATATCAACATGAAGACATGTGAGCATCTTTATCCCCTCTGCAGAGGTGCCTTCGTGTGTGTAACCACCGTGTAAATGCCTTTCACAGACCCACCGGGAGTCCTACCAGAAACCCCTATTCCTTGATATTTATTGAAGTACAATTGACACACAAGGTCACAGTCATTTTAGGGCTACAACTAGTGACTTCACAATTCTGTGCCTTACTCAGCTCTCCCCACGAGAAGTGGCATCACCGTCTGTCCCCGTACAAAGTTGTCACAACAGTACTGACTCTATTCCCTAGGCTGTACTTTCTAAATTTCTGTGACTTATTTATTTGAGAACCAGACGCTTATAGCTGTTACTATTGTTCATCTATGCTGCCCATGTCTTACCCATGACCCTGCTGTCCATCAGTCAGCAGGATCCATCACATTAACCAGAGAAAGGACATGGGGCAGCCTGGATGGTTCAGCAGGTTAGCACCTGCCTTCAGCCCAGGGCGTGATCCTGGAGTCCTGAGATCGAGTCCCATGTCGGGTTCCCTACATGGAGCCACCTTCTCCCTCTGCCTGTGTCTCTGCCTCTCTCTTTCTCTGCCTCGCTCTCTTTTTCTGTCTCTCAAGGATATGGAAATAAAATCTTTTTAAAAAAGAAAAACAAGAGAAAGGACAAAAAGCATAGGATCCTCTCAAGATTTGCAGAAAAAGCATTTGACAAAATACAACATCAAAAGCCTAGTGGGTTTTGAGGAAATTTCTATCAACAGAATAAAGGCCACTAGGAAGGCCCACAAGTGCCTTCATCCTCAAGGGTGAAAACCTGAAATCATCTCCCCTGAGCAGGAACAAGCCAAGGAGTTCCCGTCTCAGCGCTGGAAGTCCTAATGTAGTCAACAGAAAGGAAACAGGAAAGGTTCCACACCTGGACGGGGGACGTCACACTGTCCCCATTTGCTGAAGACAGAGTACTAGAAACAGGAAACCCGAGAGCCTCCACCCAAACCTGTTAGAACTAAGGAGTGAGTTCAGTAAAGTCATGGGACACAACCTGACCCTACAGAGCTCAGTAGCCTTGCTGTGTCCCGACAATGAGCACTCAGGAAGGAAATGAAGGACGTGACTTCTTTTTAAGGACCATCACAGAGATTAAATAATGAGACTGATCTGAAGGAGCACAAGACATGTGCATTGAGCCATACCAGGCTCTGGGAGATGATCCTGGGCTCCTGGGGTGGGACCTCATCTTGTGAAAATGTCCGCAGTTCCTGAGGCCACCCTCAGTTTCAATGTCATTCCAAACAAAATCATGGTGGCAGATCTTAGAAATAGGAAAAAAACAACCCCATAACATCCATCCACCCCCACAAATGACCCTGGAGAGCAAATCAGTATAGGAGAAGCAAGACAGAGTGGGACGCAGCACTTTCCTATTTCAAAGGATGTCACAGAGACACAGGATAAAGCAGTGTGGTTCTCGGGCCTGCCGCTGGCTCCGTCGGTTAAGCATCCGACTCCTGACCTCACCTCTGGTCCTGATCTCGGGGTCCTGAGTTCTAGCCCTCGGCTGGGCCATGGACGAGGCATGGTGCCTACTTAAACAAACCAGACCCAAGGTGGGTGGTCCTGGCATAAGCTGAAGGAGCAGAACAGAGAGTCCAGAAGGAAATGTGCTCTGATACAACTGATTTTTTTAACTTAATTTAATTTAAACCCAATGAATTAACGTATAGTGTATTATACTTTCAGGGGAAGAATTCAGGAATTCACCAGTTGGAGATAACAGCAGTGCTCTTGACATAACTTGCCCTCCTTCATGCCGGTACCCTGTTATGCCCTCCCCCCTCTCCTCCCCTCCAGCGACCCGCAGTTTGTTTCCTATCATTAAGAGTCTGTATTTCCTGCATCTGTTTTCATTTTATTTGTTTTTCCTTCCCTTCACAGATGTTCATCTGCTTTTCTTCTTAAATTCCACCTATGAATGACACCACACAGTCATTCTCTTTCCTGACTGACTTATTTCACTTAACATGATCCCTCTAGTTCTATCCAAGTCATTGCAAATGGCAAGATTTCCTTCTCTTTGATAGCTGAGTACCATTCCTCTCTCTATGATCATCATGTATCTCCCATCCTCTTTATCCATCATCTGCCGGAGGGCACCGAGGCTCCTCCCACAGTGTGGTTACTGTGGACCCAGCTACTGTGGACATTGGGGTGCAGGAGTCCCGAGTCTCACTGCATCTGTATCTTCGGAGTGAGCTCCAGGCCATGCACCTGCTGGTTGCAGGGCAGCTCTATTGGTAACTTCCTGAGGAGCCTCCACACTGTTTCCAGGCTGCTCTACCAGCCCACGGTCCCGCCCACAGTGGAAGAGGGTTGAGTGAGTTTTGAAGGACGTGGTAAAAGTCTGCTCCACCTTGCATTTCGTGTCCTGTGGGTTCCAATTCATTATCCTTAAGTATTTCTGGGGAAGCCGGGTGTTGGGCTCCATTTCAATGAGATGTTTCCGAACCTAACAGGCCACAGGTGGAGCCCGGAAGGAGGCAGGTGCGGCCCAGCAGGGGCACGCTGCCTCCTGAGGGCCTCCTGTAATGCCTGAGCAACCTGCAGGGAACACCCTAGCACAGGCCCCGCCCAGTGGGCACGCATGCGCAGTAGGCCTCTTCCGCCTGCACTAACAGGAGCCCGCCTGTGCTGGGGAGGCCTGAGGAGGACATGGGACGCGTCCACGCTGATGACCGGCAGCCTCCTCAAGACCCGCGGTGAGTCTTCAGGGGGACATTGGGTCGAGTTCATGGTGACAGGAGCCCCGGTCTCCTCAGGACCCGCGGTGAGGCTTCAGTAAGATTTGGGCCCGCATCCACGCTGACAGGAGCCCCTGGGCCACCTCAGGGCCCCCCCAGAGGCTTCAGTAAATTGTGGGTCCGCATCCAGGCAGACAGGAGCCCCTGGGCTGCCTCAGGACCCGCAGGGAGGCTTCAGGAACATGTGGGCGTGCATCCACTCTGACAGGAGCCCCTGGGCCACCTCAGGACACGCGGGGAGGCTTCCAGAAGATGTGGGCCAGCATGCACACTGACAGGAGCCCCTCGGCTGCCTCAGGACCCGCGGGGAGACTTCAGGAAGATGTGGAACCGCGTCCACTCTGGCAGGAGCTCCCAGGCCCCTCAGGACATAAGTTGAGCCTTCTGGAAGCTGGGGGCCGCATTCACGGTGACTGGAACCCTGGCCTCAGGACCCGTGGTTACACTTCGGGAGGACATGGGGCCAGGTCCACACAACCGGACACAGACTTCCTCGGGTCCCCTGGTGTAGACTTTGGGAAATATGGGAATGCATCCGTGTGGACAGAAGCCCCCAGCCTTGTCAGGGCCTGTGGTGAGGCCAAAGAAAGATGCCGGTGCCGCATCCACACTGACAGGAGTTTCCGGCCTCCTCAAGACCCACTGTGAAGGTTTGGGAAGATTTGGGGCCACGTCCATACTGGCAGGAGTCCCCAGCCTCCTCAGGTCTTATGGTGAGGCTTGAGGAACATGTGGGGCCACATCAACACTGACAGGATCCCTGTCCTCCTCAGGACCTGCACTTTGGCTTCATGACATATGGGGCTGCGTCTATGCTGACAGGAGCCCACAGCCTCCTCATGACCCGTGGTGAGATTTCGGGGGGACGAGGGGCCATGTCCAGGCTGACAGGAGCCCCTGGCCTACTGAAGACCTGCTGTGAGGCTCCCAGACGATGTGAGGCCTTGCCATAGACCCAGGACACCCAGCGTCCTCAGGACCCACCGACTATGACTCAGGTACACGTGGGGCCACGTCCACACTCACAGAAGCCTGGCTTTCTCAGGACCCCCTGGAGGATTGTGGAGGGGCCGTTGGGGGCCACATCCACATCAGAAGGGACTCCTCAGAACCACAGTGTAAGTGAATGGGTGGAATGAATGGTAGGGTCGGGGAGTGGGGGGCAGTTGGTGGTTAGGCTTAGGTTAGATGTTAGTGTTTAGTGATTATGCTTATGGTTACGGAATAGAGGTTAGGGTGAGGGATAATGGTAGGTGTCAGTGGTTAGGAGTTAGGATAGGGTTTAGGGATTAGGGAACGGAGTTAGGGTTTGGGATAGGATTTAGAGTTATGGTTAGGGTTTAGGCTTTAAGGATTAGGGCAGGGGGTTAGGAGTTGGGGTTAGGGTTATGGATAGAGTTAGGTTTGGGCTTAGGTTTGCAGTTAGGGTTAGGGGTTAGGGTGGGCCTTAGGGTTAGGGGTTAGGGTTAGGGGTTAGGGTTAAAGTTAGGGCTAGGTTTAGGGTTAGGGCTAGGTTTAGGGTTAGGGCTGGGTTAGAGTTAGTGTTTGGTTATTGGTTAGGGTTAGGGTCAGCTCAGGGTCAGGTCAGGGTACGGTTTTGGAAAAGGGTAAGAGATAGGGTTAGGGAGTGCATTAGGGGCTAGTTTTAGGGTACGGGGAATGGTACAGTTTGGGGTATGTATAGGATTAGTATTAGAGGGTTAGGGTTAGGGAACAGGTTAAGATTAGGAAGAGGATTTGAGTACATTAAGTTGTTAGGGTTAGGGTTAGATTTAAGGTAGGGATCAGCGTTAAGGGTCAAGAATAGTTTTAGGAGTTAGGGTGAGGCTTGCCAGGAAGGTTCAGTGAATGTGTTTCGGTCTTGGGGTTTGTGTTTGGTTTTCGATTAGTGATAGGTCTTGTTTAAGGGTTAGGTTAACATTAGGATTAAGTGTAGGGTTAGGGTTATGTCTGTGTACGGTTCGAGTTTGGGTCGTGGCTTGTGGCTGCACTGGGACTCCTAGTATCTTGGGCACTTTAGTTTTATGCACTCTATTTGGGTGAATCCACCCAGAATCCACGCAGACAGGAGTCCCTGGGCCACCTCAGGACCCACGGGGAGGCTTCAGGAAGATATGACTCTGTGTCCAATCTGGCAGCAGCTCCCAGGCCCCTCAAGATATAAGTTGAGGCTTCTGGAAGCTGGGTGCCGCATTCACAGTGACAGGAGCCCTGGCCTCCTAAGAGCCCCTGGATACGCTTCAGGAGGACATGGGGCCACGTCACCACAACCGTACTTCTGTTTCTTGGTTTGCATCTCTCATCCCCCCCTCCGCGCCTTTGCCAGTTTGTTTGGTTTCTTAAAATTCACGTGTGAATGCAATTGTATGGTATTTGGTATCTGTCTTTCTTTGACTGAGTTCATTTAGGATAAGTCCTTTTCACTTCTCCCACATCATTGTAAATGGCTTGATTTCATCCCTTCTGATGACTGAATGATATTACCCGTGTGTATATTTACCACATCGTCTCTGCCCGTTCATCTGTCGATGAATATCTGGGCTGTATCCACAGTTTGGCTGTTGTTGACAACGCTGCTACAAACACTGGGCGGCGTGTCTCTCTTCAAATCTACTAAACTACTTTTGTATCCTTGGGGTAAATACCTAGCTGTGCAAATTTGGAATCGCAAAATAGCTCTATTTTTAACTTCTTTTTTTATAATTTTTTTGTGATAGTCAGAGGGGTGGGGGGAGCAGAGACACAGGCAGAGGGAGAAGCAGGCTCCATGCACCGGGAGCCCGATGTGAGATTCGATCCCGAGTCTCCAGGATCGCGCCCTGGGCCAAAGGCAGGTGAGAAAGCGCTGCGCCACCCTAGGATCCCCTATTTTTAACTTCCCGAGGACCCCCCCACACTGTTTTCCACCGTGACTGCACCTGATCGCATGCCCACCAGGAGTGTAAGGGGGCTCCCCCTTCTCCATAGCCTCACCAACACCTGTTGTTTCTTGTGTTGTTAATTTTAGTCATTCTGACAGCTGTCAGGTGACATCTCATTGTGGTTTTGGTTTACATTTCCCTGATGGTGGGTGTCGCTGAGTGTCTTTCCGTGTGTCTGGCAGGCATCTGGATGTCTTGTCAGAGACAAAATCCATTCATGTCTTCTGCCAATCTGCGGTTGGATAATTTGTGCTTAGGATGCTGAGATTTATGTTTGCTTTATGTATTTTGAATACTAACTCTTTATTGGATGTGTTGTTTACAAATATCTCCTCTCATTTTGTTTTTTTAAATTAGATTTTATGTATTTATTCATAGAGATGCAGAGAGAGAGAGAGAGAGGCAGAGACACAGGCAGAGGGAGAAGCAGGCTCCATGCAGAGAGCCTGACATGGGACTTGATCCCGGGTCTCCAGGATCACGCCCTGGGCTGCAGGCGGCGCTAAACCACTGCACCACGGGGGCTGCCCTCTCCTCTCATTTTGTATGTTGCCTTTTAGCGTTGGTTGTTTCCTTCACTTTGTGGAAGCTCTTCCATTTGATGAGGTCCCAATAGTATTTTTGCTTTTGTTTCCCTCACCTCAGTGGCATAACTAAAATGAAGATACAATGGCCGATGTCAAAGACGTTGCTCCCCATCTTTTCTTCCTTTTATGGATTCAGGTCTCACATTTAGGTCTTTCATCCATTTTGAATTTATTTTTTATATATATGGTGTAAGAAAGTGGTCTAGTTTCATTCTTCTGCATGTGGCTGCCTGGTTTTCCCAACATCATTTGTTCTTATCGTGGGGTCAGGGTTAGCGTTTGTTGAAGAGACTGTCTTTGTGCCATTGGATATTCCTTCCTGCCTTGTTGTTGATTAATGGATCATAGAGTTACAGGTTTGTATCTTGTTTCGGCTTTCCATTCTGTTCTATTGATCTATGCGTCTCCTGTTGGGAGATTCTTGATTGCTGATTCAATTTCTTTGCTGCTTATCAGTCTGTTCAAGTTTCTTATTTCTTCCTTTTCATTCTTGCAATGCTATATATGTCCATGAATAGATCTATTTCTTCCAGGTTCTAGGTTGCTGGCATATCATTTTTCATAATGTTCTCTTATAATCGTTTGTATTTCTCTAGTGTTGTTTGTTATTTCTCTTTTCTCATTTGTGATTTTATTTGGGTCCTTTCTCATCTTTTTATCTTTATTCTTTTTTAAATATTTTATTTATGTTTTCACGAGAGACACAGAGAGGCAGAGGTATAGGCAGAAGGAAAATGAGGCTCCATGCGGGGAGCCTGATGTGGGACTTGATCCCCCAGGGCCCCGGGATCATGACCTGAGCCAAAGCAGATACTCAAACCCTGAGGCACCCAGGCATCCAGGATCCTGTTTTTTAAGCCACTCTGATACCCTATATTTTTGATTGAAGCATTCAGTCTATCAGCATTCAGAGTGATTATTGAAAGATGTGAACTCAGTGCCCTTGTGTTACGGGTAGAGTTTGTGTTCCTGGTGATGTTCTCGGGTCCTTTCTAGTCTTTGTTGCTTTTGGTCTCTTTTTTTCCCCCACAAGAAGAGTCCGTCTTAAAATTCCTAACTGGACTGGTTTAGTGGTCATGAACTCCTTTATATTTTGCCTGTCTGGGAAACTCTTTATCTCTCCTTCTATCCTGATGGACATCCTTGCTGAAGAAAGAACTCATACAAATTGGACTCCAATAAAAGGAAAATTAAAAAGATAAAATTAAATTTTGCTATTATGATTGAGGAAAAAGGCATTTAGGAGGAAAACCAGAAGCTGAAAGAGAAGAGGACAGATTTCACCATCAGTAGCCTTCACAGGGACTTGGTATCCTTTCCTAGGAGAGCCCCCACCTTCGTAGGATGCTTCCTGCCCCTCTGCGCTCCTTGCTGGAACCCAGCAGGCACATCGCCCTGCCTCCAGGACCTCTGCAGTCGTGTTTTACAGCGTCTTCCGTGTATCCTATTGGGGACCACAGCGTCGTGTATGTAAGCATCTGGGTGCTGTTTGACAACACTGGGGGGATTCTGACTTTTGTTGGTTTTGGGGTGTGTGTGTGTCTATCATATGCAGCTATCACGTGCAGCTATCTGATTCTCTGGTTGGGTCACTCAAACGCCCCAATTGTTGGAACATCATCATTTCTGGTGCTGGCAGTGGGCAGCTAGCTGGGCTCTCCTGGTCGACCCGGGGCTCGCTCGTGCAGTGACTTTCCGCTGGAGGGTCAGCTGAGCTGGAAGGTCCAGCTTGGCCACATTCCCATGTCCGGCAGTGGGTCCCGCCAAGCCCAGGCTGCTTCTCTTCTCCGGGATGCCTCTCCAGCAGGGAACCAGAACTCGGGGCCTCCCTTGGGGGAGCTCCTGAGGAGCCAGTTGTCCATGGCGAGGAGACCTGTGGCTGCCTGTGTGTGGGAGTCGGGGTGGGGACGGGGCTGGGGTTCCTCGGTCCCCTGTGCTGCTTTGCCTTCAGTCCGAGCCCAATGCTCACCCAGCCCCTACTCACTAGGGCGAGGAGGGTGCCCGCCACACGCTGGTGTGAGAGATCAAGCACCACAAGGTGTGCACGATGAATCCACCTGGTGGGCGTGGCCCAGGTGCATGAGCTGCAAGTGTGGGACCCAGGAAATTTAACAAAAATCCCCTACCCCTGGACAAGCAGAGCAGGACTGCTTCCATTTTGTGCTACACCCGTCACCGCCGCTATGACCCACACATGTCCTGCTAAAGGCGCTGCCCTGCCCTACTCAAGGCACTGGGCACACCCTAATCGGAAATTGGCTTATAACATTGTAACCCTGCTTTGTGCCCCCCAGAAGTGCGCGCAGATTCTGATCAAAGTAATAGGCCAGCTCAAGTGAATACTATATGGTAAGGTGTAATTCAATTGGCCACCTGCGTGTGGACCCACATGATTGTGCAACTTTCTGCGTATCACGTGGGCCACTGGCCCCTATAAAGCTGCTATGCCTCTTAGTCTCGGGGTCCAAGTCCATGCTCCACTGTGTTGGGTGCACTTGGACCCAATCCCAAGCTTGTCAACAAACCTTCGTGTGTTTGCATCGGTGTCGGCTCCTCGGTGGTTTCTCGGATTCTTGATCTTGGGCACAACACAAAGGCCAGCTGTCCTGACATCCCTTCTAGGGCCACTCTGTCTGCCCGGCAGGCCCTCTGTGCCCCAGGCACGCAGGCACGGGGATGCGTGGAGGGGAGGAAGTGCCCCGGATCCCGGCCAGCCCGGCCCCTGGATAGAGGGAGCACAGGCCTTCCAGGTGGCTTTGCACAGACCCTGGTGACCTGAGGCTCCCTGGCTGTCACTCTGTCCCAGCCCCTCCTGCCCCACGGGGTACAGGCTGAGTTCAGTAAAGTTTGTGGGGTCCTGACCCTGGCGTCTAGCCGCTCCTTGAAGGCACGTGGGATGTCAGTCATGCGTGCCTGGTGGATCCCCTACAGAGGCTGGTAGGGGCCTAGGTGTTTCCCCCTCCTCCTCTCTGGGGGTCTCTCCACACCCCGTGCACAGAGTTGTGGTAGGCACAGAAACGGGCTTGCTGTGCATTTTCACACCACAACACTTTATTGACTTTCTACAGCAAACAGTCTCAGAGCCCAGTGTGTGCGCCTTCCCCTGGGTAGGGAGACCTTTGTGTCCTTTAGGGGAGGGCAAGAATCACACGGGGTGGAGGGGGCTGGTGCTGGAATACTCCACCTGGGAGCATGTGTGGCCTCCTGGTGGGGGCGTGTGTCCCGAGGTTTCAGCCTGAGAGACGGTTCTGAGGACAGCAGAGCTGACCTGGACCTGCAGCTCATGGGCTCCTGTACTGGGTCCCCGCAGTGCCGCTGGACCCCCGCCTCGTGCCCCCTGGTGCTCCAGCACCTGGAGGAGCCTGCCTCCTGGTGTGGGTGTGGGTGTGGTCCACCGGCCTACCCCTGCTCTCCCCAACCTGGGGTGTCCCGGGATCCCTGGGGCTTCCCTAGTTCAGTGACCTAGATCTGTGGGGCACGCCCAGGGCCCAGGAGGCCACATCCAGCTGTGAGAGGGCCCGCTCAGCCCGGGGTCAGAATCCAGGCCTGGAAAGGGCCATGGGGGGTTGGATCCCATTAGTCCTTGTGTTGGGCCTGGGAAGGGGCTCAAATCACCTCAGCCCCCACAGAACATAGGACCAGGCCAGCCCAGGTCCCTGTGGGTTAGGGGCTGGTGTCCTGTGCAGTGTGTACTGCACTCCAGGAGGGACCATTGGAGAAGGCAGGGCACAGTGTGTCCTCTGCTCCACCCACCTGCACCCACCCTGTCAGGGGCTCCCTGTCTCCCCTCCTCCCTGCAACCCCTGGGTACTCTATGGGACACCCGTGCTTCCGATGGGAGCAGGGTATCCAGAAAACCCCAGGGAGGCTGAGCTTGTCTCACAGGGAGCAGCTGCACTGGGTCCATGCTGGGGGATGATAGTGTGGGGGTGGATGTTGTGGGGGCAGGGGTTTGATGGTGGTGGAGTGTGAGGCATGGTGTAGGGGGGATGGTGTTGGAGTATAGTTTGGATGGGGATTGTGTGGGGCTGTGTGGGTGTGAGGGGGATGGTGTAGGGGGGATGCCATGGGGGATGATGATGTAGGGGGATGGTGTGGGGGTGGGGAATGAGGGGGATGGCATGGGGTGCCTGCAGATAAACGGCATCCCCTTTCTCTAAGATGCACACGGAGACGTGTACAGATAAAGGCGACCCCAGTCTGGTTTTGCTCTGACACCTGCCCCTGGGGCCCCATGTGGTCAGAGCAGGGCCCTGGCTGGACCCGGGGCATTATATGGGCTCATCAAACTATGGATGTTTACAAATTGCAAATTGTCTCAAATTAAAAGGATAGAATTCAGAAATATATAAAGCACCAAGGGTGGGTGTCACCCTGACCTGTCCGACCCTCATCAGATCGATATGTGTCCTGCCCCAGCCATGGCCATGCCGCCTGGCCCCCAGGTCCTCTTACTGCCCCCACGGCCCCCACCGCAGCCCCCTGCTTCTCAGGGGCCGTCTCTCACCGCTTTGCGGTTCAGCTCCCATGACACTCCCTTGAGGCCCCATCCTAATGGCCTCCTCATCCTCGAGGCCTCAGGTGTGGGGGCACGGGGTCATCCGCTGCACCCTACCATGCAGTGGTGTGTTATTGGCTCTTTTTGCTCCCCCCAGCCTCAGAAGCCCTGTGTTCCCAATGAAGAACCCCATCAGGCCTTCCTCAGGGCTCCAAACCCCCCAGGCCCAGCAGCCTCACCTGACCCCCTATCAGTCCCAAAATATTATGTGGCTGCGAAACATCCTGGTGACATCCAGGTCTACCTGCGTGAGGTCCCTGGAGTTGATCAGGGCCTCCTCCTTCATTTCCTGTGGAAAACCTGGGAGGAGGAGCTGGTGTCAGGGACACAGACCCAGACCTCTCACAAACTGTCATCCTGGGCAGGGAGCCCGGGGGCCACCATGGGAGTGCATCCTGCTGAAACTTCCTACCTTCCCCTGGGAGGCCAGAGATGGCGGGAGTGCCCAACGTCCCTGTGGGACCTGTGTGAGGGCCTGTGCCCAGCTGTTGTGGGTGGGGAGGTGACTGAGGGTCAGCCTGGGTGGGAGGGGACAGGGGGTGTTTTGCCCAAGATTGCGAAACCGAGAATCCACTAAGGAGCGGACACTGATGCAAACACAGGAGGGGTGATTTACAAACCCAAGCTTGCGTCCAAGTACACCCGACACAGCGGAGCAGGGACTTGGACCCCGAGGTGCGTTTTAGCTAAGTTTTAAGGGCTGGTCTCAGGGACCTCCAGAAGGGCTGGAGCAATTCCTCAAGTTCTGTTTACATTTTGATATAGGGCCATCAAGGGCATTGAGCTCTGTTCTCATTCTAATATGGGGCTTTCTGGGACCTTAAGCTGTAAGCTGGTTTTTCATTTTTTCCTGTAACTGAAGTAATGTAAATTTTAGCTCTTATTGACAGGGGCCTGGCATGGCAGTACTTGTGCTAACACTGAACTTAAAGTGGAATGGCCTTAATTTTTTTTATTTTTTTTTTATTTATGATAGTCACACAGAGAGAGAGAGAGAGAGGCAGAGGCACAGGCAAAGGGAGAAGCAGGCTCCATGCACCAGGAGCCCGATGTGGGATTCCATCCCGGGTCTCCAGGATCACGCCCTGGGCCAAAGGCAGGCGCCAAACCATTGTGCAACCCAGGGATCCCCGTCTTTCTTCTTTTTTTAATAATAAATTTATTTTTTATTGGTGTTCAATTTGCCAACATGCAGAATAACACCCAGTGCTGATCTGGTCAAGTGTCCACCTCAGTGCCCGTCACCCATTCACCCCCATCCCCCGCTCTCCTTCCCCTCCATCACCCCTAGTTCATTTCCCAGATTTAGGAGTCTTTATGCTCTGTCTCCCTTTCTGATATTTCTCACACATTCCTTCTCCCTTCCCTTATATTCCCTTTCACTATTCTTTATATTCCCCAAATGAATGAGAACATACAATGTTTGTCCTTCTCCGATTGACTTACTTCACTCAGCATAATACCTTCCAGTTCCATCCACATTGAAGCAAATGGTGGGTATTTGTCGTTTATAATGGCTGAGCAAGGCCCACATTCTCTCTCTTCATCTTCTGAGTCTCCTATGATATGAATGTTATTGTTTAAATAAGTGGCTGAGTTCCCTAAGTCTGCCTCTGTGGTCCATAAACTTTCTTTTTTTAAGGCTTCCACTGGGGACTGCATCTCAGTTATAGCATTTTTAACGTTGGCCTGCCTAGATTTTAGTTCTTTTATTTGTACAGTAAGGGATTCTCTAGTTTTCTTCTGTGTTCTTTTTCCAGTCCAGCTGCTATCTTTATAATCATTGTTTTAAACTGTAGTTAGACATCATATATGTGTATTGATAAACTTCCTGGCTGTGAGTACTATCTCATGTTATTTTATGGAGGTGAATATCTCCATCTCATTTTTCTCTCCAGAAAAGAAAGAAGAAAAAGAAAAACCAAGAAAACAATAACAACTGCCCTCCCATAAAAAAACACCAGATAATTTTCACCTGCTTGTTAAAATATTCTAAATCCCAAAATAAGAAACACAATTAAAGTACCATGAAGGTAAAAATAAGAAATATATAAGGTACATACATAAAAATTAAACTAAGGCAATCAATAAAAACAAGCAAAGAAAATAAATGAAAATAAAGCACAAAGTACAAAGGAAGCTAGACCCCACTTTCCAGGCAGAGCTGAAGCTCTGCAGCCTCTGTGGTCCGACAAGTTGGTGGCAGCGAGTGGTCTGTGCGGGGTCTGGGGATGGGCCTTGGTGCTGATTGTCAGGTTCACATCTGCCTGGCAGATGAACCTGCGGGGTCAGAGTTGGGGTGGGCATCGGCGCCTCTGACCTCCAGCGGGTGGCGCTGTGCTGCTCCCTGAGACTGTCCCTTGATGGGTGGGATGCAGGTGGGGACGCTGTATCCTCTGGCTCTGGGGCTGAGCATCCAGCCCCCCAGTCTTCATGGGCCTCCACAGAAGAGCCCCCAAGCCCCCGGGTCTCCGCCACTTCTCTCAGGACGCTGCGTACAATCTGCCTGCGTCCGAGTTTCTTTTGGTTTTTTTTTTTTATCTCAGACTGTTGTGCCCAAGATTGCAAATCCGAGAAACCACCAAGAAGCCGACACCGATGCAAACACAGGAGGGTTTATTTATAAGCTCGAGCGTGGGTCCAAGTATACCCGACACAGTGGAGCATGGACTTGGACGCAGAGGTGGGTTTTAGCTTAGTTTTTAGGGCTGGTCTCGGGGACCTCCAGAAGGGCTGGAGCAATTCCTCAAGTTCTGTTTACATTTTGATGTGGAGCCTACAAGGGCATTGAGCTCTGTTCTCATTTTAATGGGGGCTTCCTGCCCTTGGCCTGGGCTCAGATTTTATTCTATTCTGGGGCTTTCTAGGACATTAAGCTATAAAGTTTTGTTTTTTCCCTGTAACTGAAGTAATGAAAATTTCAGCTCTTCTTCGCTGGGGCCTGGGTTGGCTGGACTTGTGCTAACGCTGAACTTAAAGTGGAATGGCCTTAATTTTCTGGACCTCCACGCATCCCGTCCCATCCTATCTGGCTCCTTCCCCCTTCCCTGGAGCTCCTAAGAGAGCAATTGCAAATGACCTCAGCGTGGCAGCCTGTGTTGGGACACAGGACCAGGGATTTGGGATCAGGAAGACCTGGAGCAGGGGCCTCCCGGCTGTGCAGCTGGATTCCATGCTGCAGACTTTTATTCCCTAAGGCTATCTTGACAACTGACTTTGTACATAGAAAAGCTCTCCTTTGTCTTTAAAAGATGAAGGGCTAGTCAAAGCTTTTTTCTCTGCCCGTCTGATTGCTCAGGTTCCAATCTGAGATGTATTTCCTGTTAAGAAGGATAATTTACTATCCGTAGTACTATGGTTAAAATATACTGACACAAGTAATTCAGAGGGATGAGGGTTTCTCATCTCTTTCTTCACAGCTCAGTCAGTCATCAGGAAATGCATCTTTATGCATTTGGAAAGAACTGAGAGATATTATTACCAATGGTCCTATTATGATGTGAAGGATTCTTCCCTGAGATTCTTCTCCTGTTTCAACTGACACTGAAACACTGTGAACTCTTTGGAAGATATATGTTAAGGAAATAAATGTTATGCATTGCTAATTTTAAATGCACTTGCAATATGGTGTCTATTGTAGTAGAAGTATTTAATCTGATTTTTTAATAATAAATTTATTTTTTATTAGTGTTCAATTTACCAACATACAGAATAACACCCAGTGCTCATCCCATCAAGTGCCCCCTCAGTGCCCTTCACCCATTCACCCGACCCCACGCTTTCCTCCCCTTCTATCACCCCTAAATTGTTTCCAAGTGTTAGGCATCTTTATGTTATGATTTTTGCTATTTATTATCCTTTCCTGCTTTTCAGGTTGAGGAGGCATTATACGTGTTCATAAGTGTTTCTCTTTCCTTCTGATGAAATTCTTACTTTGTTCCCATTGACAGAACTCTTTAAGAAAAGGGCAAAAATTAATTAAACTATTCTTAAAATGTCTTCACACTTGAAGCCTGATCCATTGAAGTCATTTTTCAAAATAAATCTTATTGATTAGAAGAAAACCAAAGGTTTATTGGGAGATTGAGAAGATATTACAGAGATTTCTCATGCACTTGCCCTCAATTTCAACAATTATTGATATATTATATTAGTACGGTACAAATATTAGCTAATGAATCAATATTAAAATATTCGCATTAACCAAATACCATACTTTATTCAGATTTCCTTTGTTTTTGCTAAGTTACCATCCCTCATATCACATTCCATTTGTCCTCATGTTTTCTTAGGCTCCTCTGGATTGTGACAGTCTTTCAGCCTTTCCTTATTGTTGTTGAACTGGAACACTTTGAGAAGTAGAGTATTTTGTAAAATTTCCCTCAGTTGGGACATGTCTGTTGTTTATCTCATGATTGAACTGTGATTGTGGATGATATACAGAGATATATTGCCATTTTTACTGTATCATATAATGGATAGATACTATCAACATGATTTATCAGTCTTGGTATCGATCTGATCATCTTGCTGAGGTAGTGTTTGTCATCTTTCTCCATAGTAAAGTGATTCTTTATTATTATTTTTTATTATAACTTTTTCATAATCTATTTTGTAGAGGGAAGTCAGTATGTGTAATCCTCACATAAGAGTGGGAAGCTGTGTTCATCAACTTGCGGGTGGAATGTCTGCACAAATTGTTGATCTTCTTCTACATGGGAGATTTCTCATCCTTCTGCATTTGTTTGTTTCTTTTTCAAGGATGTTATTTATTTATTTGAGAGAGAGAGGAAAGAAAAAGCATAAGCGAGAGGGGCAGAGGGAGAGGAAAAGCAGATTCCCTGCTGAACAGGGAGCCTGCCTTGGGACCTGGATCATGATGTGAGCCTAAGGCAGAAGCTTAACTGACTGAGCCACCCAGGTGCCCCTCTTTCTTTCTTTCACCATTTTTAATATTAGTATAGATTCATGGATATTTATTTTACACTTAGGGTTATAATCCAGCGATACTTACTTAATCAGGGCTGATGGTTGTTCTGATACACAAATTTATTATTTCTAATGGCTTGGACCCATATACCCACCGCTTGTGATATAAAGGGATATAGATTTGGGGATTTTCTTTTTTTATTAATTAATTTTTTTATTGGTGTTCAATTTACCAACATACAGAATAACACCCAGTGCTCATCCCGTCAAGTGTTTCCCTCAGTGTGCATCACCCATTCAGCCCCACCCCCCACCCACCTCCTCTTCAACCACCCCTAGTTCATTTCCCAGAGTTAGGAGTCTTTATGTTCTGTCTCCCTTGCTGATATTTCCCACACATTTCTTCTCCCTTCCCTTATATTCCCTTTTGCTATAGATTTGGGGATTTTCTATCGCCATAGGAAAGAACCCTAAAATACTCAGGATCTATGCTCAGAGTTAGTTTTATATTTTAGCAGTTGAGTATATATAAGATCCCCCATCTTTTTGTGCTCAGTATAGAGTGTCTAGGACCCCACAGCAGCATTTCAGGTCTGAGAGGGAACTGAGGGATCATCAGCTCTGGTCCTCTCTTCTGAGGCACAGGAAAGAAACTGAGAGTTCCGGAGGATTGGATTGTCCAAGTTCACATGCTTATTGGTGGTGGAGCTAGGTCTGAAAAAGGTCTTCCTAGAGGTGGTTCCATCAAGACAGACACCATTGAACATAATTAGTTTAGATAGGCTTTTATGAAATAGACAATTTTGGGTTACTCATTCTGCTTTTATACTTTCATATAAAGGTACGACTGTGTGGGACCCAGGAAATTTAACAAAAATCCCCAACCCCTGGACAAGCAGAGCAGGACAGATTCCATTTTGTGCAACACCCACCACCTCCAGTATGACCCCACATAACCTGCTTATTGCTTAAGGTGCTGCCCCACCCTAGCAAAGCCGCTGGGCACACCCTAATCAGAAATCAGCTCGTAACAATGTAACCCTGCTTTGTGTCCACCAAAACTGCACGTCGATTCTGACCAAAGTAATAGGCCAGCTCAAGTGGATACGATAGGGTAAGATGTAATTCAATCCGCCACTTGTGTGTGGACCAAAATGACAGTGCAACTTTCTGTGTATCCCATGGGCCACTGGCCCCTATAAAGGTGCTATGCCTCTTTGTCTCAGGGTCCAAGTCCCTGCTGCGCTGTGTCGGGTACACTTGGACCCAAGCTCGAACATGTAAATATTCCCTCGTGTGTTTGCATCGGTGTTGGCTCCTCGGTGGTTTCTCGAATTCGCAATCTTGGGCACAACAAAACTCTCCCTCTTCACCGATGACATGATACTCTACATAGAAAACCCAAAAGCCTCCACCCCAAGATTCCTAGAACTCATACAGCAATATGGCAGCGTGGCAGGATACAAAATCAATGCCCAGAAGTCAGTGGCATTTCTATACACTGAGACTGAAGAAAGAGAAATTAAGGAGTCAATCCCATTTATGATTGCACCCAAAAGCATCACATAACTAGGAATCAGGCTAACCAAACAGGTAAAGGATCTATACACTACAAATGATACAACACTTCTGAAAGAAATGGAGGAAGACACAAAAAGATGGAAAAATATGCCATGCTCATGGATTGGCAGAATTAATATTGTGAAAACGTCAATGTTACCCAGGGCAATGTACATGTTTAATGCAATCCCTATCAAAATACCATGGATTTTCTTCAGAGAGTTAGAACAAATTATTTTAAGATTTGTGGGGAATCACAAAAGACTCTGAATGGCCAGGGAAATTTTAAAAAAGAAACCATATCTGGTGCCTCACAATGCCAGATTTCAGGTTGTACTACAAAGCTGTGGTCATCAAGACAGTGTGGTAGTGGCACAAAAACAGACACATAGATCAATGGAACAGAATAGAGAATCCAGAAGTGGAACCTCAACTTTATGGTCAACTAAAATTCAATAATGGTGGAAAGACTATCCACTGGAAGAAAGACAGTCTCTTCAATAAATGGTGCTGGGAAAATGGGACATCCACATGCAGAAGAATGAAACTAGACTACTCTCTTGCACCAGACACAAAGATATACTCAAAATGGATGAAAGATCCAAATATGAGACAAGAGTCCATCAAAATCCTAGAGGAGAACACAGGCAACACCCTTTTTGAACTCGACCACAGTAACTTCTTGCAAGATACATCCACGAAGGCAAAAGAAACAAAAGCAAAAATGAACTATTGGGACTTCATCCAGATAAGAAGCTTTTGCACAGCAAAGGATACAGTCAACAAAATAAAAGACAACCTACAGAATGGGAGAAGATATTTGCAAATGACGTACCAGATAAAGGGCTAGTTTCCAAGATCTATAAAGAACTTCTTAAACTCAACACCAAAGAAACAAACAATCCAATCATGAAATGGGTAAAAGACATGAACAGAAATCTCACTCAGGAAGACGTAGACATGGCCAACACACACATGAGAAAATGCTCTGCATCACTTGCCATCAGGGAAATACAAATCCAAACTACAATGAGATACCACCTCACACCAGTGAGAATGGTGAAATTAACAAGGCAGGAAACTGCAAATGTTGGAGAGGACGCGGAGAAAAGGGAACCCTCCTACACTGTTGGTTGGAATGTGAACTGGTGTAGCCACTCTGGAAAACCGTGTGGAGGTTCCTCAAAGAGTTAAAATTGGACCTGCCCTATGACCCAGAAATTGCACTGTTGGGGATTTATCCCAAAGATACAGATGCAATGAAATGCCGAGACACCTGCACCCCGATATTTATAGCAGCAATATCCACAATAGCCAAACTGTGGAAAAAGCCTCAGTGTTCATCAAATGGTGAATGGATAAAGAAGATGTGGTTTATGTATACAATGGAATAAAACTCAGTCATTAGAAAGGACAAATACCCACCATTTGCTTCAACATGGATGGAACTGGAGGGTATTATGCTGAGTGAAATGAGTCAATCAGTGAAGGACAAACATTATATGTTCTCATTCATTTGGGGAATATAAATAATAGTGAAAGGGAATAGAAGGAAAGGGAGAAGAAATGGGTAGGAAATATCAGAAAGGGAGACAGAATGTAAAGACTGCTAACTCTGGGAAATGAACTAGGTGTGGTGGAAGGGGCAGAGGGTGGGGGTGGGGGTGAATGGGCACTCAGGGGGGCACTTAATGGGATGAGCATCGGGTGTTATTCTGTATGTTGGCAAATTGAACACCAAAATATTAATTATTATTAAAAATATTCCATCAGCAGGCAGTATGGAACTGAGAGGGACTGCATGTGAGCTCAACTCGCAGAAGAATGTTCCCCAGGGAGACAGCTTTCAACTCTGTACTCAGGTATGGAAGTTAATATGTCACTCCAATCTACGGGAGGAAGGAATTCCTCAGAAGTTGCTGGACTGAGCTAAGAGACACTTGCCTCTCTCAAAATTTGTGTCCCACATCGAATGAAATCCTTTGGAAGCGATCCGTACAGGCAGTCAGGATGGGGGAGCCACTGGCCAAAAGCTCAACTCTCAGAAGTGTGTATATCTTGGAGGCTGATGTCTGCTACAAACTCATTTACAGGACTTAGAACCTAGCACCTCTCTAATTGAACAAAGCCATTGGCAATCGTTGCATTGAACGGAGATACACGTGAGTACAGGCCTGACACTTCCACATGCTTTTCACACAACCTCTTCCAGCATGTTACATAAGGAGGTTAGGAGCTATGTCTACAGACAGTCAGGATGCGGGAGGGTCCTGCCCTGAGCTCAGCGCTCACGAGGAAGCATGCCTAGAAGCCAGCTTTCTGGCTGCATTCGTATTGTAGTGAGAAGAGAGCGGCAATCTAAGTGAGGATGTTCCGTGTATACTGCACTACTGCACCTGGAGACACACCTTCCAAGACTGCAATTTTCCACTTGCATCACACGAGCTTCTGACAAACATCTCTAGTGAGGTTATTCGAAACTTCATCTGCAAGCAGTGTGGAACTGTGAGGAACTGTGTGTGGGCTCACCTCTCAGAAGGAAGTTCCCTTGGACACTGCGTTCCACTCACTTCTCATGTATGGAAGTTCGTATGTACCGCCAATTATGAGAGGAATTCCTCGGAAATCGCTGGATTGAGCTTAGAGACAGTAGTCTTGTGGGTCTTCACCTTCCAATTGCCTCTCACACTACTTTTGTCACGCATCGAACCTAGGCCTCTTAGGAGTGAAGACATGCATTCAGGATGTGGCAGGTACAGGCTATAAGCTCAACTCTCAGAAGTGTGTTTGCCTTGGGGGCAGATGTCTACTCGCCACTCATTTATGGGAGTTAGAACCTAGCTGCACTCTAATTGAACAAGGCTGTTGGAAATCGCTGTATTGGACTCAGATACACGTGAGTACAGGCCTGACACTTCTACATGCTTTTCACACAACCTCTTCTAGCACCTCATTTAAGGATGATAGGAGCTATGTCTACAGTCAGGATGCAGGATGGTCCTGCCCTGAGCTCAGCTCTCACAAGGAAGCATCCCTAGAAGCCAGCTTTCAACCAACTGTGTTCTTATGACTGTGGTGTCCTTCTAACGTAACCTATACTTGGTCACTCCAGTCTCCTCCTGGGCCTCAGCTGGACCTGGTGCCTCTGGTACTTAGCTTGGCCTCACTTGGACTGGGTGACTGTGTTCCCACCTGGGCCTCAACTGGTCTTATGACATTTATCCCCACCTGGGCCTCACCCAGACCAGGTGACTCTGTTCCACTTGGGCCTCACCTGGACCTGGTGAATCTGGCCCCCTCCTGGGTATGACCTGGACCTGGTGACTCTGGTCCTCACGTGCGCCTCACCTGGACTTGGTGACTCTTGTACCCACCTGGGAATCATCGGGATATGGTTGCTCTGTTTCCCAAGTGAGACTCTGGAACATTTAACTTTGGTCCTCACCTGGGCCTCACCTGGACCTGGTGACTCCAGTCCACCCCCCCACCCCGGGCCTCACCTGGATTTGGTGACTCTGGTCCTCAGCTTGGTTTCACCTGGATGTGGTGACTGTGGTCCCCACCTTGGCCTCACCCGGACCTGCTGACTCTGGTTCCCACCTGGGCCTCATCTGTACCTGGTGATCTGGTTCTCACATGGACCACACCTAGACCTGGTGACCACATTGTCCTTCTAGACTCACCTTTCACTGGTAACTCTGGTCTGACCTGGGCCTCCCCTGGACCTGGTGATTTTGGTCTGCACCTGAGACTCACCTGGATCTGGTGACTGTGGTGCCCACCTGGGCCTCACTTGGACTGGTGACTCTGATACCCATCTGGGCCTCACCTGACCCTGTTGACTCTGGTCCTCAACTGGGCATAATTCGGACCCAGTTACTGTGCTCCACAACTGGGCCTCACCTGAACCAGGTGACTCTGGTCCCACTCTGGTTCTGACCCTGCCCTGGTGACTGTGAACCCCACTTTGGCCTGATTTGGACCTGCTGACTCTGGTTGCAACGTGTGCCTCACCTTGAACTGTTGACTCTGGTTCTTTCAAGGACTTCCCCTGTACCTGGTGATTCTGGTCCCCACCTGGGCCTCACCTGGGTGGGTGACTGTTGTCACCACCTGGGACTCACCTGGACCTGGTTACTGTGTTCCACACCTGGGCCTCACATAGACCTGGTGACCATGGTCCCCAGGCAGCCTCACACAGACCTGTTGCCTCTGGTCCCCATCTGGGCCTCATGTGTACCTGGTAACTCTGGTCCTCACCTGGGCATCGCCTGGACATGGTAGCAGTGGACTTCATCTGGACCTGGTGACTGCGGTCCCCACCTGGGTCTCACCGTACCTGGTGACTGGGCTCCTAAGCTACCAATGCCTAGGATGCAAGATGGACCCTTAGTTGTTACTGATACCGGGACCATCCCCAGGGCCTCACTTGTTCCTGGTGACTATGGTCCTTGTCTGGGCTGACCTGACTCATCCTTGGCTCCGATCCTCTCCTGGGCCTCACCTGCCCTTGCAGGTAGGGTCACCTCTGTCGTGGGTGTCTATTGTCTATGGTCCCTTCTGGGCCTCACCTGATGGAAGTGGGCCACGATATTGGCCCTTTGCAAGGTCAGCAGGATCTCCGAGTCCTCCTGCATGGTCCTGGAATCCAAACACATCCAAGAATGATGGCGCATGAGAACCTTCCGAGGACACATGCATCAGGCTGCTCGCCGAGGGCAGGTCCCCCGCCATCTAACTGGAGCCAGAGACAACCCCATAGCCCTGAGGGGCACAGGCTGGGCTGGACCATCACACACGGGCCCTCACTGCCTGTCTCTCGCTCGTGCACCTACAGTCCACCTTCCCAGCCACTGTCCCAGGACACGGCATCATGCTGGGATCACAAAGTGCTCCCACCCCGGTATCAGGAGCACACGGGTGGGGGACCCAGGAGGCTCTGGGGAAGGGCCGATCTGATGCTCAGGGTGATGTCTCCCAGCCCGGGGGAGTCGAAGGTTTCTCTTAGATTCCGCAAGCACAACAAACAAGGGGAGAAAGCAACGGACTGGACTTCATCAAAATTCAAACCTGACGCCAGCAAGAGTGCAACCAAACTCCCCACCCTGAGGGCAACGATGCATGAATAGCCTGAGAGGGGTCTGGGGGGAGCATGAGGGACTCCACTTTCCAGTGAGTGAAGAGCAAGCGTGCTCACCAGCCAGGGGGACCCAGCAGGCATTGACCGTCGTTCTCTGACCACAGGGTGGGGCGGGAGTGTGTCATCCCTGTCGGGGTCCATGCAGCTAGGATGGGCTAGAAAGGTCATGTATTGGGTCTCCCCGCACAGCACAGGGCTTACAGGGTAGCAAGGGTCCTGGAGGAGCTGCCAAACTCTAACTGCAGCCTCCTTCCCTGGACAGGGCCTAAGGGGGCAGCCCTCCCCCCGTGGGGCTGTGGAAGGGTTGCAGGAGCTGCTCACAGTCATCACATTGGGGTCGGGGTGTTTTGGATCACAGCCCGGGAGGCCAGCGTCCCCACCCAGACCCACAGGCCCCAGAGAGGCCTGCGGGGAGCAGGCATCAACGTCCACTCACCTGTGACCCTTCGCTGTGTGAGTGCCTCCTCTTTATGCACCGGGGTACTGGGGAGAGTGGGAGAGTTGGGGAACTGGGGAGAGTGGGAATAATGGGGTACTGGGGAGAGTGGGAGAGTTGGTGTACTGAGGAGAGTGGGAGTACTGAGCTACTGGGGAGAGCAGGAGAGTCGCGTCCCTGTGAGCCACATCTGGAGCACGAGTGCTTCCAAAGGTCTGCGGATGCACAGTGAGTGCCAGGCATCAGTGGAACCCGGGGCCAGCACAGTTCCACCCACAGTAGGGTCCCACATCATGACTGTGGGCAGGCAGGGTCCATTCAGCACTTAGCCCTTTACGCTGAAGGCTGAGGGTCCCGGGGCAGGGTCCCGTCCCATCTCCAGGTGGGAAGGGGATGCAGGCACCCTCTCACATCCTCAGTTCCCATCCTCGGGCCCTGCAGGCCTTCCACCCTTCTACGCAGACTGGGGGTCACAGACGTCCCCCCGAACCCCAGAGTTCACAGCAGGGGCTTGCACTTAAGAACATTTGAGGAGCTCCTGGGTGGTTCAGTCAGTTCCACGTCGACTCTTTAGTTTGGTTCAGGTCAGGATTTCGAGGTTGTGGCATGGAGCCTTGGGTGGGGCTTGGGCTCCGGGGGCTGAGGAGTCCATCCAGGTTCCCCCTCTCCCTCCGACCCTCCCCACTGCACCCTCTCTCAAGTAAATCTTCTCAAAATTAACATGAAGACATGTGAGCATCTTTATCCCCTCTGCAGAGGTGCTTTCCTGTGTGTAACCACCATGTAAATGCCTTTCACGGATCCACCGGGAGTCCTACCAGAAACCCCTATTCCTTGATATTTATTGAAGTACAGTTGACACACAAGGTGACAGTAGTTTCAGGGCTACAACTAGTGACTTGACAATTCTGTGCCTTACTCAGCTCTCCCCACAAGAAGTGGCGTCACTGACTGTCCCCGTACAAAGTTGTCACAACGGTACTGACTCTATTCCCTAGGCTGAACTTTCTAAATTTCTGTGACTTATTTATTTGAGAACCAGACGCTTATAGCTGTTACTATTGTTCATCAATGTTGCCCGTGTCCTACCCATGGCCCCTCTGTCGATCAGTCACCAGGATCCATCACATTAACCAGAGAAAGGACATGGGCAGCCCAGGAGGTACAGCAGGTTAGCACCTGTTTTCGGCCCAGGGCATGATCCTGGAGTCCTGGGATCGAGTCCCATGTCAGGTTCCCTACATGGAGCCGCCTTCTCCCTCTGCCTGTGTCTCTGCCTCTCTCTCTCTCTGCCTCTCTCTCTCTCTGTCTCTCAAGGATATGTAAATTAAATCTTTTTACAAAAGAAAAGAAGAGAAAGGACAAAAAGCAAAGGATCCTCTCAAGAGTTGCAGAAAATGCATTTGACAAAATACAACATCAAAAGCATAGTGGGTTTTGAGGAAATGTCTATCAACAGAATTAAGGCCACTAGGAAGGCCCACAATTGTCGTCATCCTCAAGTGTGAAAACCTGAAATCATCTCCCTTGAGCAAGAACAAGCCAAGGAGGACCCCTCTCAGTGCTGGAAGTCCTAATGTAGTCAACAGACAGGAAACAGCAAAGGTTCCATACCTGGACAGGGGATGTCACACTGTCCCCATTTGCTGAAGACACGGTGCTAGAAACAGAAAACCGGAGAGTCTCCACCAAATCCTGTTAGTACTAAGGAGTGAGTTCAGTAAAGTCACGGGACATAAACTGACCCTACAGAGCTCAGTAGCCTTGCTGTGTCCCGACAATGAGCACTCAGGAATGAAATGAAGGACGTAACTCGCTGCTCAGGAGCATCACAGAGATGAAATAGTGACACTGAACCGAAGGATCACAAGACTTGTTCACTGAGCCATACCAGGCTCTGGGAGGTGGTCCTGGGTTCATGGCGTGCGAGCCTCATCTTGTGAAAATGTCCGCAGTTCCTGAAGCCACCCTCAGTTTCAATGACATTCCAATCAAAATCATGGTGGCAGATCTTAGAAATAGGAAAAAAAAACCCATAACATCCATCCTCCCCCACAAATGACCCCGGACAGCAAATCAGAATAGGAGAAGCAAGACAGAGTGGGACGCAGCACTTTTCTATTTCAAAGGATGTCACAGACACACAGGACAAAGCAGTGTGGTTCTCGGGCCCCTGGCTGGCTCCGTCGGTTCAGCAGCTGACTCTTGACCTCACCTCCAGTCCTGATCTCAGAGTCGTGATTTCTAGCCCTGGCCTGGGCCATGGACGAGGAATGGCGCCTATTGAAACAAACCAGACCCATGGGGAGTGGTCCCGGCATGAGCTGAAGGAGGAGAACAGAGAGTTCAGAAGGAAATGTGCTCTGATACAACTGATTTTTTTAACTTACTTTAATTTAAATCCAATGAATTAACGTACAGTGTATTATACTTTCAGGGGAAGAATTCAGGGATTCACCAGTTGGAGATAACAGAAGTGCTCATGAAATCACGTGCCCTCCTTCATGCTGGTGCCCTGTTATCCCCTTCCCCCTCCCCTCCTCTCCAGTGACACTCAGTTTGTTTTCTATGATAAGAGTCTGTATTTCCTGTATCTGGTTTCATCTTATTTGTTTTTCCTTCCCTTCACAGATGTTCATCTGCTTTGCTTCTTAAATTCCACCTATGAATGACACCACACAGTCATTCTCTTTCCTGACTGACTTATTTCACTTAACATGATCCTTCTAATTCTATCCACGTCATTGCAAATGGCAAGATTTCCTTCTCCTTGATAGCTGAGTACCATTCCTCTCTCTATGACCATCATCTATCTCCCATCCTCTTTATCCATCATCTGCCCGAGGGCACCGATGCTCCTCCCACAGTGTGCTACCGTGGACCCGGCTGCTGTGGATATTTGGGTGCAGGTGTCCCGAGTCTCACTGCATCTGTATCTTTGGTGTGAGCTCTAGGCCATGCACTTGCTGGTCACAGGGCGGCTCTATTGGTAACATCCTGAGGAGCCTCCACACTGTTTCCAGGGCGGATGCACCAGCCTGCGGTCCCGCCCACAGTGGAAGAGGGTTGAGTGAGTTTTGAAGGATGTGGTAAAAGTCTGGTCCACATTTCATTTCACATTCTGTGGGCTCCAAATCATTGTCCTTAAGTATTTCTGGGGAAGCCGGTGTTGGGCTCCATTTCAGAGAGACATTTCCAAAGCTAACAGGCCACAGCTGGAACCAGGAAGGAGGCAGGTGCAGTCTGGCAGTGGCACTCCACCTCCTGAGGCCTTCTTGTAGTGCCTGAGCATCCAGCAGGGAGCGCCCTAGACAAGGCCCCACCAAGCAGGCCCTTATGTGCAGTAGGCCACTTCTGCCTACACTAACAGCAGGCCGCCTTTGTTGGAGAGGCCTGAGAAGGACATGGGGATGTATCCACGCTGATGACTGGCAGCCTACTCCGGACCCGTGGTGAGTCCTCAGGGGGACATTGGGCTACATTCATGCTAACAGGAGTCCCAGTCTCCTCAGGACCCGCGGTGAGGCTTCAGGAAGATGTGGGCCCTCATCCATGCTGACAGGAGCCCCTGGGCCACCTCAGAATCCACAGTGACGCTTCAGGAAGATTTGGGCCCCCATCGACTCTTATAGGAGCCCCTGGGCCACCTCAGGACCTGCGGGAAGGCTTTAGGAATTTGTGGGCCCGAATCCACACTGACAGGAGCACCTGGGCCGCCTCAGGATGAGCGGGGAGGCTTCAGGAAGATGTGGGCCCGCATCCATGCTGACAGGAGCCCCTGGGCTGCCTCAGGACATGCAGGGAGGCTTCTGGAAGATGTGGGCCAGCATGCACACTGATAGGAGCCGCTGGGCCGCCTCAGGACCCGCGGGGAGGCTTCTGGAAGATGTGGAGCCACGTCCACTCTGGCAGGAGCTCCTAGGCCTCTCCAGACATAAGTTGAGGCTTCTGGAAGCTGGGTGCCTCATTCCCAGTTAAGGAACCCCGGCCTCCTCAGAACCTGTGGTTACGCTTCGGGAGGACATGGGGCCATGTCCACACAACCGGATGGTGACTTCCTCAAGACACCTGGTGTAGATTTCAGGAACTATGGGGATGCATCAATGTGGACGGAAGACCCCAGCCTTGTCAGGGCCTGTGGTGAGGCCAAAGAAAGATGCAGGTGCCGCATCCACACTGACAGGAGTCTCTAGCCTCCTCAAGACCCACCGTGAAGGTTTGGGAAGATTTGGGGCCATGTCCAGGCTGACAGGAGGCCCCAGCCTCCTCAGGTCTTATGGTGAGGCTTGAGGAAAATGTGGGGCCACATCAACACTGACAGAACCCTGTCCTCCTCAGGACCTGCACTTTGGCGTCGGGACATATGGGGCTGCATCTATGCTGACAGGAGCCCACAGCCTCCTCAGGACCCACGGTGAGTTTTCAGGGGGACGTGGGGCCATGTCCAGGCTGACAGGAGCCCCCGGCCTCCTGAAGAGCTGCTGTGAGGCTCCCAGTGTACGTGAGGCCTTGTCGACAGTGACAGGAAACCCAGCGTCCTCAGGACCCACCGACTATGACTCAGGAACACGTGGGGCCACGTCCACACTCACAGGAGCTTGGCTTCCTCAGGACCCCCTGGAGGACTGTGGATCACCGTTGGGGGCAACGTCCACATCAGAAGGTACTCCTCAGAACCACAGGGTAAGCGAATGGGTAGAATGAGTGGTTGGGTCAGGAGAAGGGTGGCAGTTGGTGGTTAGGCTTAGGATAGATGTTATGGGTTAGTGATTATGCTTACGGTTACGGATTAGAGGTTAGAGTGAAGGATAAGAGTAAGGGTCAGTGGTTAGGAGTTAGGATGGTGTTTAGGGATTAGGGAATGGGGTTAGGGTTAGGGTTTAGGTTTAGGGATTAGGGCAGGAGGTTAGGAGTTGGGGTTAGGGTTATGGTTATGCTTAGAGTTAGGCTTGTGCTGAGGTTTGCAGTTAGAGTTAGGGATTAGGGTGGGACTGAGGGTTAGGGGTTAGGGTTAGGGGATAGAGTTAAAGTTAGGGCTAGGTTTAGGATTAGGGCAAGGGTTAGTGTTAGTGTTTGGTTATTGGTTAGGGTCAGCTGAGGGTCAGGGTCAGGGAACGGTTTTGGAAAAGAGTAAGAGATAGGGTTAGGGAGTGCATTAGGGGCTAGTTTTAGGGTACGGGTAATGGTACAGTTTGGGGTATGAATAGGATTAGTATTAGAGGGTTAGGGTTAGGGAACAGGTTAAGATTAGGAAGAGGATTTGAGTACATTAAGTTGTTAGGGTTAGGGTTAGATTTAAGGTAGGGGTCAGGGTTAAGTGTTAAGTATAGGTTTAGGAGTTAGGGTGAGGGTTGGCAGGAAGGTTCAGTGAATGTGTTTTGGTCTTGGGGTTTGTGTTTGGTTTTCGATTAGTGATAGGTCTTGTTTAAGGGTTAGGTTAACATTAGGATTAAGTGTAGGTTTAGGGTTATGTCTGTATATGGTTACAGTTTGGGTCGTGGCTTGTCCCTGCACTGGGACTCCTAGTATCTTCGGCAGTTTAGTTTTATGCACTCTATTTGGGTTTGGGGTTCAAAGATAGCCTGACTCCACCAAGTCAGTGGCCTCCCCAGAGAATTAAATTCCAGGCATCTGCTGGGGTCAGAATAGACATGGCAGGCTTCTCCTGAGCTGAGCTAAGGAGGGGATTTGTGGCTCTAAATACTCTTTCTTTGGATTTTCAGTTGCCTTTCTGATTTTATCTCTTGTGCACACATGTTTCAACAATACTACCAATTATTATTTTAAAGTTTTACTTGAATTCCTGTTTGTAAACACAGTGTGATATAGTCTCAGGTTTACCACATAGTGATTCAACCCTTGGATACAATGCCTGGTACTGGTCACAGGTGCCCTCCACTATCCCCATCCCCTGAATCCCCCCACCTTCCTCTGGTATTTATTAGTTTATTCTCTGTGGTTAAGAGTGTGTTTCTTGGTTTGCTTCTCTCTTCCACCCTCCGCGCCTTTGCCAGTTTGTTTGATTTCTTAAAATTCACATGTGAATGCAATTGTATGGTATTTGGTATCTGTCTTTCTCTGATTGAGTTCATTTAGGATAAGTCCTTTCCACTTCTCCCACGTCATTGTAAATGGCTTGATTTCATCCCTTCTGATGACCGATTGATGTCGCAGTGTGTATATTTACCACATCGTCTCTGCCCATTCATCTGTCGATGAACATCTGGGCTGTATCCACAGTTTAGCTGTTGTGGACTCCACTGTTACAAACACTGGGTGGCGTGTCTCTCTTCGAATCTACTAAACTCTTTTGTATCCTCGGGGTAAAATCTACTAAACTACTTTTGTATCCCGCCAATCTGCCTTTGGATAATTTGTGTTTAGGATGCTGAGATTTATGTTTGCTTTATGTATTTAGAATATTAACTCTGTATTGGATGTGTTGTTTATAAAATATCTCCTCTCATTTGGTATGTTGCCTTTTAGCATTGTTTGTTTCCTTCACTTTGTGGATGCTTTTCAATTTGATGAAATCCCAATAGTATTTTGCTTTTGTTTCCCTCGCCTCAGGTAAATACCTAGCTGTGCAATTTTGGAATCGTAGTGTAGCTCTATTTTTAACTTCTATTTTAAAAAAAAAATTTTTATGATAGTCACAGAGAGAAAGAGAGAGGCCGAGACAAAGGCAGAGGGAGAAGCAGCCTCCATGCACTGGGAGCCTGACGTGAGATTCAATCCTGAGTCTCCAGGATCGTGCCCTGGGCCAAAGGCAAGCACCAAACCGCTGCGCCACCCAGGGATCCCCTATTTTTAACTTCTTGAGGACCCTCCACACTATGTTTCACCGTGGCTGCACCTGATCGCATGCCCATCAGGAGTGTAAGGGGGCTCCCCCTTCTCCATAGCCTCACCAACACCTGTTGTTTCTTGTGTTGTTAATTTTAGTCATTCTGACGGCTGTCAGATGACATCTCATTGTGTTTGTGGTGTGTATTTCCCTGATGATGGGTGACGCTGAGTGTCTTTCCGTGTGTCTGGCGGCCATCTGGATGTCTTGTCAGAGACAAAATCCATTCATGTCTTCTGCCAATCTGCGGTTGGATAATTTGTGTTTAGGATGCTGAGATTTATGTTTGCTTTATGTATTTTGAATACTAACTCTTTATTGGATGTGTTGTTTACAAATATCTCCTCTCATTTTGTATGTTGCCTTTTAGCGTTGGTTGTTTCCTTCACTTTGTGGAAGCTTTTCAATTTGATGCAGTCATAATAGTATTTTTGCTTTTGTTTCCCTCACCACAGAGGCATATCTAGAATTAAGATCAAATGGCCAATGTCAAAGAGGTTGCTGCCCATCTTTTCTTCTTTTTATGGTTTCAGGTCTCACATTTAGGTCTTTCATCCATTTTGAATTTATTTTTATATATATGGTGTAAGAAAGTGGTCCAGTTTCATTCTTCTGCTTGTGGCTGCCTGGTTTTCCCAACATCATTTGTTCTTATCCTGGGGTCAGGGTTAGCGTTTGTTGAAGAGACTGTCTTTGTGCCATTGGATATTCCTTCCTGCCTTGTTGTTGATTAATGGATCATAGAGTTACAGGTTTGTATCTGGTTTCAGCTTTCCATTCTGTTCTATTGATCTAAGCATCTCCTTTTGGGAGATTCTTGATTGCTTATTCAATTTTTTTGCTGGTTATCTGTCTGTTCAAGTTTCTTATTTCCTCCTTTTTCATTTTTGCTATGTTATATATTTCTAGGAATTGATCTATTTCTTCCAGGTTCTAGGTGGCTGGCATATAATTTTTCATATTGTTCTCTTATAATCATTTGTATTTCTCTAGTGTTGGTTGTTATTTCTCTTTTCTCATTTGTGATTTTATTTGGGTCCTTTCTCATCTTTTTATCTTTTTTCTTTTTTAAATCTTTTATTTATGTACTCATGAGAGACACAGAGAGGCAGAGGCATAGGTAGAGGGAAAATGAGGCTTCATTCGGGGAGCCTGATGTGGGACTTGATCCTCGAGGACCCCGGGATCATGACCTGAGCCAAAGCAGATATTCAACCACTGAGGCACCCAGGCATCCGGGATCCTGTTTTTTAAGCCACTCTGATACCCTATATTTTTTATTGGAGCATTCAGTCTATCAGCATTCAGAGTGATTATTGACAGATATGAACTTAGTGCCCTTGTGTTACCGGTAGAGTTGGTGTTTCTGATGATGTTCTCGGGTCCTTTCTAGTCTTTGTTGCTTTTGGTCTCTTTCTTTCCCCCACTAGTAGAGTCCCTCCTAAAACTCCTAACTGGACTGGTTTATTGGTCATGAACTCCTTTATATTTTGCCTGTCTGGGAAACTCTTTATGTCTCCTTTTATCCTGATGGACACCCTTGCTGAAGAAAGAACTCATACAAATTGGACTCCAATAAAAAGAAAATTAAAAACATAAAATAAATTTTTGCTATTATGATTGAGGAAAAAGGCATTTAGGCATAAAACCAGAAGCTGAAACAGAGGAGGACAGATTTCACCATCTGTAGCCTTCACAGGGACCTGGTGTCCTTTCCTAGGAGGGCCCCCACCTCCGTAGGATGCTTCCTGCCCCTCTGCACTCCTTGCTGGAACCCAGCAGGCACATTGCCATGCCTCCAACACCTCTGCAGTCGTGGTTTATAACGTCTTCCATTGGGGGGCGGGGACCACAGTGTTGTGTATGTAGCTGTCCCGCTGCTGTTTGACAACATTGGGGGGATTCCGAATTTTGTTGGTTTAGGGGTGTGTGTGTGTCTATCACATGCTGCTATCACGTTCAGCTATCTGATCCTCTGGCTGGGTCATCAAACGCTGCAATGGTTGGAAAAACATCAATTCTTGTGCTGGCGCTGGGCGGCTAGCTGGGCTCTCCTGGCCGACCCGGGGCTTGCTCGTGCAGTGACTTTCCACTGGAGGGTCAGCTGAGCTGGAAGGTCCAGCTTGGCACATTCCCATGTCCGGCAGTGGGTCCCTCCAAGCGCAGGTTGCTTCTCTTCTCGGGGGTTCCTCTCCAGCAGGGAGCCAGACCTCGGGGCCACCCTGGTGGGAGCTCTTGAAGAGCCTGTTGTCCATGGCGAGGAGACATGGGGCTGCCTGTGTGTGGGAGTCTGGGTGTGGACGGGGCTGGGTTCCTTGGTCCCCTGTGCTGCCTGGCCTTCAGGCCAAGCCCAATGCTCACGCAGCCCCTACTCACTAGGGCGAGGAGGGTGCCCTCCACACGTTGGTGTGAGAGATCCAGCCCCAAAAGGTGTGCACACTGAGTCCACCTGGTGAGGGTGGCCCAGGTGCATGAGCTGCAAGTGTGGGACCCAGGAAATTTAACAAAAATCCCCAACCCCTGGACAAGCAGAGCAGGACTGCTTCCATTTTGTGATACACCCACCACCGCCCCTATGACCCCCACATGACCTTCTTAAAGGCGCTGCACTGCCCTTCTCAAGGCACTGGGCACACCCTAATCCATAATTGGCTCATAAAAATGTAACCCTGCTTTGTGCCTGCCAAAGCTGTGTACTGATTCTGATCAAAGTAATAGGCCAGCTCAAGTGGATACTATAAGGTAAGGTGTAATTCAATCGGCCACCTGAGTGTGGACCCACATGACTGTGCAACTTTCTGCATATCTGATGGGCCACTGGCCCCTCTGAAGCTGCTATACCTATTAGTCTCGGTGCCCAAGTCCTTGCTCCACTGTGTAGGGTGCACTTGGACTCAAGCTCGAGGTTGTAAAGAAACCCTGGTGTGTTTGCATCGGTGTTGGCTCCTCGTGGGGTTGCCAGATTCGCAATCTTGGGCATAACACAAGGGCCTGCTGTCCTGACATCCTTCCAGGGCCCCACTGACCGCACCACATGCCCTCTGTGACCCAGGCACACAGGCACAGGGATGCGGGGAGGGGAGGAAGTGCCCCGGAACCTGGCCAACCCGGCCCCCTTGACAGAGGGAGCACAGACCTCCCAGGTCACTTTGCACAGACCCTGGTGACCTGAGGCTCCCTTGCTGTCACTCTGTCCCAGCCCCTACTGGCCTGCAGGGCACAGGCTGAGTCCCAGTAAACTCTGTGGGGTCCTGACCCTGGCATCTGGCCACCCCTGGAATGCACGTGGGGATGTCAGCTGTGTGTGCCTGGCGGCGCCCCTGCAGGGGCTGGTTGGGGCCTGGGTGGTGCCCCCTCCTCCTCTCTGGGGGTCTCTCCACACCCCATGCACAGTGATCTGGGAGACACAGTAACAGGCTGGCTGTGCATTTTTGCAACACACCACTTTATTGACTTTCTACAGCAAAGGGGCTCAGAGCCGAGGGTCCGCGCCTTCCCCTGGGGAGGGAGACCTTTCTGTCCTTTAGTGGAGGGTAAGAATCACACGGGGTTGGGGGGCGGGTGCTGTAGTCCCCACCTGCGATCATGTGTGGACTCTGGATTGGGGTATATGTCCTGAGGTTTCAGCCTGATAGATGGTTCTGAGGACAGCAGTGCTGACCTGTACCTGCAGCTCGTGAGCTACTGCGATGGGTCCCTGCAGGGCAGCTGGACCCCAGCCTCAGGGCCTCTGGGGCCCCAACACCTGGAGGAGCCTGCCTCCTGGTGTGGGTGCGAGTGAGACCCACTAGCCTACCCCTGCTCTCCCCACCCTGGGGTGGTCCGGGATCTCTAGGGCTGCCCTAGTTCAAAGACCTGGATCTGTGGGGCATGCCCAGGGCCCTGGAGGCCACATCCAGCTGGGAGAGAGCTCACTCAGCACGGAGCCAGTATCCAGGGATGGCCAGAGCCATGGGGGGCTGGATCCCATTAGTGTTTGTGTTGGGCCTTGGGGGGGCTCAAAACACCCCGGCACCCACAGAGCCTGGGGCCAGGCCAGCCCTGGTCCCTCTGGGTTAGCAGCTGGTGTCCTGTGCAGGGTGTGCCACCCTCAAGGAGGGACAATGGGCTTAGGCAGGGCACAGTGGGTCCTCTGCAGCACTCACCTGCACCCACCCTCTCAGGGGCTCATTGTTCCCCCCTCCCTGCAGCCCCTGTGTACTCTAGGGGTCACCGTGCTTCTGATGGGAGCAGGGTATCTAGAGAACGCAGGGGAGGCTGAGCATATCCCACCAGGTCCTTGCTGGGGTCCGATGGTGTGGGGGTTGATGGTGTGGGGGCAGGGTTATGATGCTGGTGGAATGTGGGGCATGATGTAGGGAGGATGGTGTTGGGGTATAGTGTGGGTGGGGATTTTGTGGGTATGTGGGTGTGAGGGGGATGGTGTAGAGGGGATGCCATGGGGATGATGATATAGGGGGATGCTGTGGGGGTGGGGAATGAGGGGCATGGCATGGGTGGTCTGCGGACACAGGGCATCCCCTTTGTCTAAGATGCACACGGAGACATCAACAGATAAAGGCGACCCCAGTCTGGGGTTTGCTGTGACTCCTGCCCCTGGGGCTCTGAGTGGTCAGTGCAGGGCCCTAGCTGGACATGTGCTAACGCTGAACTAAAATTGGAATGGTCTTAATTTTCACGGCCTCCACGCATCCCGTCACGTCCTATCTAGCTCCTTCCCCCTTCCTTAGAGCTACTATTAGAGCAATTGCAAATGTGCAGCATGGCAGCCTGTGTTGGGGGACAGGCCCAGGGATTTGGGATCAGGAAGACCTGGAGCGCGGGCATCTCGGATATGTAGGAGCATTCGATGCTGCAGACTCTTATTCCCTAAGACTATCTTGACAACTGACTTTGTACATAGACAAGCTCTCCTTTGTCTTTAGAAGATGAAGAGCGAGTCAAAGCGTTTTTTCTCTGCCCATCTGATTGCTCAGATTCCAATCTGATGCGTATTTCCTGTTAATAAGGATAATTTACTATCCGTAGTACTATGGTTAAAATATACTGACACAAGTAATTCAGAGAGGGTTTCTCATCTCTTTCTTCACAGCTCAGTCACTCATCAGGAAATGCATCTTTATGGATTTGGAAAGATCTGAAAAACATTACTACCAATGGTCCTATTATGATGTGAAGGATTCTTCCCTGAGATTCTTCCCCTGTTTCAACTGACACTGAAACACTGTGAACTCTTTGGAAGACAAATGTCAAGGAAATAAATGTTATGCATTGATAATATTAAATGCACTTGCAGTATAGTGTCTTTTATAATAGAAGTATTTTTATCTGATTTTTGCTATTTATTATCTTTTCCTGCTTTTCTGGTTTAGGAGTCATTATACGTGTTCATAAGTGTTTTTCTTTCCTTCTGATATAAAATCCTTACTTTGTTCCCAACGAGGGAACTCTTTAAGAATGAGACAAAGTTAATTAAACTATTCTTAATGTGTCTTCACACTTGGAGCCTGATTCATTTAAGTCAATTTTCAAAATAAATCTTATTGATTAGAAAAAAACAAAGATTTATAGGGAAATTAAAAGATAGTACAGAGAATACTCTTGCACTTCCACTCAATTTCTCCAATTATTGATATCTTATTTTAGTATGGTACAAATATTAGCTAATGAATCAATATTAAAATATTTGCATTCACCAAAGACCATACTTAATTCAGATTTCCTTACGTTTTGCTAAGTTACCATCCCTCATGTCACATTCCATTTGTCCTCATTTTCTTAGGCTCCTCTGGATTGTGACAGTCTTTCAGGCTCTCCTTGTTGTTGTTGAACTGGAACACTTTGAGAAGTAGAGTATTTTGTAAAATTTCCTTCAGTTGGGACATGTCTGTTGTTTATCTCATGATTGAACTGTTTCTGTGGATTATATACAGAGATATACTGCCATTTTTATTATATCATATAAAGGATAGATACTATGAGCATGATTTATCAGTCTTGGTATCGATCTGATCATCTTAATGAGATAGTGTTTGTCAGCTTTCTCCATAGTAAAGTGATTCCTCATTATTATTATCATTAATAATAATAATAATAATAATAATATTTTAACTTTTTCATAATATATTTTGTGGAAGGAAGTTACTATGTGTATTCCACACATACGAGTGGGAAGTTATGCTCATCAACTTGAGGGTGGAATGTCTGCACAAATTGTTTGAAATTCTTCTATATGGGAGACTTCTCTTTCATCTGGGTTTGTTTCTTTCTCAAAGATGTTATTTATTTATTTGAGAGAGAGAGAAGATAAAAAGCATTAGTGAGAGGGGCAGAGGGAGAAGGAGAAGCAGGTTCCCTGCTGAACAGGGAGCCTGCCTTGGGACCTGGATCATGATGTGAGCCTAAGGCAGAAGCTCAACTGGCTGAGCCACCCAGGTGCCACTCTTTCCTTCGTTCTTTCTACTTTTTTAAATAACAATATATTTTTTATTGGTGTTCAATTTTCCAACATACAGAATAACACCAATTGCTCATCCTGTCAAGTGCCCCCCTCAGTGACCGTCACCCACTCACCCCCACCCCCCGACCTCCTCCCCTTCCATCACCCCTAGTTCATTTCTCAGATTTAGGAGTCTTTATGTTCTGTCTCCCTTTCTGATATTTCACACACATTTCTTCTCCTTCCCTTATATTCCCTTTCACTATTATTTATATTGCCCACATGAATAGGAACATACAATGTTTGTCCTTCTCCGATTGACTTACTTCACTCAGCATAATACCCTCCAGTTCCATCCATGTTGAAGCAAATGGTGGGTGCTTGTCGTTTCTAATGGCTGAGTAATATTCCATTGTATACATAAACCACATCTTCTTTATCCATTCATCTTTCGATGGACCAAGGCTCCTTCCACAGTTTGCCCATTGTGGACATTGCTGCTGGAGACATCGGGGTGCAGGTGTCCCGGCGTTTCATTGCATCTGAATCTTTGGGGTAAATCCCCAACAGTGCAACAGCTGGGTCATAGTGCAGGTCTATTTTTAACTCTTTGAGGACCCTCCACACAGTTTTCCATAGTGGCTGCACCAGTTCACATTCCCACCAAGAGTGAAAGAGGGTTCTCTTTTCACCGCATCCTCTCCAATATTTGTGGTTTCCTGCCTTGTTAATTTTCCCCATTCTCACTGGAATGAGGTCATATCTCATTGTGGCTTTGATTTGTATTTACCTGATGGCAAGTGATGCAGAGCATTTTCTCATGTGTATGTTGGCCTTGTCTATGTCTTCCTCTGTGAGATTTCTGTTCATGTCTTTTGTCCATTTCATGATTGGATCGTTTGTTTCTTTGGTGTTGAGTTTAAGAAGTTCTTTATAGATCTTGGAAACTAGCCTTTTATCTGATACGTCATTTGCAAATATCTTCTCCCATGGTGTAGGTTGTCTTTTAGTTTTGTTGACTGTATCCTTTGCTGTGCAAAAGCTTCTTATCTCAATGAAGTCCGAGTAGTTCATTTTTGCTTTTGTTTCTTTTGCCTTCGTGGATGTATCTTGCAAGAAGTTACTGTGGTCGAGTTCCAAAAGGGTGTTGCCTGTGTTCTCCTCTAGCATTTTGATGGACTTTTGTCTCACATTTAGATCTTTCATCCATGTTGAGTTCATGTTCATCCATCTTTGTGTATGGTGAAAGAGAGTGGTCTAGTTTCATTCTTCTGCATGTGGATGTCCAATTTTCCCAGCACCATCTCTTGAAGAGACTGAATTTCTTCCAGTGGATACTCTTTCCTCCTTTATCGAATATTTGTTGACCATAATGTTCAGGGTCCACTTCTGGGTTCTCTGTTCTGTTCCATTGATGTATGTGTCTGTTTTTGTGCCAGTACCACACTGTCTTGTTGACCACAGCTTTGTAGGTCAACCCGAAAACTGGCATTGTGATGCTCCCAGATATGGTTTTCTTTTTTAATATTTCCCTGGCTATTCTTTTCTGATTCAACAGAAATCTTAAAATAATTTGTTCTCACGCTCTGAAGAAAGTCCATGGTATTTTGATAGGGATTGCATTAAACGTGTAGCTTGCCCTGGGTAACATTGACATTTTCACAATATTCATTCTGCCAATCCATGAGCATGGAGTGTTTTTCCATCTCTTTGGGCCTTCTTAAATTTATTTCAGAAGCGTTCTATAGTTTTTAGGGCATAGATCCTTTACCCCTTTGGTTAGGTTTATTCCCAGTTATCTTATGCTGTCGGGTGCAATTCTAAATGGGATTGACTCCTTCATTTCTCTTTCTTCAGTCTCATTGTTAGTGTATAGAAATGCCATTGATTTCTGGGCATTGATTTGTATCCTGCCACGCTACCATATTGCTGTATGAGTTCTAGCAATCTTGGGGTGGAGGCTTTTGGGTTTTCTATGTAGAGTATCATGTCATCAGTGAAGAGGGAAAGTGTGACTTCTTCTTTGACAATTTGAAAGCCTTTAATGTCTTTTTGATGTCAGATTGCTGAGGCTAGGAATTCCAGTAGTACGTTGAATAGCAGTGGTGAGAGTGGACATCCCTGTCTTGTTCCTGATCTTAGGGGAAATGCTCCCAGTGTTTCCCCAGTGAGAATGATATTTGCTGTGGGCTTTTTGTAGATGGCTTTTAAGATGCTGAGGAATGTTCCCTCTATCCCTGCGCTCTGAAGAGTTTTGATCAGGAATGGATGCTGTGTTTTGTCAAATGCTTTCTCTGCATCCAGTGAGAGGATCATATGGTTCTTGGTTTTTCTCTTGCTGATATGATGAATCACATTGATGGTTTTACGAGTGTTGAACCAGCCTTGTGTCCTGGGGATAAATCTTACATGGTCATGGTGAATAATTTTCTTAATGTACTGTTGGATCCTATTGGCTTGTATCTTGTTGAGAATTTTTGCATCCATGTTCATCAGGGATATTGGTCTGTAATTCTCCACTTTTTTGTGGGATCTTTGTCTGGTTTGGGAGTTAAGGTGATGCTGGCCTCATAGAACGAATTTGGAAGTACTCCATTTCTTTCGATCTTTCCAAACAGCTTTAGTAGAATAGGTTTGATTTCTTCTTTAAACGTTTGATAGAATTCCCCTGGGAAGTCATCTGGCCCTGGACTCTTGTGTCTTGGGAGGTTTTTGATGACTGCTTCATTTCCTCCCTGGTTATTGCCCTCTTCAGGTTTTCCATTTCTTCATGTTCCAGTTTTGGTAGTTTCTGACTTTCCAGGAATGCGTCCATTTCCTCTCGATTGCTAATTTATTGTCGTTTAGCTGTTCATAATATGTTTTTAAAATCGTTTGTATTTCCTTGGTGTTGGTAGTGATCTCTCCTTTCTCATTCATGATTTTATTAATTTGAGTCTTCTCTCTCTTCTTTTTAATAAGGTTGGCTAATGGTTTATCTATGTTATTAATTCTTTCAAAGAACCAACTCCTGGTTCTGTTGATCTGTTCCACACTTCTTCTGGTCTCCATTTCGTTGAGTTCTGCTCGAATCTTAATTAACTCTCTTCTGCTGGGTGTAGGGTCCATCTGCTGTTATTTCTCTAGCTCCTTCATGTGTAAGGTTAGGTTTTGTATTTCACTTCTTTCCCATTTTTTAATGAATGCTTGTATTGGGATGTTTTTCTCCCTTAGCACTGCTTGTGCTGCATCCCAAAGATTTTGAACGGTTGTGTCTTCATTATCATTAGTTTCCATGAATCTCTTTATTTCTTCCTTAATTTCCTGATTGACCTTTCATCTTTTAGCAGGATGGTCCTTAACCTCCATGTGTTTGAGGTCCTTCCAGACTTCTTGTTGTGATTTAGTTCTAATTTCAAGGCATTATGATCTGAGTATATGCAGGGGATGATCCGCATCCTTTGGTATCAGTTCAGACCCGATTTTAGACCCAGTATGTGGTCTATTCTGGAGAAAGTTCCATGTGCACTTGAGTAGAATGTGTATTCAGTTGAGTTTGGATGTAAAGTTCTGTAGATATCTGTGAAATCCATCTGGTCAAATGCATCATTTAAAGCTCTCCTTTCTTCGGATATGTTGTGCTTCGAAGACCTATCGAGTGTAGAAACAGCTAGATTGAAGTCACCAAGTATAAGTGTATTATTATCTAAGTATTTCTTCACTTTGGTTATTAATTGGTTTCAATATTTGGCAGCTCCCACCTTCAGGGCATATATATTGAGGATTGTTAAGTCCTCTTGTTGGATGAGATCCATACTCATACTTAAGTATGAGAAGTGTCCCTCTTCATCTCTCACTACAGTCTTCGAGGTAAATTTTAGTTTATCTGATATAAGGATGGCTACCCCTGCTTTCTTTTGAGGATCATTTGAATGGTAAATGGTTCTCCAACCTTTTATTTTCACGTTGTAGGTGTCCTTCTGTCTAAAATGCGTCTCTTGTAGACAGCAAATAGATGGGTCCTGCTCTTTTATCCAGTCTGAAACCTGCACCTTTTGATGGGGTCATTAAGCCCGTTCACGTTCAGAGTTACTCTTGACAGATATGAGTTTAGTGTCATCATGATATCTATTCAGTCCTTGTTTTTGTGGATTGTTCCACTGAACTCCTTCTTAAAGGGGAATTTTAAGAGTCCCCCTTAAAATGTCTTGCTGAGCTGGTTTGAAGGTCACATATTCTTTCAGTTCCTGCCTGTCTTGGAAGCTCTTTATCTCTCCTTCCATTTTGAATGAGAGTCTTGCTGGATAAAGTATTCTTGGTTGCATGTTCTTCTCATTTAGGACCCTGAATATATCCTGCCAGCCCTTTCTGGCCTGCCAGGTCTCTGTGGAGAGGTCTGCTGTTACCTCAATGCTCCTCCCCATAAATGTCAGGGATTTCTTATCTCTTGCTGCTTTAAGGATCTTCTCTTAATCTTTGGAATTTGCAAGCTTCACTATTAAATGTCGAAGTGTTGGACGGTTTTTATTGATTTTAGGGGGGGATCTCTCTATTTCCTGGATCTGATTGCCTGTTTCCCTTCCCATATTAGGAAACTTTTCAGCTATGATTTGTTCAAATACATACTCTGTCCTTCTGGCCCTTTCGGCACCCTCGGGAAACCCAATGAAACGTAGGATTTTCTTCCTCAGGCTGTCGTTTATTTCCCTTAATCTGTCTTCATGGTCTTTTAATTCTCTGTCTCTTTCTTTCAGTTCCCCTCTTTGCCATCAACTTTTCTTGTATGTCACTCACTCGTTCTTCCACCTAATTAACCCTTGTCATTAGGACATCTAGTTTGGATTGCATCTCATTCAATTGATTTTTAATTTCTGCCTGATTGGATCTAATTTCTGCAGTCATGACATCTCTTGAGGCATTTATTCTTTTTTTCTGGAGCCACCAGTAGCTCTATAATAGTGCTTCTTATTTGGCTCTCTGACATTGAATTGTAATCCAGATTTTGTAACTCTGTGGGAGACAGGACTGTTTCTGATTCTTTCTTTTGAGGTGAAGTTTTCCTTCTAGTCATTTTGCTCAGTGCAGTGTGGCCAAAAACACGTTGTACTGCGAGAAGGAGAAAAAGAGAGAGAGGGAAGGAAGGAAAAGAGATAAAGAATAAAGAAGAAAGGAAAAAAAAGGAACAAAGAGAAGAACAACAGAAAGAAAAAGAAAGAAAGGTGAAAAAAAGGTGGGGGAAGCAATCAGAAATCAAAAAGAACAACAACAAAAAAGAGCACACGGGGAGTATCTTCTGATTCTGTATACTTTAAGGCCCTTGACTTCCCCTGGAACTTATCCCTCTAGTGGTCTTCTGTGGGAGGGGCCTGTGGTGCTGATTTTCAGGTGTTAGCACTTGGGGGAGCTGCTCTGCCCCCTGCCTGGGGGAGGGCTCAGTGGGGGTTGTTTACCCTGTGAGGCTACTGGAGGAACAACTCCAGTGGCTGTGGCAGCTCTGGAAACCTGGATTCATCCCCCACAGTAACTGTGGAGCTCTCTGTCTGCAGGGGCATGGAAGGTCCACGGTGGGGCCACTGATCTGCTCAGCATGGGGCAGGAGCGTCCTCACTGTCCTGGGCCCTCCTGGCCTCTGACTGTCCCCGGGGAGGCCGGATCGTGGGCTGTGGCCCGTCGCCCTCTGCTCCTGGTCTGTGCTGTTGGATTCATGCTCTTGGCTACACAGCCACCTCTCCGCAGAGCCTCCACCCGAGCCCCTCTGAGCTCCTCCTGGAGCCGCCCAGCCCCCTCCACACTCTGCCTCTTCCTCTGCCAGAGCCACCGCCATGGAACTCTTCCCAGAACTGGGCAGCCCCCTCCGCGGAGCCACCGCCCATGCCCCTCTGATCTGCTCCCACATCAATATGTGCCTGCTGCAGCACTTAGGGAACTCATGGCACTCTCCTGTTTGAGCGGCAGGTGTCTGTTAGTGTCCCAGGGAGCCCGAGAGCACCCCCGCCCTTCAGGGGTCCTGCTCTAACTCCCTGTGTGCCAGGAAGATTGGTGCAGCTCCTGCTTCTCTGGGACAGAGCCTCCTGTCCTGGGGACACTCGCCCCAGCCTTAGCCCAGCTCCTCGTGGGACCCCTCCACTTTGGATGCCTTTTGTTTCTTTATTTCTTTTTCCCCCGTCTTCCTACCTTGATTGAAGCGTGAACTTTTCTCCATGTAGCATTCCAGCTGGTCTCTGTTTAAATCTCAGGCCGAATTCGAAGATTTTCAGGATGATTTGAAGGTTATCTAGGTAATTTGGTGGAGACAGGTGATTTGATTTTGAAGACCCTATTCTTCTGTCATCTTGCCCCTCCTCCTGTATGTTGCCTTTTAGTGTTGTTTCTTTCCTCCATTTTGTGGAAGATTTTCAATTTGATGAAGTCCCAATAGTATTTTTGCTTTTGTTTCCCTCAACTCAGAGGTATATCTAGAAAGAATATCCAATGGCCAATGTCAAAGACGTTGCTGCCCATCTTTTCTTCTTTTTATGGTTTCAGGTCTCACTTTTAGGTCTTTCATACATTTTGAGTTTATTTTTTATATATATTGTATAAGAAAATGTTCCAGTTTCATTCTTCTGCATGTGGCTGCCTGGTTTTCCCAACACCATTTATTCTTATCCTGGGGTCAGGGTTAGGGTTTGTTGAAGAGACTGTCTTGGTGCCATTGGATGTTCCTTCCTGCCTTGTTGTTGATTAATGGATCATAGAGTTACAGGTTTGTATCTTGTTTCGGCTTTCCATTCTGTTCTATTGATCTAAGCGTCTCCTTTTGGGTTATTCTTGATTGCTGATTCAATTTCTTTGCTGGTTATCTCTCTGTTCAAGTTTCTTATTTCTTCCTTTTTCATTTTTGCTTTGTTATATATTTCTAGGAATTGATGTATTTCTTCCAGGTTCTAGGTTGCTGGCATATCATTTTTCATGTTCTCTTATAATCATTTGTATTTCTCTAGTGTTGGTTGTTATTTCTCTTTTCTCATTTGTGATTTTATTTGGGTCCTCTCTCATCTTTTTATCTTTTTCTTTTTTAAAGATTTTATTTATGTTTTCACGAGAGGCACAGAGAGACAGAGGTATAGGCAGAAGGAAAATAAGCCTCCATGTGGGGAGCCTGATGTGGGACTTGATCCCCAGGACCCAGGGAACATGACATGAGCCAAAGCAGATACTCAACCACTGAGGCACCCAGGTGTCTTGCTGATTCAATTCCTTTGCTAGTTATGGGTCTGTTCATATTTTCTATTTCTTCCTATATCAGTTTTGCTCGTTTGCACATTTCTAGGTATTTGTCCATTTCTTCCAGGTCTCCCAGTTTGTTATCGAATAGTCTTTCATAGTATTCCCTTATAATGGTCTTATTTTTCTGGTGTTGATTGTGATCTCTCTTCTCTCATTTGTGATTTAATTTATTTAGGTCTTTTCTCTTTTCTTGGTGATAAGGCTGGCTAGGGCTTGATCCATTTTATTAATTATTTTGAAGAACCAGCTCTTAGGTTTGTTATTCCATTCTACTGTTTTGTTGTTTCTGTATTGTTTCTTTCTGCTCTAATCTTTATTTTTTTCCCGTCTTCTGTAGGCTTGAGGCTTTGTTTACTATTCCTTTTCCAGCTCCTTTAGTTGTAGGGTTAGGTTGTGTATTGGAGACTTCTTTTTACTTCAGTTAGGCCTATATTGCTCTGGACTTCCCTCTCTGGACTGCCTTTGCTACATCCCAGAGGTTTGGAGAAACATGTTTTTATTTTCATCTGTTTTAAATTTCCTCTTTAATTTCCTGGTTGCTCCATTCATTCTCTTGTAGATTTTCCATAATCTCCATGTATTTTTTGTCTGTCCAAATTTTTTCTTACGGTCGAATTCAAGTTTCATAGCGTCGTGGTCTGAAAATGTACAGGGTGTGATATCAACCGCCTTGTACGTGTTGTACCTGTTAAGGGCTGATTTGTGGGCCATGATATGATCTGTTCTGGAGAATGTCCCATGTGCACTTGAAAGGAATGTGTATTCTGCTATAGGATGAAATGTTCTGACTATATGTGTTGAGTCCCTGTAGTACAGTGTGTCGAGGCTATTGTTTCCCTGTTGATTTTCTGCATAGATGATTGGTCCATTGCCATAAGTGGGTGTTAAAACCCCTGTCATTGTATTATTATCAGTGAGTTCCTGTACGTTTGTTGTTAATTGGTTTCTATATTTAGGTACTCCCATGTTGGCAGCATAAATATTTAGTTGTTTGATCTTGATAGAGAGTCTTTTTAATTATGAAATAATGCCCTTCTTCAACTCTTCTTACAGTATTTGTTCTTTTTTGAAATTTAAATAATTTTTTTATTCATTCATGAGAGATACACTGAGAAGCAGAGGTAGAAACATAGGCAGAGGGAGATGCAGGCTCCCCAAAGGGAGGCCGATGTGGGACTCGATCCTGGGATCCCAGGATGACACCCTGAGCCAAAGGCAGATGCTCAACCACTGAGCATCTGTGTCCCCCAGGGTTTGGTGTCAAATCTAGCTTGACTGATATAAGTATGGGTCCTCCAGCTTTCCTTTGATATTCATTAGTGTGATAGATGATTTTCCATCCCCTGACTTTCAATCTGTTGGTGTCTATAGGTCTAAGGTGAGCATCTTGTGGGCAGCATACAGATAGATCTTCTTTTTTAAATAACGATTTTATTTATGAGACAGTGAGAGAGAGAGAGAGAGAGAGAGAGAGGCAGAAAATTATGCAGAGAGAGAAGCAGGCTCCCAACCAGGAGCCCAACATGGGACTCGATTCCAGACTCCAGGATCACACCCTGATTCAAAGGCAGAGGCTCAACCCCTGAGCCACCCAGGCATTCCGGATCCTGTATTTTAAGCCACTCTGATACCCTAGATCTTTAGTTTGGAGCATGAGGTCTATCAGCATTCAGAGTGATTATTGAAAGATATCAACTTAGTGCCTTTGTTTTACCAGTAGAGTTTGTGTTTCTGGTGATGTTCTCGGGTCCTTTCTAGTCCTTGTTGCTTTAGGTCTCTTTTTTCCCCCACTAGAAGTGTCCCTCTACAAATTCCTTACTGGACTGTTTTAGTGGTCATGATCTCCTTTATATTTTGCCTGTCTGGGAAACTCTTTATCTCTCCTTCTATCCTGAAGGACACCCTTGCTGAAGAAAGAACTCATACAAATTTAGCTCCAATTAGAAGAAATTTAAAACATAAAATAAATTTTTGCTATTATGATTGAGGAAAATGGCATTTAGTAGGAAAACCGGAAGCTGAAAGAGAGTAGGACAGATATCATCATCCGTAGCCTTACAGGGACCTGGTGTCCTTTCCAAGGAGGGTCCCCCCCTCTGTAGGATGCTTCCTGATCCTCTGTGCTCCTTGTTGGAACCAAGCAGGCACATCTTCATGCCTCCATCACCTCTGCAGTAGTGGTTTGTAGCGTCTTCCATGAATCCCGTTGGGGACCAGAGCGTCGTGTACGTAACCATCCAGCTGCTGTCTGACAACATTGGGGGGATTCCGAATTTTGTTGGTTTTGGGGTGTGTGTGTGTCTATCACATGCAGCTCTCACATGCAGCTATCTGATTCTCTGGCTCTGGGGATGAGCATTTCGCACCCCAGTCTGCTGGGGCCTCCACAGAAGTGACCCTAAGCCCCCTGGTCTCTGCGGCTTCTCTCAGAACCATGCATTCACTCTGCCTGTGGCCAAGCTTTTTTGTTTTTTTTTTTACCTCAGACTCCTGTGCCTAAGATTGCGACTCCGAGAAACCACTGAGAAGCCAACACTGATGAAAACACAGGAGGATTTATTTACAAGCTCGAGCTTATGCCCAAGTATACCCGACACAGCGGAGGAGGGACTTGGACCCCGAGGTGGGTTTTAGCTTAGTTTTAAGGGCTGGTCTCAGGGACCTCCAGAAGGGCTAGAACAATTCTTCAGGTTCTCTTTACATTTTGATATGGGGCCTTCAAGGCATTGAGCTCTGTTCTCATTCTAACACGGGACATTCTTAGACCTTAAGGTGTAAGCTGTTTTCTTCTTTTTTTCCTGTAACTGAGTAATGTAAATTTTAGCTCTTATTCAAAGGAGCCTGGGATGGCTGTACTTGTGCTAGCACTGAACTTAAAGTGGAACGGCCTTAATTTTCTCAGCCTCCACACAGACAAGTGACTGAAGTTTAAAACTCCTAATTTTAGGGGCTGCCCTGGTGGAGACCTGTGCTCTTCCTGCCCGGGATTGTGTCCTCCCACTCCTGGCCTTTGCTGGCCTGCTCCAGGAACGTGGTCCCATGACTGCACAGGGTTTGCAGCTTATGGCCACACAGAGCAGACAGCTGGCACGAGTCCCGCTACTCTCAGCTGGGTTCCCGCTCCTGTGCCTGGGAACAGTTGCCGCAACCATCCTTGGGACCCCTGGGATCCTGAGTCCACCCTGTCGCTCCAGGGATGGCCCCCCACTTCTCCACCTGAACACCTTAAGTCTGGTGTGTCCCCCACTCTAGCAGACTTCAGAAAGTTCAATTTTGTACTCTGCTGCTTATAATATTGTGCATAGACCATCAGCTTGCTCCCTGCCCTTGTGGGATCCGGGCCTCTGTCTCCCCAAGACCAACTGATTGATTTTCTTTAAGATTTTCTTTTTCTGTAATCTCTACACCCAACATGGGGCTTGAACTTGCTACCCGAAGAAAAAGAGTCCCATGTTCTTACGAACCGCACCAAGCCAGTCAGTCTCCCTTTGATTGATAGATACATGTTATTTGAAGCAGAGGTGTTGCATGTGTCAGGGCAGAAACTGACCCCACACCTTGAAGTGTGGTGGAGTCATTTGGACGTTGATCAATGTTCAGGAAACCATAGCTTCCCTGGGAGCCCAGGGAGCAGGGGCCACACACATGAAAAGTTGATAATTTCCTTTACCGTAGTAGATATTTTACTGATTATTTATTTAAAGTCCTATCCAATGGTAAATGTCAAACTAGGATTGGGATACAGTGAGAACGTTCTAGGAGTCGGAGGTAACTCAAGCTCCCTGTCAAGGACTAAATGTTCCAGTTCGATGTAGAGATAGGCAAGGAAGCAAAGATTTATGAAACATGGCACGGGAGTGCCTGGCTGGCCTGGTTGGGGGATCTTGATCTCAGGGTGGTGAGTTTGAACTCCATGTTGGGTATAGAGAGGACATAAAATTAAAATATTTAACAAATAATAAATGGATGAACAAATAAAGCATGACATCAAAGGTAATTGCTTGCTTATGTCTCGCCTGCGACCTATTCTTGATCTCCCCGCTTGCAATACTTGGCCCAGATGACGTCCTCCACAAAGGACAGTCCCACCCAAGTGGAAGTGGGCGTCTTTCAGTGTAAGACCTGTGGTTCCCCTCATTCTGCAGGGAGAGAAGAGCTGTGAAGGCACGAGTTCAGTGGATCAGCATTCACCTAGGCAGTGATCATTTTCAATCGCGGTAGCCAGAGTTCGGCCACCTTTTAGGACCGGATGTCATAAGGACGCCTCTTTGGTCATTGGCTTGGATGCAGGGTGGAGGCTAAACAACAATTAGGAAGAACAAAAGAGGATGAAAACCAGAAGCTGAATGAGTGGAGGACAGATTTCACCATCCGTAGCCTTCACAGGGACCTGGTGTCCTTTCCTAGGAGGGCCTCCCCCTCCGTAGGATGCTTCCTACCCCTCTGCACTCCTTGTTGGAACCCAGGAGGCACATATCCGTTCCTCCAGCACCTGTGCTTTCATGGTTTATAGCGTCTTCCATATATCCTATTGGGGACCACAGCATCATGTATGTAACCATCCAGCTGCTGTTTGACAACATTGGAGGGATTCCAGCTTTTGTTGGTTTTGGGTTGTGTGTGTGTCTCTCACATGCAGCTATCATGTGCCACTATCTGATCCTCTGGCTAGGAAACCCAAACGCCAAAATGGTTGGCACAACATCATTTCTGGTGTTGGTGCTGGGCCGTTAACTGGGCTCTCCTGGCTGACCCGTGGCTCCCTCATGCAGTGACTTTCCGCTGGAGGGTCAGCTGAGCTGGAAGATCCGGCTCGACCACATTCCCATATCCGACAGTGGGTCGCGCTGAGCCCCAGCTGCTTCTCTTCTCCCTGATGCCTCTCCAGCAGGGAGCCAGACCTTGGGGCTGCCCTGGTGGGAGCTCCTGAGGAACCGCCTGCCCATGGCGGGGAGCCGTGGGGCTGCCTGTGTTTGGGAGTCGGGGTGGGGATGGGGATGGGATTCCTTGGTTCCCTGTGCTGCTTGGACTTCAGGCCGAGCTCCATGCTCACCCAGCCCCTACTCACTAGGGCGAGGAGGGTATCCTCCACACGCTGGTGTGAGAGATCCAGCACCACAAGGTGTGCATGCTGAGTCCACCTGGTGAGATTGGCCCTGGTGCCTGAGCTGCAAGTGTGGGACCCAGGAAATTTAACAAAATCCTCTACCCCTGGACAAGGAGAGCAGGACTGATTCCATTTTGTGCTACACCCGCCACCTCCCCTATGACCCCCACATGAACTACTTATTGCTTAAGGAGCTGCCCCACCTAAATCCAGCTGCTGGGCACACCCTATTCAGAAATGGGTGGACGTGTGATCACTCTGAACTTAAATTGGAATGGATAATTTTCATGGACTCCATGAGTCCTGTCTCATCTAATCTCCCCCTTCCCAGGAGCTCCCAAGAGAGCAACTGCAAATGACCTCAGCGTGGCAGCCTGTGTTGGGGGACAGGCCCAGGGAATTGGGATCAGGAAGATCTGGAGCACGGGCGTCCCGGCTGTGCAGCGGGATTTGATGCTGCAGACTCTTATTCCCTAAGGCTATCTTGACAACTGACTTTGTACATAGAAAAGTTCTCCTTTGTCTTTAAAAGATGAAGGGCTAGTCAAAGTTTTTTCCTCTGCCCCTCTGATTGCTCAGGTTCCAATCTGAGGCGTATTTCCTGTTAATAAGGATAATTTACTAACTGTAGTACTATGGTTAAAATATTCTGACACAAGTAATTCAGAGGGATGGGGTTTCTCATCTCTTCACAGCTCAGTCAGTCATCAGGAAATGCATCTTTATGCATTTGGAAAGAACTGAGAGACATTATTACCAATGGTCCTATTATGATGTGAAGGATTCTTCCCTGAGATTCTTCCCCTGTTTCAACTGACACTGAAACACTGTGAACTCTTTGGAAGACAAATGTCAAGGAAATAAATGTTATGCATTGGTAATTTTAAATGCACTTGCAATATAGTGTCTATTATAATAGAAGTATTTTTATCTTATTTTTTGAATAATAAATTTATTTTTTATTAGTGTTCAATTTACCAACATACAGAATAACACCCAGTGCTCATCCCGTCAAGTGCCCCCTTAGTGCCTGTCACCCATTCACCCCACCCCGATATCCTCCCCTTTCATCACCCCTAATTTGTTTCCCAGAGTAAGGAGTCTTTATGTTCTTATTTTTGCTATTTATTATCCCTTCCGTCTCTTCAGGTTGAGGAGGCATTATACGTGTTCATAAGTGTTTTTCTTTCCTTCTGATATAAAATTCTTACTTTGTTCCATCGACGGAACTCTTTAAGAAAATGGGAAAAATTAATTAAACTATTCTTAAAATGTCTTCACACTTGGAGCCTGATTCATTTAACTGAATTTTCAAAAGAAATCTTATTGAATAGAGACAAACAAAGATTTATTGAGAAATCGACAAGATAGTATAGAGAATTCTCATGCACTCATACTCAATTTCTCCAATTTGATATCTTATAATATTACAGTACAAATATTAGCTAATGAATCAATATTAAAATATTCGCATTAACCAAAGACCATACTTTATTCAGATTTCCTTCGTTTTTGCTAAGTTACCATCCCTCATATCACATTCCATCTGTCCTCATGTTTTCTTAAGCTCCTCTGGATTGTGACAGTCTTTCAGCCTTTCCTTGTTGTTGTTGAACTGGAACACTTTGGAAAGGAGAGTATTTTGTAAAATTTCCCTCAGTTGGGACATGTCTGTTGTTTATCTCATGACTGAACTGTGATTGTGGATGATATAGAGAGATATACTGCCATTTTTATTATATCATATAAAGGATAGATACTATCAACATGATTTATCAGTCTTGGTATCGATCTGATCATCTTGCTGAGGTAGTGTTTGTCAGCTTTCTCCATAGAAAAGTGATTCATTATTATTATTATTATCATTATTATTATTATTATTTTAACATTTTCATAATCTATATTGTAGAGGGAAGTCAGTATCTGTATTCCACACATACGAATGGGAAGCTATGCTCTTCAACTTGCGGGTGGAATGTCTGCACAAATTGTTCGAAATTCTTCTACATGGGAGTTTCTCATCCTTCTGGGTTTGTTTGTTTGTTTCTCTTTCAAGGATGTTATTTATTTATTTGAGAGAGAGAGGTGAGAAAAGGCATGAGCGAGAGAGGCAGAGGGAGAGGGAGGAGCAGGTTCCCTTCTCAACAGGGAGCCTGCCTTGTGACCTGGATCATGATCTTAGCCTATGGCTGAAGTTTAACTGACTGAGCCACCCAGGTGCCCCTCTTTCTTTCTTTCACTATTTTTAATACTAGTATAGATTCATGGATATTTATTTTACGCTTTGGGTTATAATCCAGCGCTACTTATTTTGTTGCTTATATTGTATCCGCTCTGGCCCCGGGGGCTCTTTCAGTTCACACCTGTGTCCCTTTAACATATTTCCATCAGTGTGGAGTCTTTTGTCTGTTCATAAATTTTTAAAAGACAAACTTTATGTAAATCTCATTTTTGATTGGCACATTGTTTCTGTCCCCATCCCTATCTTTGCCTCCTTCCCTCTCTCTTGACTGTTTCATTTCTTTATTTATTATGATCTGAAAATAGGAAAGGACATAGGATCTCAAATTTTGCTATTTTATGGTAAATCAATTCTCCTTGGTGCCTAGCCAGTGGTTCTCAAATGTTAGTGTACAAAAGAATAACCTGGAGAGCTTGTTAATATGGCCAGCCAGCATTTTAATTTTTTTAAGTTAAAGGAAGGGGCAGCTTATGATTCTGCATGTTAACTGGTTTGCTCAGAAAATAATAATGGAGTTCCTTGAGGGCTTTGCTTTGAAAACCAGCAACCATGGGGGCAGATGACTATTCTGATACACATATTTATGATTTCTAGTGGCTTGGACCCATATACATACCGCTTGTGATAAAAAGGGATATAGATTTGGGATTTTCTATTGCCATAGGAAAAACCCTAAAATACTCAGGATCTGTGCTCAGAGTTAGTTTTATATTTTAGCATTTGAGTATATATAACATCCCCTATCTTTTTGTGCTCATTATAGAGGGTTGAGGACCCCACAGCAGCATTTCAGGTCTGAGAGGGAACTGAGGAATCATCAGCTCTGGTCCTCACTTCTGAGGCACAGGAATGAAACTGAGAGTTCCAGAGGATTTGATTGTCCAAGTTTACGTGCTTATTGGTGGTGGAGCTAGGTCTGAAAAAGGTCTTCCTAGAGATGGTTCCATCAAGACAGACACCATTGAACATAACTAGTTTAGATAGGCTTTTGTGAAATAGACAATTTTGGGTGACTCTTTCTCCTTTTATAATTTCATATAAAGGTACGACTGTGTGGGACCCAGGAAATTTAAAAAAAATCCCCTACCCCTGGACAAGCAGAGCAGGACTGTTTCCATTTTCTGCTACACCCGCCACCTCCCATATGACCCCCAGAATACCTGCTTATTGCTTAAGGCGCTGCCCCACCCTAGCAAAACCTCTGTGCTCACCCTAGTCAGAAATCGGCTCCTAACAATGTAACCCTGCTTTGTGTCCACCAAAAGTGTGCGCCGATCCTGACCAAAGTAATAGGCCAATTCAAGTGAATACTATAGGGTAAGGTGGTGTAATTCAATCGGTCACCTGCCTGTGGACCGAAATGACTGTGCAACTTTATGTGTATCCCATGTGCCACTGGCCCTTATAATGCTGCTATGCCTCTTAGTCTCAGGGTCCAAACCCTGCTCCGCTGTGTTGGGTACACTTGGACTCAAGCTCAAATATGTAAATAAACCCTCGTGTGTTTGCATCGGTGTCGGATCCTCGGTGGTTTCACGGATTCACAATCTTGGGCACAACAAAACTCTCCCTCTTCACCAATGACATGATACTTGACGTAGAAAAACCAAAAGCCTCCACCCCAAGATTGCTAGAACCCATACAGCAATATGGCAGCGTGGCAGGAAACAAAATCAATGCCCAGAAGTCAGTGGCATTTCTATACACTGAAGAAAGAGAAATTAAGGAGTCAATCCCATTTACAATTGCACCCAAAAGCATCAGATACCTAGGAATAAGGCTAACCAAACAGGTAAAGGATCTATACCCTAAAAACGATAGAACACTTCTGAAAGAAATGGAGGAAGACACAAAAAGATGGAAAAATATTCCATTCTCATGGATTGGCAGAATTAATATTGTGAAAACGTCAATGTTACCCAGGGCAATATACATGTTTAATGCAATCCCTATCAAAATACCGTGGATTTTCTTCAGAGAGTTAGAACAAATTATTTTAAGATTTGTGTGGAATCAGAAAACACCCCGAATAGCCAGGGTAATTTTTAAAAGAATACCATATCTGGGGGCATCACAATGCCAGATTTCACGTTGTACTACAAAGCTGTGGTCATCAGACAGTGTGGTACTGGCACAAAAACAGACACATAGATCAATGGAGCAGAAGAGAGAATCCAGAAGTGGAACCTCAACTTTATGGTCAACTAATATTCAATAACAGTGGAAAGACTATCCACTGGAAGAAAGATGGCCCCTTCAATAAATGGTACTGGGAAAACTGGACATCCACATGAGGAAGAATGAAACTAGACCACTCTCTTGCACCAGACAAAGATGACCTCAAAATGGCTGAAAGATCTAAATGTGAGACAAGAGTCCATCAAAATCCTAAAGGAGGACACAGGCAACACCCTCTTTGAACTCGGACACAGTAACTTCTTGCAAGATACATCCACGAAGGCAAAAGAAACAAAAGCAAAAATGAACTATTGGGACTTCATACAGATAAGAAGCTTTTGCACAGCAAGGGACACAGTCAACAAAACTAAAAGAAAACCTACAGAATGGGAGAAGATATTTGCAAATGACGTATCAGATAAAAGGCTAGTTTCCAAGATCTATAAAGAACTTCTTAAACTCCACACCAAAGAAACAAACGATCCAATCATGAAATGGGCAAAAGACATGAACAGAAATCTCACAGAGGACAGCATAGACATGGCCAACATGCACATGAGAAAATGCTCTGCATCACTTGCCATCAGGGAAATACAAATCCAAACCCCAATGAGGTACCACGTCACACCAGTGTGAATGGTGAAAATTAACAAGGCAGAAAACTGCAAATGTTGGAGAGGATGTGGAGAAAAGTGAATCCTCATGCACTGTTGGTGGGATTGTGAACTGGTGCAGGTACTATGGAAAACTGTGTGGAGGTTCCTCAAAGAGTTAAAATTGGACCTGCCCTATGACCCAACAATTGCACTGTTGGGGATTTACCCCAAAGAACCAGATGCAATGAAATGCTGAGACACCTGCACCCCGATGTTTAGAGCAGCAATATCCAAACAGCCAAACTGTGGAAAAAGCCTCAGTGTTCATCAAAAGGTGAATGGATAAAGAAGATTTTGTTTATGCATACAATAGAATGTTACTCAGTCATTAGAAATGACAAATACCCACCATTTGCTTCAACATGGATGGAACTGGAGGGTATTATGCTGAGTGAAGTAAGTCAATCAGTGAAGGACAAACATTATATGTTCTCATTCATTTGGGGAATATAAAAAATAGTGAAAGGGAATAGAAGGGAAGGGAGAAGAAATGGGTAGGAAATATCAGAAAGGGAGACAGAACGTAAAGACTCCTAACTCTGGGAAATGAACTAGAGGTGCTGGAAGGGGAGGAGGGTGGGGGTGGGTGTGAATGGGTGATGGGCACTCAGGGGGGCACTTCTGGGATGAGCATTGGGGCCTCAACTGGACCTAGTGACTCTAGTCCCACTCTGGGCCTCACCCTGACGTGGTGACTCAGGTCCCCACGTGGATGTCACCAGGACCGGGTGACTCTGGTCCCCCTCTGGGCCTCACCTGGAGCTGGGGACTCTGGGCCTCAACTGGGCCTCATCTGGACCTGGTCAATCTACTCCTCACTAAGGCCTCATCAGGACCTTGTGACTCTGGTCCTACCTGGGCATCCCAGAGACATGATTACTCTGATCCCCACCTGGGCCTCACCTGAGTCTTACTGGGACCTGGTGACTCTGGTCCTCAGCTTAGCCTCACCTGGATCTGGTAACTGGTCCCCACCTGGCCCTCACCTGGACCTGGTGGCTCTGGTTCCCACATGGACCTCACCTGGTCCTTGTGTCTCTCGTTTCCTTCTAGGCTCATCTGTACCTGGTGAATCCGGTCCCCACCTGGGCCTCACCTGGAACTGGTGACTCGGGTCCTCTGCTTGGCCTTACCTGGACCTGGTCACTGTGTTCCCCACCTGGGCCTCACCTGGACCTGGTGAATCTGTTTCCCACCTGGGCTCACCTGGACCTGGTGACTCTGATCCCATCTGGGGCCTCATCTGGGTCTGGTTTCTGTGGTCCCCACATGGGCCTCAACTGGATATGGTGGCTCTAGTTCTCACATCAGGTTCACCTGGACATGGTGATTGTGGTCCCCTTCTTGGCCTCACCTGAACCTGGTGACTCTGAGCACCATCTGGGCCATACCTTGACTTGGGCGCTCTGGTCCTCACCTGGGTGTCTTTTGGACCTGGTTAATCTGTTCCACACCTGGGCTTCACCTGGACCAGGGGATTCTGGTCCCCTTCTGGGCTGCTCCTTGACCTGGTGACTCTGGTCCCCTCCTGGGCCTCACCTGGACCGGGTGACTCTGGTTTGCACATGGACCTCACCTGGAGCTGGTACATGTGGTGTCCTTCTGGCCTCACCTGGACATGGTGACTCTGGTCCCCATCTAGGCCTCACCTGGCCCTGGTGACACTGGTCCTCAGCTTGGCCTCACCTGGACCTGCTGAGTGTGGTTGCCACCGGGGTCTCACCCAGGCCTGGCGACTCTGGTCTCCACTGGGGCCTTCCCCATACCTGGTGAATCTGGTCCTTACCTGTTCCTTAACCAGACCTGGTGACTCTGGTCACCACCCGGGCCACAAATGGACCTGGTGGCTCTGGTTTCCACATGGGGCTCCCCTGGACCTGGGTCCTGTCATCTCCTTCCAGGCCTCACCTGGACCTGGTAACTCTGATCCTCATCTGGGCCTCATCTGTACTGGTGACTCTGGTCCCCTCTTGTGCCTCAGCTGGACCTGTTGACTCTAGTCCTCAGTTTTGCCTCACCTGGACCTGGAGACTGTGTCCCCACCTGGGCCTCATCCAGACCTTGTGACTTTGGTCCCCACCTGGGCCTTACTTTGAGTTCGTGAATCTGGTCCCCCTTGGGATTCACCTGGACCTGGTGAATCTGGTTGCCACCTCGGCCTCACCTGGACCTGGTGCCTCTGGGCTCCACCTGGGCCTCAACCTGGACCTGGTCTTTTTGGTTCCCACCTGAGCCTCATCTGGTCCTGGTGGCTCTGGGTCCCACATGGGGCTCACCTGTACCTGCTGAATGTGGTCCTCACGTGGTCTTCACCCAGACCTGGTGACTGGTATGTGAGGAGTCTGCTCCAGATTCCCCCTCTCCCTGCACCCCTCCCCTCTGCACCCTCTCTCAAGTAAATCTTCTGAAAATGCACATCGATATGTGAACATCTTTATCCTTCTTCAGAGGTGCCTTCATATGTGTAATGACCATTTTAATGCCTTTCATGGACCCACTGTGACTTCCATCAGAAACCCCTTTTCTTTGATATTACTGAAGTACAGTCAACACACAATGTTACGGCAGTTTCAGGGCTTCGACCTAGTGATTTGACAATTCTCTGCATACTCAGATCTCCCCACGAGAAGTGTCATCAGCATCTGTCCCCATACAAAGTTGTCACAATAGTACTGACTCTATTGTCTAGGATGTACTTTATAAATATCTGTGAATTATTTATTTGAGAACCAGATGATTATAGCTCTTAATATGCTTCGTCTATATTGCCCAACTCCCACTGGCATCCCCTCTGGCTATCTGTCACCATGATCCATCATATTAACAAGAACAAGGACATGGGGCAGCCCAAGGGGCTCAGCAGTTTAGCGCCTGTCTTTGGCCCAGGGCGTGATCCTGGATTCCTAGGATTGAGTCCCATGTTGGGTTCCCTACATGGAGGGAGTCTCTGCATCTCTCTCTCTCTCTCTCTCTCACTCTCTCTCACTCTCTCGATCTCTGTCTCTCATGGGTAAATAAATAAAATCTTTAAAAAAAACAAGAGAAATTTCAAAGGCATACAATCATCTCAAGTGTTGCAGAAAAAGCATTTGACAAAATACAACATAAAAAGCATAGCGGGTTTTTAAGAAAATTTTTTTTGGCGTAGTGGGTTTTGAGGAAATGTATATCAACAGAATGAAGGCCATGTAGGAAGGCCCTGAGCTGACATCATCCTCAAGGCTGAAATCATGAAATCATCTCCCCTAAGAGCAGGAACAAGCCAAGGACGTCCCCTCTCAGCACTGGAAGTCCAACCATAATCAACAGACAGGAAATAGAAAAGGTTCCACACCTGTAAGGGGGATGTCAAAATGTCCCTATTTGCCGAAGATTTGACATTAGAAACATGAAACCCGAGAGACTCCACCAAAAACTGTTAGAACTAATGAGTGAATTCAGTAAAGTTGTGGGACACCAAATAAACAGAGATCAGTAGCCTTGCTGTGTCTCGACAATGAGCACTCAGAAAGGAAATTAAGGACATGACTCCCTTATCAGGAGCATCCAAAAGAACAAAATAATTAGACTGAACCAAGAGAGTGCAAGACTTGTACACTGAAAATTACAATACTTTTGGAGGACATCCTGGGACTGTGGGGTCGGAGCCTTCATCTTGTTAAAATGTCCACAGTTCCAGAAGCCACTCTCAGTTCCAATGTCATTCCTATCAAAATCATGGTGGCCGATTTTAGAAATAGAAAAAGCCCTCGTAGCATTCATCTGGCCCCACAAATGACCCTGGACAGCAAATCAGTATAGGAGAAGCGGGACAGAGCAAGACACTGTACTCTTCTATTTCAAACGATGTCACAGAGACACAGGAGAAAGCAGTGTGGTTCTCGGGCCCCCAGCTGTCTCCGTTGGTTAAGCATCTGACTCCTGACCTCACCCCTGGTCTTGATCTCGGGGTCATGAGTTCTAGCCCTGTGCTGGGCTGTGGATGAGGCATGGAGCCTACTTAAACAAACCAAACCCACAGGGGTGTGGTTCTGGCATAAGCGGAAGGAGCAGAATAGAGAGCCTGGACGAAAATGCACTCTAATACAGTCAACTGATTTTTTAAGCTTAATTTAATTTAAACCCAATTAATTAGCAGTATAGTGTATTATACTTGCAGAGGTAGAATTCAGGGATTCACCAGTTGGAGATAACACCAGGGCTCATGAAATCACGTGCCCTCCTTCATGCCCGTCTAAGAGTTACCCTGTCCCTCCACTCCACTCCCCTCCAGCGACCCTCAGTTTGTTTCCTGTGATTGAGTCTCTTTTTCCTCCATCTCTGTTTTCATCTTGTTTTTCCTTCCCTTCACAGATGCCCATCTGCTTTGCTTCTTTAATTTCACCTATGAATGAAATCATACAGTAATTTTGTTTCCTGACTGACTTATTTCACTTAACATAATCCCATTAATTCTATCCATGTCATTGCAAATGGCAGGATTTCCTTCTCTTTGATAGCTGAGTACCATTCCTATAATCTATCTATCTATAATCTATTACCATCATCTATCTCCCATCCTCTTTATCCATCATCTGCCCGAGGACACCGAGGCTCCTCCCACAGTGTGGCGACTGTGGACCCGGCTGCTGTGGACATTGGGGTGCAGGTGTCCCTGAGTCTCACTGCTTCTGTATCTTTGGAGTGTGTTCCAGGCCATGAACCTGCCGGTGCACCTGCCGGTCGCAAGGCGGCTCTATTGGTAACTTCCTGAGGAGCCTCCACACTGTTTCCAGGGCGGCTGCACCAGCCCGTGGTCCCATCCACAGTGGAAGAGGGTTGAGTGAGTTTTGAGGGATATGGTAAAAGTCTGGTCCACATTTCATGTCGCGTCCCATGGGCTCCAATTCATTGTCCTTAAGTATTTCTGGGGAAGCTGGGTATTGGGCTCTGTTTCAGTGAGACATTTCCGAAGCTCACAGGCCTCAAATGGAGCCTGGAAGGAGGCCGGTGGGGCTCCGGTGCAGGCACACTGCTCCCTGCACGGCCTCCTGCAGTGCATGAGCATCCTGCAGGGAGCGCCTGACCCCAGGCCCTGCCCAGAGGGCCCACATGCTCAGTAGGCATCATCAGCCTGCACTAACAGGAGCCCACCTGTGCTGGGGAGGCCTGAGGAGGACATGGGGCCACGTCCACGCTGATGAGCCCCAGCCTCCTCAGGACCTGCAGTGAGGCTTCAGGGCGACATTGGGCCGCGTTCACGCCGACAGTAGCCCGGGTCACCTCAGGACCTGCGTGTAAGCTTCAGGAAGATGTGGGCCCTCATCCATGCTGACAGGAGTCCCTGGGCCACGTCAGGACCTGCAGGGAGGCTTCAGGAAGATGTGGCGCTAAGGCCACTCTGGCAGGAGCTTCCGGGCCCCTCAGGACCCACGTTGAGGTGTCTGGTAGCTGGGGGCCACATCCACGGTCACAGGAGCCCCGGCGTCCTCAGAACCCGCAGTTTCGCTTCGGGAGGACGTGAGGCCACATCCACACAACAGGACGCTGACCTCCTCAGGACCCCCGGTGTAGACTTCGGGAATTATGGGGATGTGTCCATGCGGACAGAAGATCCCAGCCTTGTCTGGGCCCATGGTGAGGCCTACGAAAGATGTGGGGACCGCATCCACACTGACAGGAGTCTCCGGCCGCCTCAGGGCCCATTATGAAGGTTAGGGATGATTTAGGGCCGTGTCCATGCTGACAGGAGCCCCCAGCCTCCTCAGGCCTTATAGTGAGGCTTGAGGAAAATGTGGGGCCCCGTCAACACTGACAGGACCCCCTTTCTCCTCACGACCTGCACTTTGGTTTCAGGACATATGGGGCTTCTTCTATGTCTCCACATCTGGAGAGTTGTGACTCTGAGAAAATTTGCACTAAGAAACATTGTCACAGTTTCAGTATTCCCTCCCCACGATTTGTGAGACCCAATTACTTCTAAACTCCTTTTTCCTCCTTTTGGTTTTGGATGGCAATGCTGCTCTGTGACTGACCTACACAATCTTTGACACAGTAAGTATCACAACAGTTCAACTCTGTGGAGAGATCCCAAGGGTCTGCTGGAGAAGTATGAAGGAGAACTGTGGACTTGCTTGTTTTGCTTTCAGAAATCAGCATTCAGGCTCCTGATAGGAAGTTCAAAAGACTGCAGGTGGTACTCTGGGGACATAGAGCGAAACCCGGTGGGGACAGAGCCTGTCTCTGTACCTGCCATATAGAAGACCGAATAGACGTCTTTTTGGAATGAATGCGTGTTGAATAAATAGGAGAATCTGTGTATGCTGGGTCTGTTTTAGGTCACTGATTCATACTTAGGGAGAGACATTAATCCAGGGAATGGTTCTCTGAACAAGTCCTGGGAAAATGTATGCTAAGTTATTTTTTTAAAGATTTATTTATTTATTCTTTCAGGGAGAGCAAGAGAGAGGCAGAGACACAGGCAGAGGGAGAAGCAGGCTCCATGCAGGAAGCCTGATGTGGGACTCGATCCCGGTCTCCAGGATCACACCCTGGGTTGCAGGCGGCGCTAAACCGCTGCGCCACCAGGGCTACCCTTTTTTTTTTTAAAGATTTATTTAGTATCCTAAGTTATTTGAAAAGGAGTAGTAAGATAGATAAGGAGTTCAGAATTGAGAAAAATATTAAAATCATTTGAGGAAAATAAAGGTGTTGATCACAGAAGTGGGTTTCTTGCAATTTACTCACTTATAGCTTGTATATTCTGAACAGGAAAAAAGAAAGGGAAGGAACCCCATGTGCTTGAGGTCATCAATTTCATCTGTAAAAAGAAAATAATACTGCCTGTCCCACAACACTGTTGTGAGGACAAGAAGTGATGGCTGTTGATGTAAAGAGTTGCTAGGTCCAGTCATCACAAAATGTAAAAACAACACATTTTATTAATATAGCTACCAATATAGCTGCAATAAACTTTTTATTTTATTTATTTATTATTTATGTATTTATTCATTTGAGAGAGAGAGAGAGAGAAAGAGAGAGAGAGGGAGAGAGGCAGAGACACAGACAGAGGGAGAAACAGGCTCCATGCAGGGAGCCTGACGTGGGACTCGATCCTGCGTCTCCAGCATCACACACCGAGCTGAAGGCAGCGCTAAATCATTGAGCCACCGAGGCTGCCCTGCAATATACATTTAAAAAATATATTTTAATTATTTATTCGAGAGAGAGAGAGAGAGGCAGAGACACAGGCAGAGGGAGAGGCAGGCTCTTTGCAGGGAGCCCAAAGTGGGACTCCATCCTGGGTCTCCAGCATCATGCCCTGGGAAGAAGACAGTGCTAAACGGCTGAGCCACCCAGGCTGCCCTTTTTAGAGTCTTCTTAAAACACACGATTCGACTTCTTTCTAACAAAGTTTAATGTGAGTTGGTGTACCTATCAATTAAAAGCTGTAGGGTATGGATCCCAGGCTGCCCCTAAGGTGCATGTTCAGAGCCCTTCCAACTCGTCCAAGTGCAGCCTGGAAACCACCTAGCTGGTCTGAGGCCACATCCATAGCTGTGGGAACCAAGTGCCAGAGGCAGTCACGATTTACTGGATCTGAAACCCAGTTCTCTCCTGAAGCATCTGAGTCAGGGAATTGGTTTTTCTCAGGACAGGGTGAAAAATCCTTACATGATCAGGATTTCTCTGATCCCAAGAAAAATGCTTAGCGTTTTTCTTGTTGGTTGTTTTTTTCTCATGTTGCTTGGCTGTTTCTCTGGTCACATTGCCCTACTTCCTATGGGAATTAGTTTTGGAAAGAAATCACTCACATAATGAAAATGATCTAGAAACTCAGGTTAACAAAATTTTCTAGCCAGTGTGGATATGTGTGATTCGCAGTGCTTTAAGCTGACAGAAATCTGTTTGCACAAATTAATAACAACTTTTAATAAACGGACTTTACTGTTCACTGCCTAAAATATTCCTGTCAGAGGGGCAAGATGGCTGAAGAGTAGGGTCCCCAAGTCACCTGTCCCCACCAAATGACCTAGCTAACGTTCAAATCATCCTGAAAACCTATGAATTCAGCCTGAGATTTAAAGAGAGGACAGCTAGAGTTCGCATTTCTATCAAGGCAGTTCCCACCTGTGCCTCACTTGGACGTGGTGACTGTGGTTCCCATCTGGGCCTCAGCCAGACCTGGTGACTACAGTCCCCAACTGGGCCTCACCTGGGCCTAGTGACTCTGGTCCCCTTCTTGGCCTCATGTGGACCTGGCGACTGTGGTCTCCACTTTGACCTCACCTGGACCTGGTGACTCTGGTCCCCACCTGGAACTCGCCTGGACATGGTAGCTGTGGACTTCATCTGGACCTGGTGACTGTGGTCCCCACCTGGGACTCACCATACATGGTGACTGGGCTCCTCAGCTACCAATGACTAGGATCCAGGATGGACCCTTAGTTGCTACTGATACCGGGACCATCCCCAGGGTCTCACTTGTTCCTGGTGACTATGGTCCTTGTCTGGGCTGACCTGGCTCATCCTTGGCTCTGATCCTCTCCTGGGCCTCCCCTGCTCTTGCAGGTGTAGTCCGCCCTCTCGTGGGTGTATATTGTCTATGGTCCCTTCTGGGCCTCACCTGATGGTACTGGGCCACGATATTGGCCCTTTGCAAGGCCAGCAGGGTCTCCGAGTCCTCCTGCATGGTGCTGGAATCCAGACACATCCAAGAATGATGCATGAGAACCTTCCGAGGACACATGCATCAGGGTGCTCCCGAGGACAGGTCTGACCAGGGCCGGCGACAACCCCATAGCCCTGAGGGGCACAGGCTGGGCTGGACCATCACACACGGGCCCTCACTGCCTGTCTGTCACTCGCCCACCTACAGTCCACCTTCCCAGCCACTGTCCGAGGACACGCCATCATGCTGGGATCACAGAGCGCTCCCACCCCGTTATCAGGAGCACACAGGTGGGGGACTCAGGAGGCTCCGGGGAACTGCCGATCTGATGTTCGGGGTGATGTCTCCCAGCCTGGGGTAGATCGAAGGTTTCTCTTAGATTCCACAAGCACAACGACCAACGAGAAAGCAACAGACTGGACTTCATCAAAATTCAAACCTGATGCCAGCAAGAGTGCGACCAAACTCCCCACCCTGAGGGCAACGATGTGTGAATAGACTGAGGGAGTTTGGAGGGAGCACAAGGGACTCTGCATTCCAGTGAGTAAAGAGCAAGCCTGCTCACTGGCCAGGGGGACCCAGCAGGCCCTGTCCGTCCTTCTCTGACCACAGGGTGGGGCGGAGGGGTGTCATCCCTGTCGGGATCCATGCATCTAGGATGGGCTAGAAAGGTCATGTATTGGGTCTTTCTGCACAGCACAGGGCTTACAGGGAAGCGGGGGTCCTGGGGGAGCTGTAGAACTCTAACTCCAGCCTCCTTCCCTGGACAGGTACTTAGGGTGCTACCCTCACACTGTGGGGCTGTGGAAGGGCTGCAGGAGCTGCTCACGATCATTGCATTGGGGTCGGTGTGTTTTGAACCCCAGACCTGGAGGCCAGCGCCCACACCCAGCCCCACAAGCCCCATAGTGGCCCGTGGGGAGCAGGCATCAGTGGCCACTCACCTGTGACCTGTCGCTGTGTGAGTGCCTCCTCTTTATGCACCGGGTTACTGGGGAGAGTGGGAGTACTGGGGTATTCGGGAGAGTGGGAGAGTTGGGGAACTTGGGAGAGTGGGAGTTCTGGGGTACTTGGGAGAGTGGGAGAGGCGGGGTACTCTGGAGAGTGGGAGTCCTGAGCTACTGGGGAGAGCGGGAGAGTCGGGTCGCTGTGAGCCAGATCCGTAGCACGAGGGCTTCTGAAAGTCTGTGGACACACAGTGAGCTCCAGGCAGCAATGGTACCCGGGGGCGGCACAGTTCCGCCCACAGTGGGGTCCCGCATCATGACTGTGGGCAGGCAGGGTCCAATCAGCACTTAGCCCTTCACCCTGAAGGCTGAGGGTCCCGGGGGAGGGTTCTGTCCCCACGCCGGGTGGGAAGGGGATGCAGGCACCCTCCCACAGCCTCAGTTCCCATCCTTGGGCCCTGCAGGCCTTCTGCCCTTCTAGGGAGACTGGGGGTCACAGACGTTCCCCTGACCTCCAGAGTTCACAGCATGGAGTTGCACTTAAGAACATTTGAGGGGTTCCTGGGTGGTTCAGTCGGTTCCACGTCAACTCTTTAGTTTGGTTCAGGTCAGGATCTCGAGGTTGTGGTGTGGAGCCTCGCGTGGGGCTTGGGCTCCGTTGGGTGACGAGTCTGCTCCAGGTTCCCCATCTCACTCTGCCCCTCCCCACTGCACCCTCTCTCAAACAAATCTTCTAAAAATCTACATGAAGACATGTGAGCATCTTTATCCCCTCTGCAGAGGTGCCTTCATGTGTGTAACGACCGTGTAAATGCCTTTCACGGACCTACCGGGAGTCCTACCAGAAACCCCTTTTCCTTGATATTTATTGACGTACAGTGGACACACAATGTGACAGTAGTTTCAGGGGTACAACTAGTGACTTGACAATTCTGTGCCTTACTCAGCTCTCCCCATGAGAAGTGGTGTCACCGTCTGTCCCCGTACAAAGTTGTCACAATGGTACTGACTCTATTCCCTAGGCTGTACTTTCTAAATTTCTGTGACTTATTTATTTGAGAACCACACGCTTATAGCTGTTACTATTGTTCATCTATGTTGCCCATGTCCTACCCATGACCCTCTGTCCATCAGTCAGCAGGATCCATCACATTAACCAGAGAAAGGACATGGGGCAGCCTGGGTGATTCAGGAGGTGAGCACCTGCCTTCAGCGCAGGGAGTGATCCTGGAGTCCTGAGATCGAGTCCCACGTCGTGTTTGCTACATGAAGCCGCCTTCTCCCTCTGCCTATGTCTCTGCCTCTCTCTCTCTCTGCTTCTCTCTCTCTCTCTATCTTTCAAGGATATGTAAATAAATCTTTTTAAAAAAGAAAAACAAGAGAAAGGACAAAAAGCATACGATCCTCTCAAGAGTTGCAGAAAAGCATTTGACAAAACACAACATCAAAAGCATAGTGAGTTTTGATGAAATGTCTATCAACAGAATAAAGGCCGCTAGGAAGACCGCAGCTGACATCATCCTCAAGGGTGAAAACCTGAAATCATCTCCCCTGAGCAGTAACAAGCCAAGGAGTTCCCCTCTCAGCGCTGGAAGTCCTAATGTAGTCAACAGACAGGAAACAGCAAAGGTTCCACACCTGGAAGGGGGATGTCACACTGTCCCTATTTGCTGAAGATGCGGTACTAGAAACAGGAAACCCAAGAGCCTCCATCAAAACCTGTTAGAACTAAGGAGTTCAGTAAAGTCAGGGACACAAACTGACCCTACAGAGCTCAGTAGCCTTGCTGTGTCCCGACAATGACCACTCAGGAAGGAAATGAAGGACGTGACTCCCTTCTCAGGAGTATGACAGAGAATAAATAAAGAAACTGAACCAAAGGAGCAAAAGACTTGTTCACTGAGCCATACCAGGCTCTGGGAGGCCATCCTGGGCTCGTGGGGTGGGACCTCATCTTGTGAAAATGTCCGCAGCTCCTGAAGCCACCCTCAGTTTCAATGTCATTCCTATCAAAATCATGGTGGCAGATCTTAGAAATAGGAAAAAAAAAACCCATAACATCTATCCGCCCCCACAAATGACCCCGGGCAGCAAATCAGTATAGGAGAAGCAAGACAGAGTGGGACGCAGCACTTTCCTATTTCAAAGGATGTCACAGAGACACAGGATAAAGCAGTGTGGTTCTCGGGCCCCCGGCTGGCTCCATCGGTTAAGCATCCGACTCCTGATCTCACCTCCCGTCCTGATCTCGGAGTCGTGAGTTCTAGCCCTGGGCTTCGCCATGGACAAGGTGTGGCACCTACTTAAACCAGACCCATGGGTAGTGGTCCTGGCATAAGCTGAAGGAGCAGAACAGAGAGTCCAGAAGGAAATGTGCTCTGATACAACTGATATTTTTAACTTAATTTAATTTAAACCCAATTAATTAACGTATAGTGTATTATACTTTCAGGGGAAGAATTCAGGGATTCACCAGTTGGAGATAACAGCAGTGATCATGACATAACGTGCCCTCCTTCATGCCGGTCCCCTGTTATCCTCTCCCCATTCCCCTCCCCTTCAGCGACACTCAGTTTGTTTCCTATGATTACGAGTCTGTATTTCCTGCATCTGTTTTCATCTTATTTGTGTTTCCTTCCCTTCACAGATGTTCATCTGCTTTGCTTCTTAAATTCCACCTATGAATGACACCACATGGTCATTCTCTTTCCCGACTGACTTATTTCACTTAAATGATCCCTCTAGTTCTATCCACGTCATTGAAATGGCAAGATTTCCATCTCCTTGATAGCTGAGTACCATTCCTCTCTCTATGACCATCATCTATCTCCCATCCTCTTTATCCATCTTCTGCCCTAGGGCACCGAGGCTCTTCCCACAGTGTGGCTACTGTGGACTCAGCTGCTATGGACATTGGGGTGCAGGTGTCCTGAGTCTCACTGCAGTCTCTATCTTTGGAGTGAGCTCCAGGCCGTGCACCTGCTGGTCGCAGGGCAGCTCTATTGGTAACTTCCTGAGGAGCCTCCACACTGTTTCCAGGGTGGCTACACCAGCCCGCAATCCCACCCACAGTGGAAGAGTGTTGATTGAGTTTTGCAGGATGTGGTAAATGTCTGGTCCACATTTCATTTCCCGTCCTGTGTGCTCTAATTCCTTGTCCTTAAGTATTTCTGGGGAAACCGGGTGTTGGGCTGCATTTCAGTGAGATGTTTCTGAAGCTAACAGGCCACAGCTGGAGCCTGGAGGGAGGCATGTGCATCCCATGAGGGTCAGGGCACCTCCTGCATGGCCTCCTGCAGTGCCTGAGCATCCCGCAGGGGGCGCCTGAGCTCAGGCCCCACCCAGGGGGCCCGCATGCGCAGTAGGCTTTGTCTGCCTGCACTAACGAGAGTCCGCCTGTGCTGGGGAGGCCTGAGGAGGACCTGGGGATGGTTCCATGCTGATGAGCTGCAGCCTCCTCAGGACCCACGGTGAGTCTTCAGGGGGACATTGTCTGCGTTCACGCTGACAGGAGCCCTGGGCTCCACAGGAGCCCTGGGCTCCGCAGGACCCGGGGTGAGATTTCAGGAAGATGTGGGCCTGCATCCACACAGACAGGAGCGCCTGGGCCACCTCTGGACCCACGGGGCGGCTTCAGGAAAATGTGGGCCCGCATCCACGCTGATAGGAGACCCTGTGCCACCTCTGGACCTGCGGAGAGGCTTCAGGAAGATGTAGGCCTGTATCCACTCTTACAGAAGTCCCTGGGCTGCTTCAGGACCCATGGGGAGGCTTCAGCAAGTTGTGAGCCCACAGTGACAGGAGACCCGGCATCCTCAGGACCCACCAACAATGACTCAGGAACACGTGGGGCCACGTCCACAATCACAGGAGCCCGGCTTCCTCAGGACACCCTGGAGGACTCTGGAGGCACCGTTGGGGGCAATGTCCACATCAGAAGGGACTCCTCAGAACCACAGGGTAAGTGAATGGGTAGAATGATGGTAGGGTCAGGGGAGGGGAGGCAGTTGGTGGGTAGGCTTAGGTTAGATGTTAGGGGTTAGTGATTATGCTTATGGTTACAGATTAGAGGTTAGAGTGAGGGATAAGTTTAAGGGTCAGTGGTTAGGAGTTAGGATGGGGGATTAGGGAAAGGGGTTAGGGTTAGGGGCAGGATTTAGAGTTAGGGTTAGGGTTTAGGCATTAGGGATTAGGGCAGGAGGTTATGAGTTGGGGTTAGGGTTATGGTTAGATTCAGGGTTGGGCTTAGGTTTCCAGTTATGGTTAGGGGTTAGGGTGTGAGTTAGGGTGAGGGGTTAGGGTTAAATTTAGGGCTAGGTTTAGTGTTAGGGTGAGGGTTACTGTTAAGATAGGGGATGCTAGGTTTAGGGGTAGTGTTTGGTTAGAGGTTAGGGTTAGGGTCAGCTCAGGGTCAGGGTCAGGATAAGGTTTTGGAAAAGGGTAATAGATAGGGTTAGGGAGTAGGTTAGGGGTTAGTTTTAGTGTATGGGTTAGGGTACAGTTTGGGGTATGAGATAGGATTAGTATTAGAGGTTTATGGTTAGAGTACAGGTTAAGGTTAGGAATAGGATTTGAGTACATTAAGTTAAGGTTAGGGTTAGAGGTTAGGTTTAGGGTTAGATTGAAGGTAAGGGTCACGGTTAAGGGTTTAGAATAGGTTTAGGAGTTAGGTTGAGGGTTGGCAGGAAGGTTCAGTGAATGTGTTTCGGTCTTGGGGTTTGTGTTTGGTTTTCAATTAGTGATAGGTCTTGTTTAAGGGTTAGGTTAACATTAGGATTAAGTGTAGGGTTAGGGTTATGTCAGTGTATGGTTAGAGTTTGGGTCGTGGCTTGTGCCTGCACTGGGACTCCTAGTATCTTGGGCAGTTTAGTTTTATGCACTCTATGTAGGTTTTGCGTTCAAAGATAGCCTGACTCCACCAAGTCAGTGGCCTCCCCTGAGAATCAAAATCCAGGCTTCTGCTGGGTCAGAATAGACATGGCAGGCTTCTCCTGAGCTGAGCTAAGGAGGGGATTTGTGGTTCTAAATACTCTTTATCAATTCTTTTCAATTAGATTCTTTTCGATTCGAATCGATTATTTTCTATTCGATTCGATTCCTTTCGATTCTTTTTGATTCGATTCGATTATTTTTGATTCGATTCGATTCGTTTCAATTCGATTCGATTCGATTCTTTTCGAAACGATTCTATTATTTTCAATTCGATTCGATTATTTTCAATTCAATTTGATTCCATTCGATTATTTTTGATATGATTCGATTATTTCCAATTTGGTTAGATTCTTTTTGATTCGATTCGATTCTTTTCAATTTGACTTGATTATTTTCGATTCGATTCTATTCTTCTCAATTTGATTCAATTCTTTTTGATTCAATTTGAGTATTTTCAATTTGATTCGATTCGATTGTTTTCGATTCGATTCGATTCGATTATTTTCAATGTTTTCGATTCAATTCGATTCATTTCGATCATTTTCAATTCAAATCGATTCTTTTCGATTTGAATTGATTCTTTCAATTTGATTCGATTTGATTCGATTATTTTCGATTCTTTTCGATTCGATTCAATTCGATTGAATTCGATCATTTTCGATTTGATTCAATTGTTTTTGATTCGATTAGATTCGATTCTTTTCAATTCGATTCAATTCGATTCGATTATTTGCGATTTGAATCGATTGTTTTTGATTTGATTCGATTGTTTTTGATTCATTTCAATTATTATCAATTCCATTCGATTATTTTCAATTCAATTTGATTATTTTTTGACGTGATTCAATTACTTTCGATTCAATTCGATTCAATTCACTTATTTTCAATTTGATTCGATTATTTTCAATTCGATTTGATTCTTTTTGATTCTTTTAGATTCTTTTGGATTCGATTTGATTATTTTCGATTCGAATATTTTTGATTCGATTATTATTTCGATTCTTTTCGATTTGATTTGATTCGATTTGATCATTTACAATTCGATTCGACTCTTTTCTATTCGATTCGATTCGATTTGATTCAATTCGATCTTTTTCGATTCGATTCGATTCTTTTCAAATTGATTCGATTCTTTTCGATTCTTTTCGATGCGTTTCGATTATTTTCAATTCAATTCGATTCTTTTTGAATTGAATCGATTATTTTTTATTCTTTCTGATGCGATTCGATTCTTTGCGAATTGATTTGATTATTTTCGATTCTTTTTGATTTCATTCGATTCTATTCTTTTTGATTTGATTCAATTATTTTCGATTCAATTTGATTCTTTTTGAATCGATTCGATTGTTTTTGATTTTTTTGATTCGATACTTTTCGATTCAATTTGATTCGATTTGATTATTTTCGATTCGATTTGATTATTTTCAATTCGATTCGATTCTTTTCAAATCAATTTGATTGTTTTCGATTGTTTTTGATTCAATTCGATTCGATTCTTTTCGATTCTTATCGATTCGATTTGATTCTTTTTGATTCAATTAGATTATTTTCTATTTGATTCGATTCTTCTCGATTCGATTCGATTCTTTGTGATTCGATTCTTTGCAATTCGATTCTTTTCAAATTGATTCGATTATTTTCGATTATTTTTGATTCTTTTCGATGAGATTATTTTCTTTTTTATTTTTATTTATTTATTTATTTATGATAGTCACACACAGAGAGAGAGAGAGGCAGAGACGTAGGCAGAGGGAGAAGCAGGCCCATGCACCGGAAGCCTGACGTGCGATTCGATCCCGGGTCTCCAGGATCCCGCCCTGGGCCAAAGGCAGGCTCTAAACCGCTGCGCCACCCAGGGATCCCTCGATGCGATTATTTTAGATATTTTTTGATTCGATTCTATTCAATTTAATTCTATCATTTTTTATTTGATTTTTTTCTTTACGATTTGATTCGATTCTTTTCAATTATTTTCGATTCTTTTCGATTCGATTCGATTTTCGTTTTGATTCTTTTCGATTCGATTATTTTCGATTCTTTTCGATTTGATTCGATTTGATTTAATGATTTTCGGTTTGATTCGATTCTTTTCTATTCGATTCTTTACAAATTGATTCAATTATTTTCGATGCGATTCGATTATTTTAAATTCGATTCGATTCTTTTTGATGCGATTTGATTATTTTCGATTCTTTTCGATATGATTTGATTTGATTCTTTTCAAATTGATTCAATTTTTTTTATTCAATTTGATTTGATTCCATTGTTTTTGATTCGATTCAATTCTTTTTGATTCAATTCTTTATGTTTTGAGTCGAATATTTTTTATTATTTTCGTTTCATTTCGATTATTTTCTTTTTTTTAATTAATTTTTTATTGGTGTTCAATTTACCAACAAACACAATAACACCCAGTGCTCAATCCGTCAAGTGTCCACCTCAGTGCCTGTCACCCAACCACTCCCACCACCTGCCCTCCTCCCCTTCCACCAACCCTAGTTCTTTTCCCAAAATTAGGAATCTTTATATTCTGTCTCCCATGCTGATATTTTCCACACATTTCTTCTCCCTTCCCTTATATTCCCTTTCGCTATTATTTATATTCCCCAAATGAATGAGAACATACAGTTTTGTCCTTCTCCAATTGACTTACTTCACTCAGCATAATACCCTCCAGTTCCATCCACGTTGAAGCAAATGGTGGATATTTGTCATTTCTAATGGCTGAGTAATATTCTATTGTGTACATAAACCACATTTTCTTTATCCATTCATCTTTCGATGGACACCAAGGCTCCTTCCACAGTTTGGCTATTGTGGACATTGCTGCTAGAAACATCGGGGTGCAGGTGACCCGCCGTCTCCATGCATCTGAATCTGGGGTAAATCACAAACAGTGCAATTGCTGGTTCATAGGGCAGGTCTATTTTTAACTCTTTGAGGATCCTCCACAGAGTTTTCCAGAGTGGGTGCACCAGTTCACATTCCCACCAGCAGTGTAAGAGGGTTCCCTTTTCTCCGCATCCTCTCCAACATTTGTGTTTTCCTGCCTTGTTAATTTTCCCCATTCTCACTGGTGTGAGGTGGTATCTCATTGGGGTTTTGATTTGTATTTCCCTGATGGCCAGTGATGCAGAGCATTTTCTCATGTGCATGTTGGCCATGTCTATGTCTTCCTCTGTGAGATTTTTCTTCATGTCTTTTGCCCATTTCATGATTGGATTGTTTGTTTCTTTGGTGTTGAGTTTAAGAAGTTCTTTATAGATCTTGGAAACTAGCCCTTTACCTGATACGTCATTGGCAAATATCTTCTCCCATTCTGTAGGTTGTCTTTTAGTTTTGTTGACTGTATCCTTTGCTGTGCAAAAGCTTCTTATCTTGATGAAGTCCCAATAGTTCATTTTTGCTTTTGTTTCTTTTGCCTTCGTGGATGTATCTTGCAAGAAGTTCCTGTGGCCAAGTTCAAAAAGGGTGTTGCCTGTGTTCTCCTCTAGGATTTTGATGGTGTCTTGTCTCACATTTTAGATCTTTCATCCATTTTGAGTTTATCTTTGTGTATGGTGAAATAGAGTGGTCTAGTTTCATTCTTCTGCATGTGGATGTCCAATTTTCCCAGCACCATTTATTGAAGAGACTGTCTTTCTTCCAATGGATAGTCTTTCCTTTATCAAATATTAGTTGACAGAAAGTTGAGGGTCCACTTCTGGATTCTCTATTCTGTTCCATTGATCTATGTGTCTGTTTTTGTGCCAGTACAACACAGTCTTGATGACCACAGCTTTGTAGTACAACCTGAAATCTGGCATTGTGATGCCCCCAGATATGGTTTTCTTTTTTAAAATTCGCCTGGCTATTCGGGGTGTTTTCTGATTCCACACAAATCTTAAAATAATTTGTTCCAACTCTCTGAAAAAAGTCCATGTATTTTGATAGGGTTTGCATTACACGTGTAAATTGCCCTGGGTAACATTGATATTTTCACAATATTAATTCTGCCAATCCATGAGCATGGAATATTTTTCCATCTCTTTGTGTCTTCCTCCATTTCTTTCAGAAGTGTTCTATAGTTTTTAGGGTATAGATCCTTTACCTCTTTGATTAGGTTTATTCCTAGGTATCTTATGCTTTTGGGTGCAATTGTAAATGGGATTGACTCATTAATTTCTCTTTCTTCAGTCTCATTGTTAGTGTATAGGAATGCCATTGATTTCTGGGCATTGATTTTGTATCCTGCCATGCTACTAAATTGCTGTATGAGTTCTAGCAATCTTGGGGTGGAGGCTTTTGGGTTTTCTATGTAGAGTATCATGTCATCGGCTAAGAGGGAGTGTTTGACTTCTTCTTTGCCAATTTGAATGCCTTTAATGTCTTTTTGTTGTCTGATTGCTGAGGCTAGAACTTCCAATACTATGTTAAATAGCAGTGGTGAGAGTGGACATCCCTGTCTTGTTCCTGATCTTAGGGGAAAGGCTCCCAGTGCTTCCCCATTGAGAATGATATTTGCTGTGGTCTTTTCGTAGATAGCTTTTAAGATGTCGAGGAAAGTTCCCTCTATCCCTACACTCTGAAGAGTTTTGATCAGGAATGGATGCTGTATTTTGTCAAATGCTTTCTCTGCATCCTGTGAAAGGATCATATGGTTCTTGGTTTTTCTCTTGCTGATATGATGAATCACATGGATTGTTTTACGAGTGTTGAACCAGCCTTGTGTCCCGGGGATAAATCCTACTTGGTCATGGTGAATAATTTTCTTAATGTGTTGTTGGATCCTGTTGGCTAGTATCTTGTTGAGAATTTTTGCATCCATGTTAATCAGGGATGTTGGTCTGTAATTCTCCTTTTTAGTGGGGTCTTTGTCTGGTTTTGGAATTAAGGTGATGCTGGCCTCATAGAACGAGGCTATCTCTTTCTATCTTTCCAAACAGCTTTAGTAGAATAGGTATGATTTCTTCTTTAAACGTTTGATAGAATACTCCTGGGAAGCCATCTGGCCCTGGACTCTTGTGTCTTGGGAGGTTTTTGATGACTGCTTCAATTTCCTCCTTGGTATTGGCCTGTTCAGGTTTTCTATTTCTTTCTGTTCCAGTTTTGGTAGTTTGTGGCCTTCCAGGAATGCGTCCATTTCTTCTAGATTGCCTAATTTATTGGCATATAGCTGTTCATAATATGTTTTTAAAATCGTTTGTATTTCCTTCGTGTTGGTAGTGATCTCTCCTTTCTCATTCATGGTTTTATTAATTTGAGCCTTCTCTCTCTTCTTTTTAATAAGGTTGGCTAATGGTTTATCTATGTTATTCATTCGTTCAAAGAACCAACTCCTGGTTCTGTTGATCTGTTCCACAGTTCTTCTGGTCTCAATTTCGTTCAGTTCTGCCCGAATTTTAATTAACTCTCTCCTTCTGCTGTGCGTAGGGTCCATCTTTTCTTTTCCCCTCTATCTCCTTTATGTGTAAGGTTAGGTTTTGTATTTGAGTTCTTTCCAGTTTTTGAATGGCTGCTTGTATTGCGATGTATTTCCCCCTTAGGACTGCTTGTGCTGCATACCAAAGATTTTGAACGGTTGTATCTTCATTCTCATTAGTTTCCATGAATCTTTCAAATTCTTCCTTAATTTCCTGGTTGACCCTTTCATCTTTTAGTAGGATGGTCCTTAACCTCCACGTGTTTGAGGTCCTTCCAAACTTCTTGTTGTGATTTAGTTCTAATTTCAAAGCATTATGGTCTGAGAATATGCAGGGGATGATCCCAATCCTTTGGCATCAGTTCAGACCATATTTGTGACCCAGCATGTGATCTATTCTGGAAAAAGTTCCATGTGCCCCTGAGAACAATGTGTATTCAGTTGACTTTGGATGTAAAATTCTTTAGATATCTGTGAAATCCATCTGGTCCAGTATATCATTTAAAGCTCTCGTTTCTTTGGAGATGTTGTGCTTAGAAGACCTATCTAGTATAGAAAGAGCTAGATTGAAGTCACCAAGTACAAGTGTATTATTATCTAAGTTTTTTTTCACTTTGGTTTTAAATTGGTTTCAATATTTGGCAGCTCCCACATCCGGGGCATATTTATTGAGGATTGTTAAGTCCTCTTGTTGGATATATCCTTTAAGTATGATATAGTGTCCTTCTTCATCTCTCACTACAGTCTTCGGGGTAGATTTTAGTTTATCTGATATAAGGATGGCTACCCCTGCTTTCTTTTGAGGACCATTCGAATGGTAAATGGTTCTCCAACCTTGTATTTTCAGGCTGTAGGTGTCCTTCTGTCTGAAATGAGTCTCTTGTAGACAGCAAATAGATGGGTCCTTCTTTTTTATACAGTTTGAAACCCTGCGGCTTTTGATGGGGTCATTAAGCCCGTTCACGTTCAGAGTTACTATTGAAAGTTATGAGTTTAGTGTCATCATGATGTCTATTTAGTCCTTGTTTTTGTGGATTGTTCCACTGAACTTCTTTTTAAAGGGGTATTTTAAGAGTCCCCCTTAAAATTTTTTGCAGAGCTGGTTTGGAGGTCACATATTCTTTCAGTTCCTGCCTGTCTTGGAAGCTCTTTATCTCTCCTTCCATTTTGAATGAGAGCCTTGCTGGATAAAGTATTCTTGGTTGCATATTCTTCTCATTTAGGACCCTGAATATATCCTGCCAGCCATTTCTGGCCTGCCTGGTCTCTGTGGAGAGGTCTGCTGTTACCCTAATACTCCTCCCCATAAATGTCAGGGATTTCTTGTCCTTTGCTGCTTTAAGGATCTTTTCTTTATCTTTGGAATTTGCAAGCTTAACTATTAGATGTTGAGGTGTTGAACGGTTTTTATTGTTTTTAGGGGGGATCTCTCTATTTCCTGGGTCTGAATGCCTGTTTCCCTTCCCAGATTAGGAAGGTTTTCAGCTAGCATTTGTTCAAATACATATTCTGACCCTCTGTCTCTTCCAGCACCCTGGAACCCCAATTAAACATAAGTTTTTCTTCCTCAGGCTGTCGTTTATTTCCCTTAATCTGTCTTCATGGTCTTTTAATTGTCTGTCTCTTTTTTTCTCAGTTTCCCTCTTTACCTTCAGCTTGTCTTCTATGTCACTCACTCGTTCTTCTACCTCGTTAACCCTCGTCATTAGGACTTCTAGTTTGGATTACATCTCATTCAATTGATTTTTAATTTCTGCCTGATTTGGTCTAAATTCTGCAGGCATGAAGTCTCTTGAGTTCTTTATGCTTTTTTCTAGAGCCACCAGTAGCTGTATAATAGTGCTTCTGAATTGGCTTTCTGACATTGAATTGTAATCCAGATTTTGTAACTCTGTGGGAGAGACGACTGTTTCTGATTCTTTCTTTTGAGGTGAGGTTTTCCTTCTAGTCATTTTGCTAGTGCAGAGTGCCCAAAAACAAGTTGTATTAGGAAAAGGAGAAAAAGAGAGAGAGAGAAGGAAAGAAAAGAGAAAAAGAAAAAAGAAAAAAGGAAGAAAGAAGGAAAAAAGAGAAGAGAAAGAAAAAGAAAGTTGAAATTAAAGGGTGGGGGAAGCAATCAGAAATCAAAAGAAAAAAAACAAAAGACAAAAAAACCAAAAAAAAAAAACAAAATAACAAAAATACAAAATACACAGGGGAGTATCTTCTGTTTCTGTATACTTTATGTCCCTTGACTTCCTCTGAAACTTGTCCGTCTAGCTGGTCTTCTGGGAGAGGGGCCTGTTGTGCTGATTTTCAGGTGTTAGCACTTGGGGGAGCTGCTCTGCCCCCTGCCTGGTGCAGGTCTCAGGGGGGTTTGTTTACCCCGTGAGGCCCCTGGAAGAAGAACCCAGTGGCTGCTCTGGAGCCTTGGATTCAGCCCCTGCAGTAACTCTGGAGCTCTTGGTCCCCAGGGCTTGGAGCCTCTGGGGCGGGGCCGCTGATCTGCTTAGCTCCAGGCAGGAGTGTCCTTGCTGTCCTGGGCCCTCCTGGCCTCTGCCTGTCCCGGGGGGAGGCCGGATCCTGGGCTGTGTCCAGGCGCCCTTTCCTCCCAGCCTGCCATGTTGGATTCACGCTCCAGGCCACACAGCCCCCTTCGTGGAGCTACCGCCTGAGCCTCTCCGAACTGCTCCGGATCCTGCCATGCGCACTGCAGCCCTTAGGGAAATCGGTGCACTCTCCTGGGCGCGCAGGTGTCAGTGTCCCAGGGAGCCTGAGGGCCTCCCCGTCCTCTGGGGGTCCTGCTCTAACTCCCTGCGGGCGCCTTTCCACCCAGAAAGGTTGGTGCAGCCCCTGCTTCTCCAGGACGGGGCTCTCCTGTCCTGGGGACACTCGCCCCGGCCTTATCCTGGCTCCTCGCGGGGCTCCTCCCCCTTGGATGCCTTTTGTTTATTTCTTTTTTCCCATCTTCCTACCTTGATAGAAGCGTGAACTCCTCACTGTAGCATTTCAGCTGGTCTCTCTTTAAATCTCAGGCCGAATTCGTAGATTTTCAGGATGATTTGAAGGTTATCTAGGTAATTTGGTGGGGACAGGTGACCTGGGGACCCTACTCTTCTGCCATCTTCGTCTTTTCCTCGAATATTTTCAATTCTTTTCAATTCGATTCGATTACTTTCAATTCTTTTCGATTCGATTTGATTCTTTTCTATACAAATCGGTTATTTTTGTTTCGGTTCGATTATTTTCGATTCAATTTGATTATTTTCCTTTTTTGTTTGATTATTTTCGATTTGTTTTGATTATCTTCGATTCTTTTTTATTCTTTTTGATTCGATTCGATTCGATTCTTTTTGATTCGATTCGATTCTTTTCGATTCGAATCAATTATTTTCATTTCGTTTCAATTATTTTCGATTCTTTTCGATTCGATTCAATTCGATTCGATTCTTTTCAATTCGATTCGATTCTTTTCTATTCGAATCGATTATTTTTTATTCGATTCTTTTCAATTCGATTCAATTATTTCTATTCTTTTCGATTCGATTCTTTTCGAATCGAATCGATTATTTTCATTTCAGTTCGATTATTTTCGATTCAATTTTATTCTTTTTGATTCAAATTGATTATTTTCAATTATTCTCGTTTCATTTTGATTATCTTCAATTCTTTTCGATTCGATTCGGTTCAATTCTTTTCGATTCGATTCGATTCTTTTCTATTCGAATTCATTATTTTCGATTCGATTATTTTCAATTCGATTCAGTTATTTCAATTCTTTTTGATTCTATTTGATTTGATTGTTTTAGATTTGATTCGATTGTTTTTGATTCAATTCGCTTATTTTCGATTCTTTTCCATTTCAATTCGATTAGATTCTTTTCAAGTCGTTTCGATTCTTTTCGATTCAAATCGATTATTTTTTATTATTTTCATTTCGTTTTGATTATTTTCAATTCTTTTCGATTTGTTTCGATTACTTTCGATTCCTTTCGATTTGAATTGATTATTTTTGAATCTTTTCGATTCGTTTCGATTACTTTTGATTCTTTTCGATTCGATTTGATTCTTTCCAATTCAACTGTTTTCGATTCGATTCGATTGTTTTTGATTATTTTCAATTAGATTCAATTCGATTCTTTTTGATTCGATTCGATTGGCTTCTTTTTTATTCGATCTGATGCTTTTCGATTTGATTCAATTCTTTCCTTTCAAATCGATTATTTTCAATTATTTTCATTTCGTTTTGATTATTTTCAGTTATTTTCAATTCGTTTTGATTACTTTCAATTCTTTTCGATTCGATTCGATTTGTTTTAATTCGAATCGATTATTTTCCTTTCCGTTCGATTATTTTCGATTCGATTTCATTATTTTCGATTGGTTTCAATTATTTTCGTTTCGGTTCAATTATTTTCGATTCGGTTTGATTATTTTCAATTCTTTTCATTTCGAATCGATTCTTTTCAAATCAAATCGATTATTTTCATTTCATTTCGATTATTTTTGATTATTTTTGATTCAATTCGATTCGATTCAATTATTTTCGATTCTTTTCGAGTCGATTTGACTATTTTCGAGTCTTTCGATTTGATTGATATGATTCGATTTGATTCTTTTCGATTCGATTCGATTCGATTCCTTTTGATTCGATTCGAATCAATTATTTTCGATTCTTTTCGATTCGATTCCATTCGATACAATTTGATTATCTTTGATTCGATTCGATTATTTTCAATTCGATTCGAGTTGATTCGGTTATTTTTGCATCTTTTCAATTTGATTCGAATCGATTTGATTATTTTCAATTCGATTTGATTCCTTTCAATTCAATTTGATTCGATTATTTTCGATTCGTTTCGATTCAATTCGATCATTTTCAATTCGATTCGATTCTTTTCGATTCAATTCAATTATTTTCTAATCGATTCGATTATTTTCGATTCTTCTCGATTCGATTCGATTCGGTTCAATTCTAATATGTTCAATTCAATTCGATTCTTTTTGATTCGATTATTTTCAATTCGATTCGATAATTTTCTATTCTTTTCGATTCGATTCGATTCAATTTGATCATTTTCGATTCGATTTCATTCGTTTCGAATATTTTGGATTCTTTTTGATTCGATTCGAGTATATTCAATACGATTCAATTCTCTTCGATTCGATTCTTTCGATTTGATTATTTTTGAGTCGATTGGATTATTTTCAATTCGATTCGATTCTTTTCGATTCGATTCCATTCAATTCGATTATTTTCAATTCAATTCGATTCTTTTCAATTCGATTATTTTCAAATCGATTCGATAATTTTCGATTATTTTCAATTCGATTCGATTCAATTCGATCATTTTTGATTCGATTCGATTCGATTATTTTCTATTCTTTTCGATTCGATTCGATTCAATTCGATTATTTTCGATTCGATTCCATTCGTTTTGAATATTTTGGATTCTTTTCGATTCGATTCGAGTATATTCTATACGATTCAATTCTCTTCGATTTGATTCTTTCGATTTGATTATTTTTGAGTCGATTGGATTATTTTCAATTCGATTTGATTCTTTTCGATTCGATTCCATTCAATTCGATTATTTTCAATTCAATTCGATTCTTTTCTAGTCAATTCGATTATTTTCGATTCTTTTCGATTTGATTTGATTCAATTTCTTTTCGATTCGATTCGATTTCTTTCGATTCAATTCGAATCAATTTTTTTCGATTCCTTTCGATTCCATTCGATACAATTCGATATTTCCGATTCGATTATTTTCAATTCAATTCGAGGCGAATCGGTTATTTTTGATTATTTTCGATTTGATTTGAATCGATTTGATTATTTTCAATTCAATTCGATTACATTCAATTCATTTTGATTCAATTATTTTCCATTCTTTTCGATTCGATTCTATTCAATTCGATCATTTTCAATTTGATTTGATTCTTTTCGATTCGAATCGATTATTTTCGAATCGATTCAAAGATTTTTGATTCTTTTCGATTCGATTAGAATCAATTCGATTATTTTTGATTCAATTCAATTCTTTTCAATTCGATTCGATTATTTTAAAATCGATTCTATTATTTTCGATTCTTTTCGATTCGATTTGATTCAATTCGATTATTTTCTATTCAATTCGATTCTTGTCGATTCGATTCGAATATTTTCAAATCGATTCGATTATTTTCGATTCTTTTTGATTCGATTCAATTCGATTATTTTCGATTCGATTCGATTCTTTTCATTCGATTCGATTATTTTCAAATCGATTCGATTATTTTCGATTCGATTCGATTCAATTCGATAATTATTGATTCGATTCGATTCTTTTCGATTCGATTCAGTTGTTTTCAAATCGATTCAATTGTTTTCGATTCTTTTCGATTCAATTCGATTCAATTCGATCATATTTGTTTGGATTCGATTCGATTATTTTCGCTTCGATTCCATTGGTTTAGAATATTTTGGATTCGTTTCGATTCGGTTCGAGTATTTTCTATACGATTCAATTCTCTTCCATTCAATTCGATTCAATTCGATTATTTTCGATTCGATTCGATTCTTTTCAATTCCATTCCGTTCGATTCAATTCGGTTTTTTTCGATTCTATTTGATTATTTTCAAATCGATTCAATTATTTTGGATTCTTTTCATTCGATTCGATTCAATTTGATCATTTTCGATTCGATTTGATTCTTTTCGATTCGATTCAATTATTTTCAAATCGATTTGATTCTTTTCAATTCTTTTTGAATCGATCAATTCAATTCAATCAATTTTGATTCGTTTCAATTCTTTTCGATTCGATTCGATTGTTTTCGAATTGATTTGATTATTTTTTATTCTTTTCGATTCGATTCGATCCAATTCAATCATTTTCGATTCGATTCGTTCTTTTCGATTCAATTCGATTATTTTCGAAACGATTCGATCATTTTCGATTCAATTCGATTCGATTCGATTATTTTCAATTCAATTCCATTCTGTTTGAATATTTTGGATTCTTTTCGATTCGATTCGAGTATTTTATATACGATTCAAGTCTTTTCGATTCGATTTGATCCTTTCAATTCGATTCCATTCATTTTGAATATTTTGGATTCTTTTTGATTCCATTCGAGTAGTTTCTATACGATTCAATTCTCTTCAATTCGATTCAATTCGAGTCGATTCGATTATTTTTTATTCTTTTCGAGTTGATTTGATTATTTTTTATTCTTTTCGATTCGATTCGATTTTTTTCGAATCAATTCGATTATTTTCGATTCTTTTCAATTCGATTCGATTCAATTCAATTGTTTTCGAATCAATTCGATTCTTTTCGATTCGCTTCAATTATTTTCAAATCGAGTCGATTATTTTCCATTCTTTTCGATTCGATTCAATTCAATTCGATTATTTTCGATTCGATTTGATTCTTTTCAATCCCATTCCATTCGATTCAATTCGACTTTTTTTGATCGGATTTAATTATTTTCGATTCGATTCATGTCAATTCAATTATTTTCGATTCTTTTCGAGTCGATTCGATTATTTTCGATTCTCTTCGATGTGATTTGATTCGATTTGATTCTTTTCGATTCGATTCGATTCTTTTCATTCGATTCGATTCAATTCGATCATTTTTGATTCGATTCGATTCTTTTCGATTCGATTCAATTTTTTTCAAATCGATTCGATTCTTTTCGATCCAATTCGATCATTTTCGATACAATTCAATTCTTTTCGATTCGATTCGATCATTTTCAAATCGATTCGATTCTTTTCAATTCTTTTCATTCGATTCGATTAAATTTGATCATTTTCGATTCGATTCGATTCTTTTTGATTCGATTCAATTATTTTCAAATCGATTCGATTCTTTTCGATTCTTTTCGAATCGATTCAATTCAATTCGATCAATTTTGATTCGTTTCGATTGTTTTTGATTCGATTCGATTCAATTCAATCATTTTCGATTCGATTCAATTCGATTCGATTATTTTCAAATCGATGCGATTATTTTTGATTCTTTTCGATTCGATTCGATTCAATTCGATCATTTTTGATTCGATTCTATTCGATTATTTTCACTTCGATTCCATTCGTTTCGAATATTTTGTATTCTTTTCAATTCGGTTCGAGTATTTTCTATACGATTCAATTCTCTTCCATTCAATTCGATTATTTTCGATTCGATTCGATTCTTTTGAAATCGATTCGAATATTTTCGATTCTTTTCATTCGATTCGATTCAATTTGATCATTTTCGATTCGATTCGGTTCTTTTAGATTCGATTCGATCATTTTCAAATCGATTTGATTATTTTCGATTCTTTTCATTCGATTCGATTAAATTTGATCATTTTTGATTCGATTCGATTCTTTTTGATTCGATTCAATTATTTTCAAATCGATTCAATTCTTTTCGATTCTTTTAGATTCGATTCGATTCAATTCAATCATTTTCGATTCAATTCGATTCTTTGCGATTCGATTCGATTATTTTCAAATCGATGCGATTATTTTTGATTCTTTTCAATTCGATTCGATACAATTCGATCATTTTCGATTCGATTCGTTCTTTTCGATTCAATTCGATAATTTTCGAATCGATTCGATTATTTTCGATTCTTTTCGATTCGATTAGATTCTTTTCGATTCGATTCGATTTTTTTCGAATCGATTCGATTATTTTCGATTCTTTAAGATTCAATTCGATTCAATTCGATTGTTTTCGATTCAATTCGAGTCTTTTCGATTTGATTCGATTATTTTCAAATCGATTTGATTATTGTCGATTCTTTTCGATTCGATTCAATTCAATTCGATCATTTTTTATTCGATTCGATTCTTTGCAATTTGATTCGATTGTTTTCGAATCGATTCATTTATTTTTGAATCTCTTCGATTCGATTCGATTCAATTTGATCATTTTCGATTCGATTAGATTCTTTACGTTTCGATTCGATTTTTTTCGATTCAATTCGATTGTTTTCAAATCGATTTGATTATTATCGATTCTTTTTGATTCGATTCGATTCAATTCGATTATTTTCGAATCGATTCGATTATTTTCGATTCTTTTCGATTCAATTCGATTCTTTTCGATTCGATTCGATTATTTTCAAATCGATTTGATTATCGATTCTTTTCGATTCGATTCGATTCAATTCGATCATTATCGATTTGATTCGATTCTTTTCGATTCGATTCCGTTGTTTTCAAATCGATTCGATTGTTTTCGATTCTTTTCGATTCGATTCGATTCAATTCAATCATTTTTGATTCGATTCAATTCGATTATTTTCGCTTCGATTCCATTCGTTTCGAATATTTTGTATTCTTTTCGATTCGGTTCGAGTATTTTCTATACGATTCAATTCTCTTCCATTCAGTTCGATTCAATTCGATTATTTTCGATTCGATTCGATTATTTTCGATTCTTTTCGATTCAATTCGATTCTTTTCGATTCGATTCGATTATTTTCAAATCGATTTGATTATCGATTCTTTTCGATTCGATTCGATTCAATTCGATCATTATCGATTTGATTCGATTCTTTTCGATTCGATTCCGTTGTTTTCAAATCGATTCGATTGTTTTCGATTCTTTTCGATTCGATTCGATTCAATTCAATCATTTTTGATTCGATTCAATTCGATTATTTTCGCTTCGATTCCATTCGTTTCGAATATTTTGTATTCTTTTCGATTCGGTTCGAGTATTTTCTATACGATTCAATTCTCTTCCATTCAGTTCGATTCAATTCGATTATTTTCGATTCGATTCAATTCTTTTCAAATCGATTCGAATATTTTCGATTCTTTTCATTCGATTCGATTCAATTTGATCATTTTCGATACAATTCGATTCTTTTGGATTCGATTCGATCATTTTCAATTCGATTTTCCTTGATATTTATTGACGTACAGTGGACACACAATGTGACAGTAGTTTCAGGGGTACAACTAGTGACTTGACAATTCTGTGCCTTACTCAGCTCTCCCCATGAGAAGTGGCATCACCGTCTGTCCCCGTACAAAATTGTCACAACAGTACTGACTCTATTCACTAGGCTGTACTTTCTAAATTTCTGTGACTTATTTATTTGAGAACCAGACGCTTATAGCTGTTACTATTGTTTATCTATGTTGCCCATGTCCTACCCATGACCCTCTGTCCATCAGTCAGCAGGATCCATCACATTGACCAGAGAAAGGACATGGGGGAGCCCGGGTGATTCAGGAGGTGAGCACCTGCCTTCAGCGCAGGGAGTGATCCTGGAGTCCTGAGATCGAGTCCCACGTCGTGTTCCCTACATGGAGCCGCCTTCTCCCTCTGCCTGTGTCTCTGCCTCTCTCTCTCTCTGCTTCTCTCTCTCTCTCTCTGTCTTTCAAGGATATGTAAATAAATCTTTTTAAAAAAGAAAAACAAGAGAAAGGACAAAAAGCATACGATCCTCTCAAGAGTTGCAGAAAAGCATTTGACAAAACACAACATCAAAACATAGTGAGTTTTGATGAAATTTCTATCAACAGAATAAAGGCCGCTAGGAAGGCCGCAGCTGACATCATCCTCAAGGGTGAAAACCTGAAATCATCTCCCCTGAGCAGTAACAAGCCAAGGAGGTCCCCTCTCAGCGCTGGAAGTCCTAATGTAGTCAACAGACAGGAAACAGCAAAGGTTCCACACCTGGAAGGGGGATGTCACACTGTCCCTATTTGCTGAAGACGCAGTACTAGAAACAGGAAACCCAAGAGCCTCCACCAAAATCTGTTAGAACTAAGGAGTTCAGTAAAGTCAGGGACACAAACTGACCCTACAGAGCTCAGTAGCCTTGCTGTGTCCCGACAATGAACACTCAGGAAGGAAATGAAGGATGTGACTCCCTTCTCAGGAGTATGACAGAGAATAAATAAAGAGACTGAACCAAAGGAGCAAAAGACTTGTTCACTGAGCCATACCAGGCTCTGGGAGGCCATCCTGGGCTCGTGGGGTGGGACCTCATCTTGTGAAAATGTCCACACCTCCTGAAGCCACCCTCAGTTTCAATGTCATTCCTATCAAAATCATGGTGGCAGATCTTAGAAATAGGAAAAAAAACCCATAATGTCCACCCGCCCCCACAAATGACCCCGGGCAGCAAATCAGTATAGGAGAAGCAAGACAGAGTGGGATGCAGCACTTTCCTTTCAAAGGATGTCACAGAGACACAGGATAAAGCAGTGTGGTTCTTGGGCCCCGGCTGGCTCCGTCGGTTAAGCATCCGACTCCTGATCTCACCTCCCGTCCTGATCTCGGAGTCGTGAGTTCTATCCCTGGGCTTCGCCATGGACAAGGCGTGGCACCTACTTAAACAAACCAGACCCACGGGGGGTGGTCCTGGCATAAGCTGAAGGAGCAGAACAGAGAGTCCAGAAGGAAATGTGCTCTGATACAACTGATATTTTTAACTTAATTTAATTTAAACCCAATTAATTAATGTATAGTGTATTACACTTTCAGGGGAAGAATTCAGGGATTCACTAGTTGGAGATAACAGCAGTGCTTGTGACATCACGTGCCCTCCTTCATGCCGGTCCCCTGTTATCCCCTCCCCACTCCCCTCCCCTTCAGTGACACTCAGTTTGTTTCCTATGATTATGAGTCTGTATTTCCTGCATCTGTTTTCATCTTATTTGTATTTCCTTCCCTTCACAAATGTTCATCTGCTTTGCTTCTTAAATTCCACCTATGAATGACACCACACGGTCATTCTCTTTCCTGACTGACTTATTTCACTTAAGATGATCCCTCTAGTTCTATCCACGTCATTGCAAATGGCAAGATTTCCTTCTCCTTGATAGCTGAGTACCAATTTGATTCGATTATTTTCGATTCTTCTCGATTCCATTGGATTCAATTCGATTGTTTTCGATTCAATTCAATTCTTTTCGATCCAATTCGATTATTTTCAAATCGATTCGATTATTTTCCATTCTTTTCGATTCAATTCGATTCAATTCAATCATTTTCGATTTTATTCGATTTTTTGCGGTTCGATTCGATTATTTTCGAATTGATTTGATAATTTTTGATTCTTTTCGATTCGATTCGATTCAATTCGATCATTTTTGATTCGGTTCGATTCTATTATTTTCGCTTCAATTCCATTCATTTCGAATATTTTGGATTCTTTTCGATTCTTTTTGTGTATTTTTTATACGATTCAATTCTCTTCCATTCAATTCCATTCAATTTGATTATTTTCCATTCGATTCGATTCTTTTCAATTCTATTCCATTCGATTCAATTCGATTTTTTTATTCGATTCGATTATCCTCAAATCGATTCGATTATTTTCGATTATTTTCATTCCACTTGATTCAATTTGTTCATTTTCGATTCGATTCTTTTCGATTCGATTCAATTATTGTCAAATCGATTCAGTTCTTTTTGATTCTTTTCGAATCGATTCAATTCAATTCGATCAATTTTGATTCGTTTCGATTCTTTTCGATTCGATTCAATTATTTTCTAATCGATTCGATTATTTTCAATTCTTTTCGATTCGATTCAATTCAATCCAATCATTTTTGATTCGATTCGATTCTTTGAGATTCGATTCAATTGTTTTCGAATCGATTTGATTATTTTTGATTCTTTCATATCGATTCAATTCAATTTAATCAATTTTGATTCGTTTCGATTCTTTTTGAATCGATTTGATTATTTTCTAATCTATTCAATTATTTTTGGTTCTTTTCGATTCGATTCGATTCAATCCAATCATTTTCGATTCGATTCAATTCTTTGCGATTCGATTCGATTGTTTTCGAATCGATTCGATTATTTTTGATTCTTTTCGATTCGATTCAATTCAATCAAGTATTTTTGATTCGATTCGATTCTTTTCAATTCTATTCCATTCGATTCAATTCGACTTTTTTCGATTCGATTCGATTATTTTCGATTCGATTCATGTCAATTCAATTATTTTCGATTCTTTTCGAGTCGATTCAATTATTTTTGATTCTTTTCGATTTGATTTTATTCGATTCGATTCTTGTCGATTAGATTCGATTATTTTCAAATCCATTCGATTATTTTCGACTCTTTTCATTAGATTCGATTCAATTCGATCATTTTCGATTCCATTCGATTCTTTCGATTCGATTCAATTATTTTCAAATAGATTCGATTCTTTTTGATTCTTTTTGAATCGATTCTAATCAATTCGATCAATTTCGATTCATTTCAATTCTTTTGGATTCGATTAGATTATTTTCGAATCGATTCGATTATTTTCGATTATTTTCTATTTGATTTGATTCAATTCGATCATTTTCGATTCGATTCGATTCGATTTGATTATATTCAATTCGATTCCATTCGTTTCGAATATTTTGGATTCTTTTCGATTCGATTCGAGTATTTTCTATACGATTCAAGTCTTTTTGATTCGATTTGATTCCTTCGATTCGATTCCATTCGTTTCGAATATTTTGGATTCTTTTCGATTCTATTCGAGTAGTTTCTATACGATTCAATTCTCTTCTATTCGATTCGATTCTAGTCGATTCGATTATTTTTTATTCTTTTCGAGTTGATGTGATTATTTTTTATTCTTTTTGATTCGATTTGATTTTCTTCTTTTCGATTCGATTCGATTCAATCCAATCATTTTCAATTCAATTCAATTCTTTGCGATTCGATTCGATTGTTTTCGAATCGATTCGATTATTTTTGATTCTTTTCGATTCGATTCAATTCGAGTATTTTTTATTCGATTCGATTCTTTTCAATTCTATTCCATTTGATTCAATTCGACTTTTTTCTATTCGATTCGATTATTTTCGATTCGATTCATGTCAATTCAATTATTTTCGATTCTTTTCGAGTCAATTCGATTATTTTCAATTCTTTTCGATTTGATTTGATTCAATTCGATTCTTGTCGATTCGATTCGATTATTTTCAAATCCATTCGATTATTTTCGACTCTTTTCATTAGATTCGATTCAATTCGATCATTTTCGATTCCATTCGATTCTTTTCGATTCGATTCAATTCAATTCAATCATTTTCGATCGATTCGATTCTTTGCAATTCGATTCAATTGTTTTTGAATCGATTCGATTATTTTCGATTCTTTTCAATTCGATTCTATCCAATTCGATCATTTTCGATTCGATTCATTCTTTTTGATTCAATTAGATTTTTTTCGATTTGATTCGATTATTTTCAATTCTTTTCTTTTGATTCGATTCAATTTGATCATTTTCGATTCGATTGGATTCTTTGCGATTTGATTCGATTGTTTTCGAATCGATTCGATTATTTTTTATTCCTTTCGATTTGATTCAATTCGATCATTTTCGATTAGATTCAATTCTTTTCGATTCAATTCGATTATTTTTGAATTGATTCGATTATTTTCTATTCTTTTAAATTCGATTAGATTCTTTTCGATTCGATTTGATATTTTTCTAATCGATTCGATTATTTTCGATTCTTTTCCATTCGATTCGATTCAATTCGATTGTTTTTGATTCGAATCGATTGTTTTCGATTCGATTCGATTATTTTCAAATTGATTTGATTATTTTTGATTCTTTTCGATTCGAATCGATTCAATTCGATCATTTTTGATTCGGTTCGATTCGATTATTTTCGCTTCAATTCCATTCATTTCGAATATTTTGGATTCTTCTCAATTCGGTTCGTGTATTTTTTATACGATTCAATTCTCTTCCATTCAATTCCATTCAATTTGATTATTTTCGATTCGATTCTATTCTTTTCAATTCCATTCCATTCGATTCAATTCGATTTTCTTTATTCGATTCGATTATTTTCAAATTGATTCGATTATTTTCGATTCTTTTCATTCCATTCGATTCAATTTGATCATTTTCGATTCGATTCGATTCTTTTCGATTCGATTCAATTATTGTCAAATCGATTCGGTTCTTTTCGATTCTTTTCGATTCGATTCGATTCAATTCAGTCATTTTCGATTTGATTCGATTCTTTTCAATTCGATTAGATTATTTTTGATTCTTTCGATTCAATTCAATTCAATTAGAGTATTTTTGATTCGATTCGATTCATTTCAATTCTATTCCATTCGATTCAGTTCGACTTTTTTCGATTCGATTCGATTATTTTCGATTCGATTCATGTCAGTTCAATTATTTTCGATTCTTTTCGAGTCGATTCGATTATTTTCGATTCTTTTCGGTTTGATTTTATTCGATTCGATTCTTGTCAATTCGATTCGATTATTTTCAAATCCATTCGATTATTTTCAACTCTTTTCATTAGATTCAATTCAATTCCATCATTTTCAATTCCATTTGATTCTTTCGATTTGACTCAATTATTTTCAAATAGATTCGATTGTTTTTGATTCTTTTCGAATCGATTCTAATCAATTCGATCAATTTCAATTCGTTTCAATTCGATTAGATTATTTTCGAATCGATTCGATTATTTTCGATTATTTTCGAGTCGATTTGATTCAATTTGATCATTTTCGATTTGATTCGATTCGATTATTTACAACTCGATTCCATTCGTTTCGAATATTTTGGGTTCTTTTCAATTCGATTAGAGTATTTTCTATACGATTCAAGTCTTTTCGATTCGATTTGATTCTTTCGATTCGATTCCATTCATTTCGAATATTTTGGATTCTTTTCGATTCGATTCGATTATTTTCAAATCGATTCGATTATTTTCGATTCTTTTCATTTGATTCAATTCAATTCGATCATTTTCGATTCGATTCGATTCTTTGCGATTTGATTCGATTGTTTTCGAATTGATTCGATTATTTTTTATTCTTTTTGATTCGATTCGATTCAATTCGATCATTTTCGATTCGATTCAATTCTTTTCTATTCGATTCGATTCTTTTTGAATCGATTCGATTATTTTCGATTCTTTTCGATTCGATTAGATTCTTTTCGATTTGATTCAATGTTTTTCAAATCGATTCGATTATTTTCGATTCTTTTCGATTCGATTTGATTCAACTTGATCGTTTTTGTTTCGATTTGATTCTTTTTGATTCGATTCGATTATTTTCAAATCAATTCGATTATTTTCGATTCTTTTCGATTCGATTAGATTCAATTCGATTATTTTTGATTCGATTCGATTCTTTTCGATTCGATTCGATTATTTTCGAATTGATTCGATTGTTTTCGATTCGATTCGATTCAATCGATCATTTTTGATTCAATTCGATTAGATCATTTTCGCTTCGATTCCATTCATTTTGAATATTTTGGATTCTTTTCGATTCGGTTCGAGTATTTTCTATACGATTCAATTCTCTTCCATTCAATTCGATTCAATTAGATTATTTTCGATTCGATTTGATTCTTTTCAATTCCATTCCTTTCGATTCAATTCGATCTTTTTCGATTTGATTCGATTCTTTTCAATTCCAATCCATTCAATTCAATTCCATTTTTTTCGTTTCGATTCGATTATTTTCAAATTGATTCGATTATTTTTTATTCTTTCATTCGATTCGATTCAATTCGATCATTTTCGATTCGATTCGTTTCTTTTCTATTTGATTCGATTATTTTCAAATCGATTAGATTCTTTTCGATTTTTTTGAATCGATTCAATTCAATTCGATCAATTTTGATTCATTTCATTTCTTTTCGATTCGATTCGATTATATTCAAATCGATTCTATTATTTTCGATTCTTTTCGTTTTGATTCAATTCGATCATTTTCGATTCGATTCATTCTTTTCGATTCAATTCGATTATTTTCGAATCAATCGAATATTTTCGATCCTTTTTGATTCGATTAGATTCTTTTCGATTCGCTTCGATTTTTTTCGAATCGATTCAATTATTTTCGATTCAATTCGATTCAATTCGATTGTTTTCGATTCAATTCAATTCTTTTCGATTTGCTTCAATGATTTTCAAATCGATTCGATTATTTTCCATTTTTTTCGATTCGATTCGATTCAATTCAATTATTTTCGATTCGATTTGATTCTTTTCATTTCCATTCATTCGATTCAATTCAACTTTTTTTGATTCGATTCGATTATTTTTGATTCGATTCATGTCAATTCAATTATTTTCGATTCTTTTCGAGTCGATTCGATTATTTTTGATTCTTTTCCATTTGATTTTATTCGATTCAAATCTTTTCAATTCAATTTGATTTGATTATATTCGCTTCTTTTCAATTCGATTCAATTCAACTCGATCATTTACAATTTGATTTGAACCTTTTCGATTCGATTCCATTATTTTCGAATCGATTCAATTATTTTCGATTCTTTTCGATTCGATTAGATTCAATTCGATTATTTTCGATTCAATTTGATTCTTTTCAATTCGATTCGATTATTTTCAAATCGATTCGATTATTTTCTATTCTTTTCGATTTGATTCGATTCAATTTGATTGTTTTCGATTCAATTCGATTCTTTTCGATTCGATTCGATTATTTTCAAATCGATTCGATTCTTTTCGATTCGATTCGATTCATTTCGATCATTATCAATTTGATTCGATTCTTTTGATTCGATTCAGTTGTTTTCGAATCGATTAGATTGTTTTCGATTCTTTTCTATTCGATTCAATTCAATTCAATCATTTTTGATTCGATTCGATTCGATTCGATTATTTTCGCTTCGATTCCATTCATTTCGAATATTTTGGATTCTTTTCGATTCGGATCGAGTATTTTCTATACGATTCAATTCTCTTCCATTCAATTCGATTCAATTCGATTATTTTCAATTCGATTATTTTCAATTCCATTCCATTCGATTCGATTATTTTCGATTCTATTTGTGTCAATTCAATTATTTTCGAATCTTTTCGGGTCGATTCGATTATTTTCGATTCTTTTTGAGTCGATTCGATTCGATTATTTTTTATTCGATTCGATTCCATTTGATACAATTCAATTAATTTCGATTCCATTCGATTCGATTATTTTCAATTCGATTCGAGTCTATTCAATATTTTTTATTCATTTTGATTTGATTCAAATCGTTTTGATTATTTTCAATTCCATTCAATTCCTTTGATTTTGATTTGATTAGAATGTTTTCGATTCTTTTCGATTCGAATCTATTCCATTCAATCATTTTCAATTTGATTCGATTCTTCTCGATTCGATTCGGTTCGATTATCTTCAATTTGATTCAATTCAATTCAATCATTTTCGATTCAATACAATTTTTTTCGATTCCATTATTTTCGATACGATTTGATTATTTTCGATTCATTTCGATTCGATTTGATTCAATTCGAATATTTTCGATTCAATTCGATTCTTTTCAATTCGATTCGATTATTTTCAAATTGATTCGATTATTTTCGATTTGAGTATTTTCCATACAATTCAATTCTCTTCGATTCGATTTGATTCTTTTGATTCGATTATTTTTGTGTCGATTCGATTATTTTCAATTCGATTCGTTTCTTTTCGATTCGATTCGATTCAATTTGATAATTTTGGATTCGATTCAATTCTTTTCATTTCCATTCCATTTTATTCAATTCGATTTTTTTCGATTCGATTTGATTATTTTCGATTCGATTCGAGTCGATTCGGTTATTTTTGTATCTTTTCAATTTGATTCGATTCGATTTGATTATTTTCAATTCAATTCGATTCCTTTCAATTCAATTTGATTCGATTATTTTTGATTCAATTCAATTCAATCGTTTTTGATTCGATTCGATTCTTTTCGATTCGATTCCATTATTTTCAAATCAATTCGATTTTTTTCAATTCTTTTCGATTTGATTCAATTCAATTCATTTATTTTCGATTCGTTTCGATTCTTTTCGTTTCGATTCGATTCAATTCGATTGTTTTCGATTCAATTCAATTCTTTTCGATTCGATTCTATTATTTTCAAATCGACTCGATTATGTTCGATTCTTTTTGATTCGATTCGATTCAATTCGATCATTTTCTTTTTTTAAGTTTTTATTTATTTATTCATGATAGACACAGAGAGTGTAAGAGAGGCAGAGACACAGGCAGAGGGAGAAGCAGGCTCCACGCAAGGAGCCCAATGCGGAACTCGTTCCCGGGGCTCCAAGATCACACCCTGGTCCAAAGTCAGGCGCCAAACCACTGAGCCACCCAGGGAGCCCCAATTCGATCATTTTCAATTAGATTCGATTCTTTTCGATTCATTCAATTGTTTTCGAATCGATTCGATTATTTTAGATTCTTTCCGATTCGATTCAATTCATTTCGATCATTTTCGATTCGATTATTTTTTAGTCGATTCCATTCGTTTTGAATATTTTGGATTCTTTTCGATTCGATTCGAGTATTTTCTATACGATTCAATTCTCTTTGATTCGATTCGATTCTTTCGATTCGATTATTTTTGAGTCGATTCGATTATTTTCAATTCGATTCGATTCTTTTCGATTCGATTCGATTCAATTTGATTATTTTCTTTTCCATTCAATTCTTTTCAATTCCATTCCATTCGATTCCATTTGATTTTTTCGATTCGATTCGAGTTGATTCGGTTATTTTCGATTCTTTTCGATTCGATTCGATTATTTTCGATTCTTTTCTATTTGATTTGATTCGATTTGATTCTTTTCGATTCGATTCCTTCGAATCGATTCGATTCAAATATTTTTGATTCTTTTCGATTCGTTTCGATTCAATTCGATACAATTCGATTATTTTCGATTTGATTATTTTCAATCGATTTGAGTCGATTCGGTTATTTTTGATTCTTTTCGATTTGATTCCAATCGATTTGATTGTTTTCAATTAGATTCGATTCCGTTGGTTTTGATTTGATTTGATTCGAATATTTTCAATTCTTTTTGATTAGAATCTATTCCATTCAATCATTTTCAATTCGATTTGATTCTTTTCGATTCGATTATTTTCGATTCTTTTCGATTTGTTTGATTTGATTTGATTCGATTATTTTCGATTCGATTCGGTTCGATTATTTTCGATTCTTTGCAATTCGATTTGAATCGATTCGATTCTTTTCGATTCGAATCGATTATTTTCGATTATTTTTGTTTCGTTTTGATTATTTTCATTTCTTCCCGATTCTTTTCCATTCGTTTTGATTATTTTTGATTATTTTCAATTCGATTTGTTTATTTTCGATTCGACTGTTTTCGATTCTATTTGATTCTTTTCGATTGGTTTCAATTAATTTTGTTTCGGTTCAACTATTTTCAATTTGATTTGATTATTTTCGATTCTTTTCGTTTCAATTCGATTCGTTTTGATTATTTTCAATTCAATTTGACTCGATTCATTTCGATTAGATTCGATTCTTTTCGATTCGGTTTGATCGTTTTTGAATCCATTTGATTATTTTTGATTCTTTTCGATGATTCTATTGTTTTCGAATCGATTCGAATTTTTTTCAATTCTTTTAGATTCGATTCGATTCAATTCGATCATTTTTTATTCGATTCGATTCGATTCTTTGCGATTCGATTCAATTATTTTCAAATCGATTCGTTTATTTTTTATTTTTTCGATTCAATTCGATCCAATTCGATCATTTTCGATTCGATTCATTCTTTTCGATTCAATTCGATTATTTTCGAATCGATTCATTTTCGATTCTTTTCGATTCGATTAGATTCTTTTCGATTCGATTTTTTCAAATCGATTCGATTATTTTTGATTCTTTTCGAATCGATTCGATTCAATTCGATTGTTTTCGATTCAATTCGAATCTTTTCAATTCGATTCAATTCAATTCAATTCTATCATTATCAATTCGATTCGATTTTTTTCGATTCGATTCAGTTGTTTTCGAATCGATTTGATTTTTTTCGATTCTTTTCGATTCGATTCGATTCAATTCGATCATTTTTTATTCGATTCGATTCAATTATTTTCGCTTCGATTCCATTCGTTTCGAATATTTTTGATTCTTTTCGGTTCGGTTCGAGTATTTTCTATACAATTCAATTCTCTTCCATTCAATTCGATTCAATTCGATTATTTTTGATTCGATTCGATTCTTTTCAATTCCATTCCTTTCGATTCAATTCGACTTTTTTCGATTCGATTCGATTATTTTCCATTTGATTCATGTCATTTCCATTATTTTCGATTCTTTTTGAGTCGATTCGATTATTTTCGATTCTTTTCGATTTGATTTGATTCGATTTGATTCTTTTCGATTCAATTCGATTCTTTTTGATTCGATTCGATTATTTTCAAATCGATTCGATTATTTTCGATTCTTTTCGATTCGATTCGATTCAATTAGAGTATTTTCGATTCGATTCGATTCTTTTCAATTCCATTACATTCAATTCAATTCGACTTTTTTCGATTTGATTCGATTATTTTCGATTAGATTCATGTCAATTCAATTATTTTAGATTCTTTTCGAGTCGATTCGATTATTTTTGATTCTTTTCGATTTGATTGTATTCGATTCGATTCTTGTCGATTCGATTCGATTATTTTCAAGTCGATTTGATTAGTTTCGATTCTTTTCATTAGATTCGATTCAATTCGATCATTTTCGATTCGATTCAATTCTTTGTGATTTGATTCGATTATTTTCGAATCAATTAGATTATTTTTGATGCTTTTCGATTCGATTCGATTCAATTCGATCATTTTCGATTCGATTCAATTCTTTTCGATTCGATTCGATTCTTTTCGAATCGATTCGATTATTTTCGATTCTTTTCGATTCGATTAAATTCTTTTCAATTCGATTCGATGTTTTTCGAATCGATTCGATTATTTTCGATTCTTCGATTCGATTCGATTCAACTTGATCATTTTTGATTCGATTTGATTCTTTTTGATTCGATTTGATTATTTTCAATTCGATTCGATTATTTTCGATTCTTTGCCATTCAATTAGATTCAATTCGATTATTTTCGATTCGATTCGATTCTTTTAGATTCGATTCAGTTGTTTTCGAATCGATTCGATTGTTTTCGATTCTTTCGATTCGAATCGATTCAATTCGATCATATTTGATTCGATTATTTTAGCTTCAATTCCATTCATTTCAAATATTTTGGATTCTTTTCGATTCGGTTCGAGTATTTTCTATACGATTCAATTCTCTTCCATTCAATTCGATTATATTCGATTATTTTTGATTCGATTCGATTCTTTTCAATTCCATTCCATTCGATTCCATTCGATTTTTTTCGATTCGATTCGATTCTTTTCAATTCCATTCATATCAATTCAATTATTTTCGATTCTTTTCGAGTCGATTTGATTATTTTCGATTCTTTTCGATTTGATTTGATTCGATTCGATTATTTTTGATGCTTTTCGATTATTTTCAAATCGATTCGATTAGTTTCAATTCTTTTCATTTGATTCGATTCAATTCGATCATTTTCGATTCGATTCAATTCTTTGAGATTTGATTCGATTGTTTTCGAATCGATTCGATTATTTTTGATGCTTTTCGATTCGATTCGATTCAATTCGATCATTTTCAATTTGATTCGTTTCTTTTCGATTCGATTCGATTATTTTCGAATCGATTTGATTATTTTCGATTCTTTTCAATTCGATTAGATTCTTTTCAATTTGATTCGATGTTTTTCGAATCGATTCAATTATTTTCAATTCTTTTCGATTCAATTCGATTCAACTCGATCGTTTTTGATTCGATTTGATTCTTTTCAATTTGATTCGATTGTTTTCGAATTGATTCGATTATTTTTGATGCTTTTCGATTCGATTCGATTCAACTCGATCGTTTTTGATTCAATTTGATTCCTTTCGATTCGGTTCGATTGTTTTCGAATCGGTTCGATTCTTTTCGATTCCATTCCTTTCGATTCAATTCGACTTTTTTCGATTCGATTCGATTATTTTCCATTTGATTCATGTCAATTCCATTATTTTTGATTCTTTTTGAGTCGATTTGATTATTTTCGATTCTTTTCGATTTGATTTGATTCGATTTGATTCTTTTCGATTCAATTCGATTCTTTTTGATTCGATTCGATTATTTTCAAATCGATTCGATTATTTTCGATTCTTTTCGATTCGATTCGATTCAATTAGAGTATTTTTGATTCAATTCGATTCTTTTCAATTCCATTACATTCAATTCAATTCGACTTTTTTCGATTTGATTCGATTATTTTCGATTAGATTCATGTCAATTCAATTATTTTCGATTCTTTTCAAGTCGATTCGATTATTTTTGATTCTTTTCGATTTGATTGTATTCGATTCGATTCTTGTCGATTCGATTCGATTATTTTCAAGTCGATTCGATTAGTTTCGATTCTTTTCATTAGATTCGATTCAATTCGATCATTTTCGATTCGATTCTTTGCGATTTGATTCGATTATTTTCGAATCGATTAGATTATTTTTGATGCTTTTCGATTCGATTCGATTCAATTCGATCATTTTCGATTCGATTCAATTCTTTTCGATTCGATTTGATTCTTTTCGAATCGATTCGATTATTTTCGATTCTTTTCGATTCGATTAGATTCTTTTCAATTCGATTCGATGTTTTTCGAATCGATTTGATTATTTTTGATTCTTCGCTTCGATTTGATTCAACTTGATCATTTTTGATTCGATTTGATTCTTTTTGATTCGATTTGATTATTTTCAATTCGATTCGATTATTTTCGATTCTTTGCCATTCAATTAGATTCAATTCGATTATTTTCGATTCGATTCGATTCTTTTAGATTCGATTCAGTTGTTTTCGAATCAATTCGATTGTTTTCAATTCTTTCGATTCGAATCGATTCAATTCGATCATATTTGATTCGATTCGATTATTTTAGCTTCAATTCCATTCATTTTGAATATTTTGGATTCTTTTCGATTCGGTTCGAGTATTTTCTATACGATTCAATTCTCTTCCATTCAATTCGATTATATTCGATTATTTTTTATTCGATTCGATTCTTTTCAATTCCATTCCATTCGATTCCATTCGATTTTTTTCAATTCGATTCGATTCTTTTCAATTCCATTCATATCAATTCAATTATTTTCGATTCTTTTCGAATCGATTCGATTATTTTTGATGCTTTTCGATTCGATTCGATTCAATTCGATCATTTTCAATTCGATTCGTTTCTTTTCGATTCGATTCGATTATTTTCGAATCGATTCGATTATTTTCGATTCTTTTCAAATCCATTAGATTCTTTTCGATTCGATTCGATGTTTTTCGAATCGATTCGATTATTTTCGATTCTTTTCGATTCAGTTCGATTCAACTCGATCGTTTTTGATTCGATTTGATTCGATTGTTTTCGAATCGATTCGATTATTTTTGATGCTTTTCGATTCGATTCGATTCAACTCGATCGTTTTTGACTCAATTTGATTCCTTTCGATTCGGTTCGATTGTTTTCGAATCGATTCGATTCTTTTCGATTTGATTAGATTCAATTCAATTATTTTCAATTCGATTCGATTCTTTTCGATTCGATTCGATTATTTTCGAATCGATTCGAGTGTTTTCTATTCTTTTCGATTCGATTCGATTCAATTCGATCATTTTTGATTTGATTCGATTCGATTATTTTTGCTTCGATTCCATTCGTTTCGAATATTTTGGATTCTTTTCGATTCGGTTCGAGTATTTTCTATACGATTCAATTCTCTTCCATTCAATTCGAATCAATTCGATTATTTTTGATTCGATTCTATTCTTTTGAATTCCATTCCATTCGATTCAATTCGATTTTTTTATTCGATTCGATTATTTTCAAATCGATTCGATTCTTTTCGATTCTTTTCATTCGATTCGATTCAATTTGTTCATTTTTGATTCAATTCTATTCTTTTCGATTCGATTCAGTTATTTGCAAATCGATTTGTTTCTTTTCGATTCCTTTCGAATCGATTCGATTATTTTCAAATCGATTCGATTATTTTCGATTCTTTTCATTCGATTCGATTCAATTTGATCATTTTCCATTCGATTCGATTCTTTTTGATTTGATTCAATTATTTTCAAATCGATTCAATTCTTTTCGAATCTTTTCGAATCGATTCAATTCAATTTGATCAATTTTGATTCGTTTCGACGCTTTTCGATTCGATTCGATTATTTTCTAATCGATTCAATTATTTTCGATTCTTTTCGATTCAATTCAATTCAATTCAATCATTTTTGATTCGATTCGATTCTTTGCGATTCGATGCGACTGTTTTTGAATCGATTCAATTATTTTTGATTCTTTTTGATTCAATTCGATCCAATTCGATCATTTTTTATTCGATTTATTCTTTTCGATTCAATTCGATTATTTTCGAATGGATTCAATTATTTTCGATTCTTTTTGATTCGATTAGATTCTTTTCGATTCGATTCAATTTTTTTCGAATCGATTCGATTATTTTCGATTCTTTTCAATTCGATTCGATTCAATTCGATTGTTTTCGATTCAATTCAAATCTTTTCGATTCGATTCAATTCAATTCGATCATTATCGATTTGATTCGATTCTTTTCGATTCGATTCAGTTGTTTTCGTATCGATTCGATTTTTTTCGATACTTTTCGATTCGATTCGATTCAATTCAATCATTTTTGATTCGATTCGATTCGATTATTTTCGCTTCGATTCCATTCGTTTCCAATGTTTTGGATTCTTTTCAATTCGGTTCGAGTATTTTGTATACGATTCAATTCTCTTCCATTCAATTCGATTCAATTCGATTATTTTCGATTCGATTTGATTCTTTTCAATTCCATTCCATTCGATTCAATTCGACTTTTTTCGATTTGATTCGATTATTTTCAAATCGATTCGATTATTTTCGAGTCTTTTCATTCAACTCGATTCAATTTGATCATTTTCGATTCGATTCGATTCTTTTCAATTCGATTCAATTATTTTCAAATTGATTCGATTCTTTTCGATTCTTTTCGCATTGATTCAATTTAATTCGATCAATTTTGATTCGTTTCGATTCTTTTCGATTCGATTCAATTATTTTCTAATCGAATCAACTATTTTTGATTCTTTTCATTTCGATTCGATTCAATTCCATCATTTTCCATTTGATTCAATTCTTTGCGATTCGATTCTATTGTTTTCGAATCGATTCGATTATTTTTGATTCTTATCAATTCGATTCGATTCAATTAGATCATTTTCGATTCGATTCGATTCTTTTCAATTCGCATCGATTATTTTTGAATCGATTCGATTATTTTCGATTCTTTTCGATTCGATTCGATTTTTTTCGAATCGATTCGATTATTTTTGAATCTTTTCGATTCCATTCGATTCCATTCTATTGTTTTCGATTCAATTCGAATCTTTTCGATTCGATTGGATTCAATTCAATTCGATCATTTTCGATTCGATTCAATTCCTTTCGATTCGATTCAATTATTTTTGAATCAATTCGATTATTTTTGATTCTTTTCGATTCGGTTAGATTATTTTCGATTCGATTCGATGTTTTTCGAATCGATTCGATTATTTTCGATTCTTTTCGATTCGATTCGATTCAACTCGATCGTTTTTGATTCAATTTGATTCGATTATTTTCGCTTCGATTCCATTTGTTTCGAATATTTTGGATTCTTTTTGATTCGGTTCGAGTATTTTCTATACGATTCAATTCTCTTCCATTCAATTCGATTCAATTCAATTATTTTCTATTCGATTCGATTCTTTTCGATTCGATTATTTTCTAATCGATTCGATTATTTTTTATTCTTTTCGATTCGATTAGATACAATTCGATTATTTTCGATTCGATTCGATTCTTTTCGATTCGATTCGATTATTTTCAAATCAATTCGATTGTTTTCGATTCTTTTCGATTCGATTCGATTCAATCGATCATTTTTGAGTCGATTCGTTTCGATTATTTTCGCTTCGATTCCATTCATTTCGAATATTTTGGATTCTTTTCGATTCGGTTCGAGTATTTTCTATACGATTCAATTCTCTTCCATTCAATTCGATTCAATGCGATTATTTTCGATTCGATTTTATTCTTTTCAATCCCATTCCATTCGATTCAATTCAATTTTTTTCGATGCGATTCGATTCTTTTCAATTCCATTCCTTTCGATTCAATTCCATTTTTTTGTTTCGATTTGATTATTTTCAAATTGATTCGGTTATTTTCGATTCTTTCATTCGATTAGATTCAATTCAATCATTTTCGATTCGATTGGATTCTTTTTATTTGATTCGATTATTTTCAAATCGATTCGATTCTTTTCGATTCGATTCGATTATCTTCAAATCGATTCGATTATTTTCGATTCTTTTCATTCGACTCGATTCAATTTGATCATTTTCGATTCGATTCGATTCTTTTCGATTCGATTCAATTATTTTCAAATCGATTCGATTCTTTTTTATTTTTTCGATTCAATTCGATCCAATTCGATCATTTTCGATTCGATTCATTCTTTTCGATTCAATTCGATTATTTTCGAATCGTTTCATTTTCGATTCTTTTCGATTCGATTAGATTCTTTTCAATTCGATTTTTTCAAATCGATTCGATTATTTTTGATTCTTTTCGAATCGATTCGATTCAATTCGATTGTTTTCGATTCAATTCGAATCTTTTCAATTCGATTCAATTCAATTCAATTCTATCATTATCAATTCGATTCGATTTTTTTCGATTCGATTCAGTTGTTTTCGAATCGATTTGATTTTTTTCGATTCTTTTCGATTCGATTCGATTCAATTCGATCATTTTTGATTCGATTTGATTCGATTATTTTCGCTTCGATTCCATTCGTTTCGAATATTTTTGATTCTTTTCGGTTCGGTTCGAGTATTTTCTATACAATTCAATTCTCTTCCATTCAATTCGATTCAATTCGATTATTTTTGATTCGATTCGATTCTTTTCAATTCCATTCCTTTCGATTCAATTCGACTTTTTTTGATTCGATTCGATTATTTTCCATTCGATTCATGTCAATTCCATTATTTTCGATTCTTTTTGAGTCGATTCGATTATTTTCGATTCTTTTCGATTTGATTTGATTCGATTTGATTCTTTTCGATTCAATTCGATTCTTTTTGATTCGATTCGATTATTTTCAAATTGATTTGATTATTTTCGATTCTTTTCGATTCGATTCGATTCAATTAGAGTATTTTCGATTCGATTCGATTCTTTTCAATTCCATTACATTCAATTCAATTCGACTTTTTTCGATTTGATTCGATTATTTTCGATTAGATTCATGTCAATTCAATTATTTTCGATTCTTTTCGAGTCGATTCGATTATTTTTTATTCTTTTTGATTTGATTGTATTCGATTCGATTCTTGTCGATTCGATTCGATTATTTTCAAATTGATTCAATTAGTTTCGATTCTTTTCATTAGATTCGACTCAATTCGATCATTTTCGATTCGATTCGATTCTTTGCGATTTGATTCGATTATTTTCAAATCGATTAGATTATTTTTGATGCTTTTTGATTCGATTCGATTCAATTCGATCATTTTCGATTCGATTCAATTCTTTTCGATTCGATTCGATTCTTTTCGAATCGATTCGATTATTTTCGATTCTTTTCGATTCGATTAGATTCTTTTCAATTCGATTCGATGTTTTTCGAATCGATTCGATTATTTTCGATTCTTCGATTCGATTCGATTCAACTTGATCATTTTTGATTCGATTTGATTCTTTTTGATTCGATTTGATTATTTTCAATTCGATTCGATTATTTTCGATTCTTTTCCATTCGATTAGATTCAATTCGATTATTTTCGATTCGATTCGATTCTTTTAGATTCGATTCAGTTGTTTTCGAATTGATTCGATTGTTTTTGATTCTTTCGATTCGAATCGATTCAATTCGATCATATTTGATTCGATTCGATTATTTTAGCTTCAATTCCATTCATTTCGAATATTTTGGATTCTTTTCGATTCGGTTCGAGTATTTTCTATATGATTCAATTCTCTTCCATTCAATTCGATTATATTCGATTATTTTTGATTCGATTCGATTCTTTTCAATTCCATTCCATTCGATTCCATTCGATTTTTTTCGATTCGATTCGATTCTTTTCAATTCCATTCATATCAATTCAATTATTTTCGATTCTTTTCGAGTCGATTTGATTATTTTCTATTCTTTTCGTTTTGATTTGATTCGATTCGATTATTTTTGATGCTTTTCGATTATTTTCAAATCGATTCGATTAGTTTCAATTCTTTTCAATTCAATTAGATTCTTTTCGATTCGATTCGATGTTTTTCGAATCGATTCGATTATTTTCGATTCTTTTCGATTCAATTCGATTCAACTCGATCGTTTTTGATTCGATTTGATTCTTTTCAATTTGATTCGATTGTTTTCGAATCGATTCGATTATTTTTGATGCTTTTCGATTCGATTCGATTCAACTCGATTGTTTTTGATTCAATTTGATTCCTTTCGATTCGGTTCGATTGTTTTCGAATCGATTCGATTCTTTTCGATTCCATTCCTTTTGATTCAATTCGACTTTTTTCGATTCGATTCGATTCGATTATTTTCCATTCGATTCATGTCAATTCCATTATTTTCGATTCTTTTTGAGTCGATTCGATTATTTTCGATTCTTTTCGATTTGATTTGATTCGATTTGATTCTTTTCGATTCAATTCGATTCTTTTTGATTCGATTCGATTATTTTCAAATCGATTCGATTATTTTCGATTCTTTTCGATTCGATTCGATTCAATTAGAGTATTTTAGATTCGATTCGATTCTTTTCAATTCCATTACATTCAATTCAATTCGACATTTTTCGATTTGATTCGATTATTTTCGATTAGATTCATGTCAATTCAATTATTTTCGATTCTTTTCGAGTCGATTCGATTATTTTTGATTCTTTTCGATTTGATTGTATTCGATTCGATTATTTTCAAGTCGATTCGATTAGTTTCGATTCTTTTCATTAGATTCGATTCAATTCGATCATTTTCGATTCGATTCGATTCTTTGCGATTTGATTCGATTATTTTCGAATCGATTAGATTATTTTTGATGCTTTTCGATTCGATTCGATTCAATTCGATCATTTTCGATTCGATTCAATTCTTTTCGATTCGATTCGATTCTTTTCGAATCGATTCGATTATTTTCGATTCTTTTCGATTCGATTAGATTCTTTTCAATTCGATTCGATGTTTTTCGAATCGATTCGATTATTTTCGATTCTTCGATTCGATTCGATTCAACTTGATCATTTTTGATTCGATTTGATTCTTTTTGATTCGATTTGATTATTTTCAATTCGATTCGATTATTTTCGATTCTTTTCCATTCGATTACATTCAATTCGATTATTTTCGATTCGATTCGATTCTTTTAGATTCGATTCAGTTGTTTTCGAATCGATTCGATTGTTTTCGATTCTTTCGATTCGAATCAATTCAATTCGATCATATTTGATTCGATTATTTTAGCTTCAATTCCATTCATTTCGAATATTTTGGATTCTTTTCGATTCGGTTTGAGTATTTTCTATACGATTCAATTCTCTTCCATTCAATTCGATTATATTCGATTATTTTTGATTCGATTCGATTCTTTTCAATTCCATTCCATTCGATTCCATTCGATTTTTTTCGATTCGATTCGATTCTTTTCAATTCCATTCATATCAATTCAATTATTTTCGATTCTTTTCGAGTCGATTTGATTATTTTCGATTCTTTTCGATTTGATTTGATTCGATTCGATTCTTGTTGATTTGATTCGATTATTTTCAAATCGATTCGATTAGTTTCGATTCTTTTCATTTGATTCGATTCAATTCGATCATTTTTGATTCAATTCGATTCTTTGCGATTTGATTCGATTGTTTTCGAATCAATTCGATTATTTTTGATGCTTTTCAATTCGATTCGATTCAATTCGATCATTTTCAATTCGATTCGTTTCTTTTCGATTCGATTCGATTATTTTCGAATTGATTCGATTATTTTCGATTCTTTTCAATTCGATTAGATTCTTTTCGATTCGATTCGATGTTTTTCGAATCGATTCGATTATTTTCAATTCTTTTCGATTCAATTCGATTCAACTCGATCGTTTTTGATTCGATTTGATTCTTTTCGATTTGATTCGATTGTTTTCGAATTGATTCGATTATTTTTGATGCTTTTCGATTCGATTCGATTCAACTCGATCGTTTTTGATTCAATTTGATTCCTTTCGATTCGGTTCGATTGTTTTCGAATCGATTCGATTCTTTTCGATTCCATTCCTTTTGATTCAATTCGACTTTTTTTGATTCGATTCGATTCGATTATTTTCCATTTGATTCATGTCAATTCCATTATTTTCGATTCTTTTTGAGTCGATTCGATTATTTTCGATTCTTTTCGATTTGATTTGATTCGATTTGATTCTTTTCGATTCAATTCGATTCTTTTTGATTCGATTCGATTATTTTCAAATCGATTCGATTATTTTCGATTCTTTTCGATTCGATTCGATTCAATTAGAGTATTTTTGATTCGATTCGATTCTTTTCAATTCCATTACATTCAATTCAATTCGACTTTTTTCTTTTTTTTTTGTTTTTTTTTTTGTTTTTTTTGTTTTTTTTTTTTCAATTCGACTTTTTTCGATTTGATTCGATTATTTTCGATTAGATTCATGTCAATTCAATTATTTTCGATTCTTTTCGAGTCGATTCGATTATTTTTTATTCTTTTTGATTTGATTGTATTCGATTCGATTCTTGTCGATTCGATTCGATTATTTTCAAATTGATTCGATTAGTTTCGATTCTTTTCATTAGATTCGATTCAATTCGATCATTTTCGATTCGATTCGATTCGATTCTTTGCGATTTGATTCGATTATTTTCGAATCGATTAGATTATTTTTGATGCTTTTCGATTCGATTCGATTCAATTCGATCATTTTCGATTCGATTCAATTCTTTTCGATTCGATTCGATTCTTTTCGAATCGATTCGATTATTTTCGATTCTTTTCGATTCGATTAGATTCTTTTCAATTCGATTCGATGTTTTTCGAATCGATTCGATTATTTTCGATTCTTCGATTCGATTCAATTCAACTTGATCATTTTTTATTCGATTTGATTCTTTTTAATTTGATTCGATTAGTTCATTTCTTTCAATAATCACTCTGAAGGCTGATGGACTAAATCCTCCAATCAAAAGATATACGCTATCAGAGTGGCTTAAAAAACAGGATCCCGGAAGCCTGGGTGACTCAGGGGTTGAGCATCTGCCTTTGACTCAGGAAGTGAGACTGGAGTCTGGGATCGAGTCCCATATTGGGCTTCTGGTGGGGAGCCTGCTTCTCTCTCTGCCTAATATTCTGCCTATCTCTCTCTCTCTCTCTCATAAATAAAATCGTTAATAAAAAAACAAGATCCATCTGTATGCTGCCTACAAGATGCTCACCTTAGACCTATAGACACCAACAGATTGAAAGTCGGGGGATGGAAAATCATCTATCACGCTAATGGATATCAAAGGAAAGCTGGAGGACCCATACTTATATCAGACAAACTAGATTTGACACCAAACCCTGCGGGACGCCTGGTAGCTCTGTGGCTGAGCATCTGCCTTTGGCTCAGGGTGTGATCATGGGATCCCAGGATCGAGTCCCATATCGGCCTCCCTTTGGGGAGCCTGCATCTCCCTCTGCCTATGTTTCTGCCTCTGCTTCTCAGTGCATCTCTCATGAATGAATAAATAAATTAATTAAATATCAAAAAAGAACAAATCCTGTAAGAAGAGATGAAGAAGGGCATTATTTCATAATTAAAAAGACTCTCTATCAAGATCAAACAACTAAATATTTATGCTGCCAACATGGGGTACCTAAATATAGAAACCAATTAACAACAAACGTACAGGAACTCACTGATAATAATACAATGACAGGGCATTTTAACACCCACTTATGGCAAAGGACTGAACATCTATGGAGAAAAACAACAGGGGAACAATAGCTTTGACACACTGGACCACAGGGACTCAACACAAATAGTCAGAACATTTCATCCTAGAGCAGAATACAGATTCCTTTCAAGTGCACATGGGACATTCTCCAGAACAGATCATATCATGGCCCACAAATCAGCCCTCAACAGGTACAACACGTACAAGAAGGTTGATATCACACCCTGTACATTTTTGGACCACAACCATTTTCTTACACCACATTTATAAAAAATAGATTCAAAATGGATGAAAGACCTAAAAGTGAGACCTGAAACCATAAAAAGAAGGAAAGATAGGCAGGAACGTCATTGACATTGGCCATTGGATGGTCTTTCTAGATATGCCTCTAATGGGAGGGAAACAAAAGCAAAATACTATTGGGACTTCATCAAATTGAAAACCTTCCGCAAAATGAAGGAAACAACCAAAGCTAAAGGGCAACATACAGGAGGTGGGGCAAGATGGCGGAAGAGTAGGGTCCCCAAATCACCTGTCCCCACCAAATTACCTAGATAACCTTCAAATCATCCTGAAAATCTTTGAATTAGGCCTGAGATTTAAAGAGAGACCAGCTGGAATGCTACATTGTGAAAAGTTCAGGCTTCAATCAAGGTAGGAAGATGGGGAAAAAGAAATAAAGATACAAAAAGCATCCAAGGGGGAGGAGCCCACGAGGAGCTGGGCTAAGTCCGGGGCAAGTGCCCCCAGGACAGGAAAGCTCTGTGCCAGAGTAGCAGGAGCTGTACCAAATGTCCTGGGTGGAATGGCGCCTGCAGGTAGAGCAGGACCCCAGGAAGGCGGAGATGTCCTCGGGCTCCCTGTGACACTAACAGACACCTGCTCACACACGAGAGTGCGCTGAGCTCACTACGAGCTGCAGCGTGCAGGCATTGACCTGGGAGCAGCTCGGAGGGGCTCGGGGGGCGGCTCTGCATGGAGGGGTCTGCGCAGGCCCAGGAGCAGGTCAGCGGCAGGGGCTCTGGCAGAGGAAGAGGCTCAGTGTGGAGGGGGCTGCGCAGCTCCGGGAGCAACTTTGAGGGGCTCAGGCGCGGTTCTTTGGAGGGGGCTGTGCGGCCCTGAGCAGCTTGGAGGGGCTCAGGCGGCGGCTCTGCAGAGAGGCGCCTGCATGGCCAAGAGTGCGAATCCAACACCGCAGACTGGGAGCAGAGGGTGCTGGCACACAGCCCAAGATCCGGCCTCCTCCGGGACAGGAAGAAGCCAGGAGTGCCCAGGACAGCAAGGATGCTCCTGCCCTGAACTGAGCAGATCAGCACCCCGCTCTGGAACCTCCACACCTCTGCAGAGAGAGAGCTCTGTAGTTATTTGTGGGGGCTGAATCCAGGTTTCCAGAGCTGCCGCAGCCACTGGGGTTGTTCCTCCAGGGGCCTCATGGGGTAAACAACCCCCACTGAGCCCTCCGACAGGCGGGGTCAGAGCAGATCCCCCAAGTACTAACACATGAAAATCAGCATAACAGGCCCCTTTCAGAAGACCAGCTAGAGGGACAAGTTCCAGAGGAAGTCAAGGGCCTTAACATATAGAGAATCAGACGATACTCCCCTGTGTGTTCTTTTTTTTTCTTTTTGATTTCTGATTGCTTCCCCCACCTTTTTTTCACCTTTTTCTTTCCCTTTTTTTCTCTTTATTCTTCTTTTTCTTCCTTTCCTCTTTATTCTTTTTCTCTTTTCTTTCCTTCTCTCTCTCTCTCTTTTTCTCCTTTTCCCAATACAACATGTTTTTGGCCACTCTGCACTGAGCAAAGTGACTAGAAGGAAAACCTCACCTCAAAAGAAAGAATCAAAAACAGTCCTCTCTCCCACAGAGTTACAAAATCTGGATTACAATTCAATGTCAGAAAGCCAATTCAGAAGCACTATTATAGAGCTACTGGTGGCTCTAGTAAAAAGCATAAAGGACTCAAGAGACTTGATGACTGCAGAATTTAGATCCAATCAGGCAGAAATTAAAAATCAACTGAATGAGATGCAATCCAAACTAGTAGTCCAACCGACCAGGGTTAACTAGGTGGAAGAATGAGTGAGTGACATAGAAGACAAGTTGCTGGCAAAGAGGGAAACTGAGGAAAAAAGAGACAGACAATTAAAAGACCATGAAGACAGATTAAGGGAAATAAAGGAGAGCCTGAGGAAGAAAAGCCTATGTTTAATTGGGACTCCTGAGGGCGCCGAAAGGGACAGAGGGCCAGAATATGTATTTGAGCAAATCATAGCTGAAAACGTTCCCAATCTAGGAAAGGAAACAGGCATTCATATCCAGGAAATAGAGAGATCCCCCCCTAAAATCAATAAAAACCATCCAACACCTCGACATTTAATAGTGAATCTTGCAAATTCCAAAGATAAAGAGAAGATCCTTAAAGCAGCAAAGGACAGGAATCTCTGAACTTTATGGGGAGGAGAATTAGGGTAACAGCAGTCATGTCTACAGAGTCCTGGCAGGCCAAAAAGGGCTGGCAGGATATATTCAGGGTCCTAAATGAGAAGAACATGCAACCAAGAATACTTTGTCCAGCAAGGCTCTCATTCAAAATGGAAGGAGAGATAAAGAACTTCCAAGACAGGCAGGAACTGAAAGAATATGTGACCTCCAAACCAGCTCTGCAAGACATTTTAAGGGGGACTCTTAAAATTCCCCTTTAAGAAGAAGTTCAGTGGAACAATCCACAAAAATAAGGACTGAATAGGTATCATGATGACACTAAACTCATATCTGTTAAGAGTAACTCTGAACGTGAATGGACTTAATGACCCCATCAAAAGGTGCAGGGTTTCAGACTGGATAAAAAAGCAGGACCCATCGATTTGCTGTAAATCTACAGCATTTTACAGAAGGACACGTACAACTTGAACATAAAAGGTTGGAGAACCATTTACCATTCAAATGGTCCTCAAAATAAAGCAGGGGTAGCATCCTTAAATCAGATAAACTAAAATTTACCCCAAGGACTGTAGTGAGAGATGAAGAGGGACACTATATCATATTTAAGGATCTATCCAACAAGAAGACTTAGTAATCCTCAATACATATGCCCCGAGGGTGGGAGCTGCCAAATATTGAAACCAATTAAAAACCAAAGTGAAGAAATACTTAGATAATAATACACTTATACTTGGCGACTTCAATCTAGCTCTTTCTACCCTCGATAGGTCTTCTAAGCACAACATCTCCAAGAAATGAGAGCTTTAAATGATACACTGGACCAGATGGATTTCACAGATATCTACAGAACTTTACATCCAAACGCAACTGAATACACATTCTTCTCAAGTGCAAATGGAACTTTCTCCAGAATAGACCAAATACTGGGTCACAAATCAGGTCTGAAATGATACCAAAGTTTGGGATCATCCCTGCATATTCTCAGACCATAATGCCTTGAAATTAGAACTAAATCACAAAAAGTTTGGAAGGACCTCAAACACGTGGTGGTTAAGGACCATCCTGCTAAAAGAAGAAAGGGTCAACCAGGAAATTAAGGAAGAATTAAAAATATTAATGGAAACTAATGAGCATAAAGATACAACCATTCAAAACCTTTGGGATGCAGCAAAAGCAGTCCTAAGGGGGAAATACATCGCAATACAAGCATCCATTCAAAATCTGGAAAGAACTCAAATACAAAAGCTAACCTTACACATAAAGGAGCTAGAGAAAATCCAGCAGATGAACCCTACACCCAGCAGAAGAGTGTTAATTAAATTCGAGGAGAACTCAATGAAATCGAGACCAGAAGAAGTGTGGAACAGATCAACAGAACCAGGAGTTGGTTCTTTGAATGATTTAATAAGATAGATAAACCATTAGCCAACCTTATTAAAAAGAAGAGAGAGAAGACTCAAATTAATAAAATCACGAGTGAGAAAGGGAGATCACTACCAACACCAAGGAAATAAAAACAATTTTGAAAATATTATGAACAGTTAAACGCCAATAAATTAGGCAATCAAGAAGAAATGGACGCATTCCTGGAAAGCCAGAAACTACCAAGACTGGATCAGGAAGAAATAGAAAACCTGAACAGGCCAATAACCAGGGAGGAAATTGAAGCAGTCATCAAAAACCTCCCAAGACACAAGAGTACAGGGCCAGATGGCTTCCCAGGGGAATTCTATCAAATGTTTAAAGAAGAAATCATACCTATTCTACTAAAGCTGTTTGGAAAGATAGAAAGAGATGGAGTACTTCCAAATTCATTCTATGAGGCCAGCATCACCTTAATTCCAAAACCAGACAAAGACCCCACCAAAAAGAGGAGAATTACAGACCAATATCCCTCATTAACATGGATGCAAAAATTCTTAACAAGATACAAGCCAATAGGATCCAACAGTACATTAGGAAAAATTTTCACCATGACCATGTAGGATTTATCCCCAGGTCACAAGGCTGGTTCAACACTCATAAAACCATCAATGTGATTCATCATAAGAGGAAGAGAAAAGCCAAGAACCATATGATCCTCTCATTAGATGCAGAGAAAGCATTTGACAAAATATAGCATTCATTCCTGATCAAAACTCTTCAGAGCGCAGGGATAGAGGGAACATTCCTCAGCATCTTAAAAGCCATCTACGAAAAGCCCACAGCAAATATTGTTCTCAATGGGAAAGCAAAGGGAGACTTTCACCTAGGATCAGGAATAAGACAGGGATGTCCACTCTCACCACTGCTATTCAACAAAGTACTGGAAGTCCTAGCCTCAGCAATGAGACATCAAAAAGACATTAAAGACATTCAAATTGGCAAAGAAGAATTCACACACTCCCTCTTCACTGATGACATGATACTCTACATAGAAAATCCAAAAGCCTCCCCCCAAAGATTTCTAGAACTCATACAGCAATATGGTAGCATGGCAGGATACAAAATCAATGCCCAGAAATCAATGGCATTTCTATACACTAACAATGAGACTGAAGAAAGAGAAATTCAGGAGTCAAACCCATTTAAAATTGCACCCAAAAACATAAGACACCTGGGAATATACCTATCCAAATTCGTAAAGGATCTATACCCTAAAAAGTATAGATCGCTTCTGCAAGAAATTGAGGAAGGCACAAAGAGATGGAAAAATATTCCATGCTCATGGATTGGCAGAATTAATATTGTGAAAATATCAATGTTACCCAGGGCAATTTACACGTTTAATGCAATCCCTATCAAAATACCATGGACTTTCTTCAGAGAGTTAGAACAAATTATTTTAAGATTTGTGGGATCAGAAAAGAATACCCAGGCAATTTTAAAAAAGAAACCATATCTGGGAGCATCACAATGCCAGATATCAGGTTGACCTACAAAGCTGTGGTCATCAAGACAGTGTGGTACTGGCACAAAAACAGACACATAGATCAATGGAACAGAATAGAGAATCCAGAAGTGGACCCTGAACTTTATGGTCAACAAATATTCGATAAAGGAGGAAAGATTATCCACTGGAAGAAATTCAGTCTCTTCAAGAGATGGTGCTGGGAAAATTGGACATCCACATGCAGAAGAATGAAACTAGACCACTCTCTTTCACCAGACACAAAGATAAACTCAACATGGATGAAAGATCTAAATGTGAGACAAAAGTGCATCAAAATGCCAGAGGAGTACATAGGCAACTCCCTTTTGGAACTCAGCCAAGGTAACTTCTTGCAAGATTCATCCATGAATGCAAAAGAAACAAAAGCAAAAATGAAATCCTGGGACTTCATCGAGATAAGAACCTTTTGCACAGCAAAGGATAGAGTCAACAAAACTAAAAGACAACCTACACAATGGGAGAAGATATTTAAAAATGACGTATCAGGTAAAGGGCTAGTTTCCAAGATCTATAAAGAACTTCTTAAACTCAACACCAAAGAAACAAACAATCCAATCTTGAAATGGGCAAAAGACATGAACAGAAATCTCACAGAGGAAGACATAGACAAGGCCAACATACACATGAGAAAATGCTCTGCATCCCTTGCCATCAGGGAAATACAAATCAAAACCACAATGAGATAGGACCTCACACCAGTGAGAATGGGGAAAATTAACAGCGCAGGAAACCACAAATGTTGGAGAGGATGAGGAGAAAAAGGAACCCTCTTACACTGCTGGTGTGAATGTGAACTGGTGCAGGCACTCTGGAAAACTGTGTGGAGGTTCCTCAAATAGTTAAAAATAGAATTGCCCTACGAACCAGCAGTTGCACTGTTGGGGATTTACCCCAAAAGATTCAGATGCAATGAAACGCCAAGGTACCTGCTCTCCGATGTTTAAGGCAGCAATGTCCACAATGGCCAGACTGTGGAAGGAGCCTCGGTGTCCATCGAAAGATGAATGGATAAAGAAGATGTGGTTTACGTACATAATGGAATATTACTCAGCCATTAGAAATGACAAATTCCCACTATTTGCTTCAATGTGAATGGAACTGGAGGGTATTATGCTGAGTGAAGTAAGTCAATCGGAGAAGGACACACATTGTATGTTCTCATTCATTTGGGAATATAAATAATAGTGAAAGTGAATATGATGGAAAGGAGAAAGAAATGTGTGGGAAATATCAGAAACGGAGACAGAACACAAAGACTCCTATTTCTGGGAAATGTACTAGGGGTGATGGAAGGGTAGGAGGGCAGGGCGTGGGGGTGAATGGCTGACGGGCACCCATGGGGGGCACTTGACGGGCTGAGCTATTGGTGTTATTCTGTATGTTGGCAAATTGAACACCATTAAAAAAATAAATATATTAATAAAAAAAGAAGAAAGAAGAAAGAAAGAAAGAAAGAAAGAAAGAAAGAAAGAAAGAAAGAAAGAAAGAAGAAAGAAAGAAAGAAAGAAAGAAAGAAAGAAAGAAAGAAAGAAAGAAAAAAAGAAAAAAAGAAAAAAAGAAAGAAGGCACCTGGGTGGCTCAGTCAGTGAACCTTCTACCTTAGGCTCAAATCATAATCCAGGTCCCACGGCAGGCTCCCTGTTCAGCAGGGAACCTGCCTCTCCCTCTCCCTCTGCTCCTCTCGCTCATGCTTTTTCTCTCTTCTATCTCTCAAATAAATAAATACCATCTTTGAAAAAGAAACAACAAACAAACCCAGAAGGAAGAGAAATATCCCATCTAGAAGAATTTCAAAAATTTGTGCAGACATTCCACCCTCAAGTTGATGAGCATAGCTTCTCACTCTTATGTGTGGAATATACATAGTAACTTCCTTCTAAAAAATATATTATGAAAGAGTTAAAATAATAATAATAATAGTAATAATAATATAATGATAATAATAATAAGAATCACTTTACTATGGAGAAACCTGACAAACACTACCTCAGCAAGATGCTCAGATCAATACCAAGACTGATGAATCATGCTGATAACATCTATGCTTCATATGATATAATAAAAATGGCAGTATATCTCTGTATATAGTCCAAAAAACCAGTTCAATCATTAGATAAACAACCGACATGTCCCAACTGAGGGAAATTTCACAAAATATTCTACTTCTCAAAGTGTTCCAGTTCAACAACAACAAGGAAAGGCTGAAAGATTGTCACAATCCAGAGGAGCCTAAGAAAACATGGGGACACGGGATCCCTGGGTGGCGCAGTGTTTTCGCGCCTGCCTTTGGGCCAGGGTGCTATCCTGGAGATCCGGGATTGAATCCCACATCGGGTTCCCAGTGCATGGAGCCTGATTCTCCCTCTGCCTGTTTCTCTGCCTCTCTCTCTCTCACTGTGTGCCTGTCAAAAAAAAAAAAAAAAAAACGAGGACAAATGGAATGTGATATAAGGGATGGTAACTTAGCAAAAACTAAGGAAATTTGAATAAAGATTATTTTTTCTAATAAATAACATTTATTTTAATAATTGACTTAAATGAATCAGGCTCCAAGTGTGAAGACACTTTACGAATAGTTTAATTAACTTTTGCCTCATTCTTAAAGAGTTCCCTCGATGGGAACAAAGTAAGAATTTTATATCAGAAGGAAAGAAAAACACTTATGAACACGTATAATGACTCCTCAACCAGAAAAGCAGGAAAGGATAATAAATAGCAAAAATCAGATAAAAATACTTCTATTATAATAGACACCATATTGCAAGTGTATTTAATATTAGCAATGCATAACATTTATTTCCTTGACATTTGTCTTCCAAAGAGTTCACAGTGTTTCAGTGTCAGTTGAAACAGGGGAAAAATCTCAGGGAAGAATCCTTCAGATAATAATAGGATCATTGGGCGTAATGTCTCTCAGTTCTTTCCAAATCCATAAAGATGAATTTTCTGATGAGTGACTGAGCTGTGAAGAAAGAGATGAGAAACCCTCATCCCTCTGAATTACTTGTGTCAGTATATTTTAACTATAGTACTACAGATAGTAAATTATCCTTATTATCAGGCAATACATCTCAGATTGGAATCCTAGCAATCATATGGGCAGAGAAAAAATGCTTTGACTCACTCTTCATCTTATAAAGACAAAGGAGAGCTTGTCTATGTACAAAGTCAGTTGTCAAGATAGCTTTAGGGAATAAGATTCTGCAGCATCAAATCCTGCTACATAGCCAGGACGCCCGCACTCCAGGTTTTCCTGACCCCAAATCCCTGGTCCTGTCCCCCAACACAGGCTGCCACGCTGAGGTCATTTGAAATTGCTCTCTTAGGAGCTCCAGGGAATGGGGAAGGAGCTAGATAGGATGGGACGGGAGGTGTGGAGGCTGTGAAAATTAAGACCATTCCAATTTAAGTTCAGCGTTAGCACATGTCCAGCTAGGGCCCTGCACTGACCACTCAGGGCCCCAAGGGCAGGTTTTACAGCAAACCCCAGACTGAGGTCTCCTTTATCTGTAGACATCTCCATGTGCATCTTAGAGAAAGGGGATGCCCTGTGTCCGCAGGCCACCCACGCCATCCCCTCATTCCCCACCCCCACAGCATCCCCCTACACCATCATCCCCATGGCATCCCCCCAACACCATCCCCCTCACACCCACACGGCCCCACACAATCCCCACCCACACTAAACCCCAACACCGTCCCCCCTACACCATCCCCCACACTCCACCACCATCATACTCCTGAACTCACACCATCAACCCCCACAACAACATTCCCAAGCATGGATCCGGTGCAGCTCCCCCTGTGGGACATGCTCAGCCTTCCTGTTGTTCTCTAGATACCCGGCTCCCAACTGAAGCATGGTGTCCCATGCTTAGGGTACCCAGGGGTTGCAGGGAGGAGGGGAAGCAGGGAGCCCCTGACAGGGTGGGTGCAGATCAGTGGTGCAGAGGACCCACTGTGCCCTGCCTCTGCCCACTGTCCCTCCTGGAGGGTGACACACCCTGAACAGGACACCCGCCCCTAACTCAGAGGGACCAGAGCTGGCCTGGCCCCAGGCACTGTGGGGGCCGGGGTGATTTGAGCCTCCCCAAGGCCCAACACGAACACTAATGGGATCCAGCCCCCCATGGACCTGGCCAGCCCTGGATACTGGCCCCAGGCTGAGCAAGCCCTCTCACAGCTTGATGTAGCCTCCTGGGCCCTTGGCATGCCCCACAGATTCAGGTCCTTGAACTAGGGCAGCACTGGGGATCCCGGGACACCCCAGGGTGGGGAGAGCAGGGGTAGGCCAGTGGGCCCCACCCGCTCCCACACCAGGATGCAGGCTCCTCCAGGTTTTGGGGCCGCAGGGGCCCTGAGGCTGGGGTCCAGCTGCTGTGCAGGGACCCATCACAAGAGCCCATGAGCTGCAGGTCCAGTTCAGCACTTCTGTCCTCAGAACCGTCTATCAGGGTGAAACCCCAGGACATACGCCCCACCCAGGTCTACACATGATCCCAGGTGGGGGACTCCAGCACCCGCCCTCAACCCCATGTGTTTCTTACCCTCCCCTAAAGGACAGAAAGGTCTCCCTCCCCAGGGGAACGTGTGCACCCTTTGCTGTAGAAAGTCAATAAATTGTTGTGGTGTGAAAATGGACAGCCAGCCTGTTTCTGAGTCTCCCAAATCACTGTGCATGGGGCGTGGAGAGACCCTCAGAGAGGAGGAGGGGGCACCACCCAGGCCCCAACCAGTGCCTGCATGGGCGCTGCCAGGCACAGACAGCTGACGTCCCCACGTGCCTTCCAGGGGCGGCCACACGCCAGGGTCAGGACCCCACAGACTTTACTGGGACTCAGCCTGTGCCACGAGGGCCAGCAGGGGCTGGGACAGAGTGACAACCAGGAAGCCTTAGGTCACCAGGGTCTGCGCAAAGAGACCTGGGAGGTCTGTGCTTCCTCTGTCCAGGGGGCCAGGGCTGGCCGTGTTCTGGGGCACTTCCTCCCGTCCCCACATCCCCGTGCCTGCATGCCTGGGGACAGAGGGCCAGCGGGGTGGTCAGCGGGGCCCTGAAAAAGATGTCAGGACAGCAGGCCCTTTTGTTGTGCCCTAGATTGTGAATCCGGCAAACCACCAAGGAGCCGACACCGATGCAAACACAGGAGGGTTTCTTTACAAGCTCGAGCTTGGATCCAAGTGCACCCAACACAGCAGAGCAGGGATTTGGACCCTGAGACTAACAGGCTTAGCAGATTTATAGGGGCCAGTGGATACGCAGAAATTTGCACAGTCATGTGGGTCCACACACAGGTGGCCGATTTAATTACACCTTACTCTATTGTATTCACTTGAGCTGGCCTATTACTTTGATCAGAATCTGCACACAGTTTTGGGGGGCACAAAGCAGGGTTACATTGTTATGAGTCACTTCCCAATTAGGGTGTGCCCAGTGCCTTGAGTAGGGCAGGGCAGTGCCTTAAGCAGGTCATGTGTGGGTCATAACGTCAGTGACGGTGTAGCACAAAATGGAAGCAGTCCTGCTCTGTTTGTCCAGGGGTTGGGGATTTTTGTTAAATTTCGTGGGTCCCACACTTGCATCTCATGCACCTGGGCCACCCCCACCAGGTGGACTCAGCATGCACACCTTGTGGTGCTGGATCTCTCACACAAGCGTGTGTAGGGCACCCTCATCGCCCTAGCGAGTAGGGGCTGGGTGAGCATTGGGCTCAGCCGGAAGGCCAGGCAGCACAGGGGACCGAGGAATCCCAGCCTGGTCCCCACACCGACTCCCACACAAAGGCAGCCCCATGTCTCCTCGCCATGGACAACTGGCTCCTCAGGAGCTCCCAGCGGGGCGGCCCCGAGGTCTGGCTCCCTCCTGGAGAGGCATCCCGGAGAAGAGAAGCAGCCAGAGCTTGGTGGGACCAACTGCCGAACATGGGAATGTGGCCAGGCTGGACCTTCCAGCTCAGCTGACCCTCCAGCAGAAAGTCACTGCACGAGCGAGCCCCAGGTCGGCCAGGAGATCCCACCTAGCTGCCCAGGGCAAGCACCAGAAATGATGTTGTTCCAACCATTGCAGCACTTGGGTGACCCAGCCAGAGGATCAGATAGTTGCACGTGATAGCTGCATGTGATAGACACACACACACCCAAAACCAACAAAAGTTGGAATCCCCCCAGTGTTGTCAAACAGCACCCAGATGGTTACATATACGACGCTGTGGTCCCCAATAGGATACATGGAAGATGCTATAAACCATGACTGCAGAGGTCCTGGAGGCACTGAGATGTGCCTGCTGGGTTCCAGCAAGGAGCGCAGAAGGGCAGGAAGCATCCTACGGAGGTGGGAGCACTCCTAGGAAAGGACACCATGTCCCTGTGAAGGCTACGGATGGTGAAATCTGTCCTCCTCTCTTTAGCTTCTGGTTTTCCGCCTAAATGCCTTTTTCCTCAATCATAATAGCAAACATTTATTTTATGTTTTTAATTTTCTTTTTATTGGTGTCCAATTTGTATGAGTTCTTTCTTCAGCAAGTGTGTCCTTCGGGATAGAAGGAGAGATAAAGAGTTTACCAGACAGGCAAAATATAAAGGAGTTCATGACCACTAAACCAGTCCAGTTAGGAATTTTAAGAGGGACTCTTCTAGTGGGGGAAAAAAAGAGACCAAAAGCAACAAAGACTAGAAAGGACCCAAGAACGTCACCAGAAACACAAACCCTACCGGTAACACAAGGGCACTAAGTTCATATCTTTCAATAATCACTCTGAATGCTGATAGACTGAATGCTTCAATCAAAAATATAGGGTATCAGAGTGGCTTAAAAAACAGGATCCTGGATGCCTGGGTGCCTCAGGGGTTGAGTATCTGCTTTGGTTCAGGTCATGATCCCGGGGTCCTGGGGGATCAAGTCCCACATCAGGCTCCCCGCATGGAGCCTCATTTTCCTTCTGCCTATACCTCTGCCTCTCTGTGTCTCTCATGAAAACATAAACAAAATATTTTAAAAAGAAAAGAGATAAAAAGATGAGAAAGGATCCAAATAAAATCACAAATGAGAAAAGAGAAATAATAACCAACACTAGAGAAATACAAACGATTATAAGAGAACATTATGAAAAATGATATGCCAGCAACCTAGATCCTGGAATAAATTGATCAATTCATGGATATATATAGCATTGCAAGAATGAAAAAGGAAGAAATCAGAAACTTGAACAGACAGATAAGCAGCAAAGAAATTGAATCAGCAATCAAGAATCTCCAAACAGGAGACGCTTAGATCAGTAGAACAGAATGGAAAGCCGAAACCAGATACAAACCTGTAACTCTATCATCCATTAATCGACAACAAGGCAGGAAGGAATATCCAATGGCACCAAGACAGTCTCTTCAACAAACACTAACCCTGACCCCACAATAAGAACAAATGGTGTTGGGAAAACCAGGCAGGCACAAGCAGAAGAATGAAACTGGACCACGTTCTTACACCATATATATAAAAAATAAATTCAAAATGGATGAAAGACCTAAATGTGAGACCTGAAATCATAAAAAGAAGAAAAGATGGGCAGCAACGTCTTTGACATTGGCCATTGGATCTTCTTTCTAGTTATGCCTCAGAGGCAAGGGAAACAAAAGCAAAAATACTTTTGGGACTTCATCAAATTGAAAAGCTTCCACAAAGTGAAGGAAACAACCAACGCTAAAAGGCAACATACAAAATGAGAGGAGATATTTGTAAACAACACATCCAATAAAGAGTTAGTATTCAAAATACATAAAGCAAACATAAATCTCAGCATCCTAAACACAAATTATCCAACCGCAGATTGGCAGAAGACATGCATGGATTTTGTCTCTGACAAGACATCCAGATGGCCGCCAGACACACGGAAAGACACTCAGCGTCACCCATCATCAGGGAAATGCAAACCAAAACCACAATGAGATGTCACCTGACAGCCATAAGAATGACTAAAATTAACAACACAAGAAACAACAGGTGTTGGGGAGGCTATCGAGAAGGGGGAGCCCCCTTACACTCCTGGTGAGCATGCGATCAGGTGCAGCCACGGTGGAAAACAGTGTGGAGGGTCCTTGAAAAGTTAAAAAAGGGGATCCTAGGGTGGCGCAGTGATTTGTTGCCTGCCTATGGCCAAGGGCGCACTCCTGGAGACTCGGGATCGAATCTCACGTCGGGCTCCCGGTGCATGGAGCCTGCTTCTCCCTCTGCCTGTGTCTCTGCCTCTCCCTCCCTCTCTCTATCTCTCTCTATCTGTGACTATCATAAAAAATTATAAAAAAAGAAGTTAAAAATAGAGCTACCCTTCCATTCCAAAATTGCACAGCTAGGTATTTACCCCGAGGATACAAAAGTAGTTTAGTAGATTCGAAGAGAGACACACCGCCCAGTGTTTGTAGCAGTGTTATCAACAACAAACTGTGGATACAGCCCAGATGTCCATCGACAGATGAATGGGCAGAGACGATGTGGTAAATATACACACTGTGACATCACTCGATCTTCAGAAGGGATGAAATAAAGCCATTTACAATGTCGTGGGGGAAGTGGAAAGGACCTATCCTAAATGAAATCAGAGAAAGATACCAAATACCATACAATTGCATTCACATGTGAATTTTAAGAAACCAAACAAACTGGCAAAGGCGCGGAGGGGGGATGAGAGATGCAAACCAAGAAACAGAAGTACGGTTGTTTTGACATGGCCCCATGTCCTCCTGAAGCGTATCCAGGGGCTCTTAGGAGGCCAGGGCTCCTGTCACTGTGAATGCGGCACCCAGCTTCCAGAAGCCTCAACTTATGTCTTGAGGGGCCTGGGAGTTCCTGCCAGATTGGACACGGCGTCACATCTTCCTGAAGCCTCCCCGTGGGTCCTGAGGTGGCCCAGGGGCTCCTGTCTGCGTGGATTCAGGCCCACAATTTCCTGAAGCCTCCCCGCGTGTCCTGAGGTGGTCCAGGGGCTCCTGTCAGAGTGGATGCGGGCCCACATCTTCCTGAAGCCTCCCTGCGGGTCCTGAGGCAGCCCAGGGGCTCCTGTCTGCCTGGATGCGGGCCCACAATTTACTGAAGCCTCTGCGGGGGCCCTGAGGTGGCCCAGGGGCTCCTGTCAGCGTGGATGCGGGCCCACATCTTACTGAAGCCTCACCGCGGGTCCTGAGGAGACCGGGGCTCCTGTCACCATGAACTCGGCCCAATGTCCCCCTGAAGACTCACCGCCGGTTTTGAGGAGGCTGCGGGTCATCAGCGTGGACGCGTCCCCATGTCCTCCTCAGGCCTCCCCAGCACAGGCGGGCTCCTGTTAGTGCAGGCGGAAGAGGCCTACTGCGCATGCGTGCCCACTGGGCGGGGCCTGGGCTAGGGTGTTCCCTGCGGGTCGCTCAGGCATTACAGGAGGCCCTCAGGAGGCGGCGTGCCCCTGCTGGGCCACACCTGCCTCCTTCCGGGCTCCAGCTGTAGCCTGTTAGGTTCAGAAACATCTCATTGAAATGGAACCCAACACCTGGCTTCCCCAGAAATACTTAAGGATAATGAATTGGAACCCACAGGACACGAAATGAAATGTGGAGCAGACTTTTACCACGTCCTTCAAAACTCACTCAACCCTCTTCCACTGTGGGCGGGACCGTGGGCTGGTAAAGCAGCCTGGAAACAGTGTGGAGCCTCCTCAGGAAGTTACCAATAGAGCTGCCCTGCGACCAGCAGGTGCATGGCCTGGAGCTCACTCCGAAGATACAGATGCAGTGAGACTCGGGACTCCTGCACCCCAATGTCTACAGCAGCCGGGTCCACAGTAGCCACACTGTGGGAGGAGCCTCGGTGCCCTCCGGCAGATGATGGATAAAGAGGATGGGAGATACATGATGGTCATAGAGAGAGGAATGGTACTCAGCTATCAAAGAGAAGGAAATCTTGCCATTTGCAATGACTTGGATAGAACTAGAGGGATCATGTTAAGTGAAATAAGTCAGTCGGGAAAGAGAATGACCGTGTGGTGTCATTCATAGGTGCAATTAAAGAAGCAAAGCAGATGAACATCTGTGAAGGGAAGGAAAAACAAATAAAATGAAAACAGATGCAGGAAATACAGACTCTTAATAATAGGAAACAAACTGCGGGTCGCTGGAGGGGAGGAGAGGGGGGAGGGCATAACATGGTACCGGCATGAAGGAGGGCAATTTATGTCAAGAGCACTGCTGTTATCTCCAACTGGTGAATACCTGAATTCTTCCCCTGAAAGTATAATACACTATATATTAATTCATTGGGTTTAAATTAAATTAAGTTAAAAAAAATCAGTTGTATCAGAGCACATTTCCTTCTGGACTCTCTGTTCTGCTCCTTCAGCTTATGCCAGGACCACCCACCTTGGGTCTGGTTTGTTTAAGTAGGTGACACGCCTTGTCCATGGCGAAGCCCAGGGCTAGAACTCAGGACCCCGAGATCAGGACCAGAGGTGAGGTCAGGAGTCGGATGCTTAACCGACGGAGCCAGCCGGGGGCCCGAGAACCACACTGCTTTATCCTGTGTCTCTGTGACATCCTTTGAAATAGGAAAGTGCTGTGTCCCACTCTGTCTTGCTTCTCCTATACTGATTGCTCTCCAGGGTCATTTGTGGGGGTGGATGGATGTTAAGGGGTTTTCTTCCTATTTCTAAGATCTGCCACCATGATTTTGATTGGAATGACATTGAAAGTGAGGGTGGCTTCAGGACCTGCGGACATTTTCACAAGATGAGGTCCCACCCCACGAGCCCAGGATGGTCTCCCAGAGCCTGGTATGGCTCAGTGCACAAGTCTTGTGCTCCTTCAGTTCAGTCTCATTATTTAATCTCTGTGATGGTCCTTAAAAGGAAATCACGTCCTTCATTTCCTTCCTGAGTGCTCATTGTCGGGACACAGCAAGGCTACTGAGCTCTGTAGAGTCAGGTTGTGTCCCATGACTTTACTGAACTCACTCCTTAGTACTAACAGATGAATGGGCAGAGACGATGGGTTAGAGTACTGGTTAGGGTTAGTGTTAGGGTTAGGGTTAGTGTTAGTGTACGGATAGGGTAAGGGTTAAGGTTAGTGTACGGGTTAGGGTTAGGTTTAGGGTACAGGATAGGGTTAGTGTACGGGTTAAGTTTAGGGTTAGGGTTAGGTTTAGGTTACGGGTTATGGTTAGGGTAAGGGTTAGGGTTAGGTTTAGGTGTGGGTTAGGGTTAGGGTACGGGTTAGGGTTAGGTTTAGGGTCAGGGTTAGGGTTAGGGATAGGGTTATGATACGGGTTAGGGTACGGGTTAGGGTTATGGTTAAGGTTAGGGTTAGTGTTAGGGTATGGGTTAGGGTTAGGGTACGGTTAAGGGTTATGGTTAGGGTTATGTTTAGGTTTAGGGTGCGGGTTAGGCTTAGGGTTAGGGTTAGGGTTAGCGCTGGGAATGGGTTAGGGTTACTGCTAGGGTTTGGTTACGGGTTAGTGTTAGGGTTAGGGTACGGGATAGGGTTGGTTATGGGTTAGGTCAAGGGTTAGATTTAGGGTTAGGGTATGGGTTAGGTTTAGTGTACGGGTTAGGGTTAGGGTTAGGGTCAGGGTTAGGGTTAGGTTTAGGGTACGGGTTAGGTTTAGGGTTAGTGTTAGAGTAAGGGGTAGGGTTAGTGTTCGGGTTAGGGTTAGGGTTAATGTACGGGTTAGGCTTATGGTTAGGTTTAGGGTTAGGATACGGGTTAGGGTTAGGTTTAGGGTATGGGATATGGTTAGCGTATGGGTTAAGTTTAGGGTTAGGGTTAGGTTTAGGTTACGGGTTAGGGTTAGGGTACGGGTTAGGGTTAGGTTTAGGGTGCGGGTTAGGTTTAGGGTTAGTGTAAGGGTTAGGGTTAGGTTTAGGGTCAGGGTTAGGGTTAGGGTTAGTGTTAGGGTATGGGTTAGTGTTAGGGTTGGGTGTAGGGTACGGGTTAGTTTTAGGGTTAGGGTACAGGTTAGGGTTATGGTCAAGGTTAGGGATAGGGTTAGGGTATGTGTTAGGGTTAGGTTACGGTTAAGGGTTATGGTTTGGGTTAGGGTTAGGGTTAAGTTTAGGGTGCGGGTTAGGGTTAGGGTTAGGGTTAGGGTTAGGTTTAGAGTACGGGTTTGGTTTAGTGTTAGGGTACGGGTTAGGTTTACCGTTTGGGCACGGCTTAGTGTAAGGGTTAGGGTTAGGGTTTAGGGTTAGAGTTAGGGTTAGGCTACGGGTAGGGTTAGGGTACGGGTTAGGGTTAGGGTTAGGGTTCGGGTTAGGGTTAGTGTACGGGTTAGGGTTAGGGTTAGGGTTAGGGTTAGTGTTAGGGTTACGGTACGGGTTAGGGTTAAGGTTACGGTACGGGACAGGGTTAGTGTACATGTTAGGTCTAGGGTTAGGGTTAGGTTTAGTGTGCGGGTTAGGGTTAGTGTTAGGGTTAGGTATAGGGTACGTGTTAGGGTTAGGGGTTGGGTACGGGTTAGGGTTACGTTTAGGGTTAGGGTACGGGTTAGGTTTAGGGTTAGTGTAAGGGTTAGTGTTAGGGTATGGGTTAGGGTTAGAGTACGGGTTAGGGTTAGGTTTAGGGTTAGGGTTAAGGTTAGAGTACGGGTTAGGATTAGTGTTAGGATTAGGTTTAGGGTTAGTGTACGGATAGGGTTAGGGTTAGGGTACGGGTTAGGGTCATGTTTAGGGTACGGGTTAGGGTTAGTGTACGGGTTAAGTTTAGGGTTAGGGTTAGGTTTAGATTACGGGTTGTGGTTAGGGTACGGGTTAGGGTTAAGTTTAGGGTACGGGATAGGGTTAGCGTACAGGTTAAGTTTAGGGTTAGGGTTAGGTTTGGTTACGGGTTAGGGTTAGGGTACTGGTTAGGGTTAGGTTTAGGGTGAGTGTTAGGGTTAGTGTACGGGTTAGGGTTAGGTTTAGGGTCAGGGTTAGGGTTAGGGTTAGTGTTAGTGTATGGGTTAGGGTTAGGGTTGAGGTTAGGGTACGGGTTAGTTTTAGGGTTAGGGTACGGGTTAGGGTTAGGTTTAGGGTACGGGATAGGGTTAGCGTACGGGTTAAGTTTAGGGTAAGGGTTAGGTGTAGGTTACAGGTTAGGGTTAGGGTATGGTTTAGGGTTAGGTTTAGGGTGAGTGTTATCGTTAGGTTTAGTGTACGGGTTAGGGTTAGGTTTAGGGTCAGGGTTAGGGTTAGGGTTACTGTTAGTGTATGGGTTAGGGTTAGGGTTGGGGTTAGGATACGGGTTAGTTTTAGGGTTAGCTTACGGGTTAGGGTTACGTTTAAAGTTAGGGTTAGGGTTAGGGTGTGTGTTAGTTTTAGGGTACTGTTAAGGATTATGGTTAGGGTTAGGGTTAAGTTTAGGGTGCGGTTTAGGGTTAGGGTTAGGGTTAGGGTTAGAGTACGGTTTTGGGTTAGTGTTAGGGTATGCGTTAGGTTTAGGGTTGGGATAAGGGTACGGGTTAGTTTTAGGGTTAGGGTCTGGGTTAGGGTTATGGTTTAGGTTAGGGTTAGGGTTAGGTTTAGGGTATGGGTTAGGGTTAGGTTACGGTTAAGTGTTATGGTTTGGGTTAGGTTTAGGGTTAAGTTTACATCCGGGTTCCAGTAAGGGTTAGGGTTAGGGTTAGGGTTAGGGTTAGGGGTTAGGGTTAGAGTTAGGGTTAGGCTACTGGTAGGGTTAGGGTAAGGGTTAGGGTTAGGTTTAGGGTTCGGGTTAGGGTTAGTGTATGGGTTAGGGTTAGGGTTAGGGTTAGTGTTATGGTTGCAGTACGGGTTAGGGTTAAGGTTAGGGTACGGGATAGGGTTAGTGTACGTGTTAGGTCTAGGGTTAGGGTTATGTTTAGTGTGCGGGTTAGGGTAAGGGTTAGGGTTATGGTTAGGGTACGTGTTAGGGTTAGGGTTAGGGTTAAGGTACGGTTAGGGTTATGGTTATGGTTAGGGTTAGAGTACAGGGTAGGGTTAGTGTTAGGGTTAGGGTTAGGGTTAATGTACGGGTTAGGCTTAGGGTTAGATTTAGGATTAGGATACAGGTTAGGGTTAGGTTTAGTGTACGGGATAGGGTTAGCGTACGGGTTAAGTTTAGGGTTAGGGTTAGGTTTAAGTTACGGGTTAGGGTTAGGTTACGGGTTAGGGTTAGGTTTAGGGTGTGGGTTAGTGTTAGGGTTAGGGTTAGTGTAAGGGTTAGGTTTAGGTTTAGGGTCAGGGTTAGGGTTAGTGTTAGGGTACGGGTTAGGGTAGGGTTCGGGTTAGGGTTAGTGTACGGGTTAGGGTTAGGTTTAGGGTGTGGGTTAGTGTTAGGGTTAGGGTTAGTGTAAGGGTTAGGTTTAGGTTTAGGGTCAGGGTTAGGGTTAGTGTTAGGGTACGGGTTAGGGTAGGGTTCGGGTTAGGGTTAGTGTACGGGTTAGGGTTAGGTTTAGGTTTAGGTTTAGGTTTAGGGTTAGTGTTAGGATTACGGTACGGGTTAGGGTTAAGTTTACGGTACGGGATATGTTTAGTGTACGTGTTAGGTCTAGGGTTAGGGTGAGGTTTAGTGTGCGGGTTTGGGTTAGTGTTAGGGTTAGGGTTAGGGTTAGGGTTAGGGTTAGGGTTAGGGTTAGTGTTAGGGTTACAGTACGGGTTAGGGTTAAGGTTAGGGTACTGGATAGGGTTAGTGTACGTATTAGGTCTAGGGTTAGGGTTATGTTTAGTGTGTGGGTTAGTGTTAAGGTTAGGGTTAGGGTACGTGTTAGGGTTAGGGTTTGGTTACGGGTTAGCTTTACGTTTAGGGTTAGGGTACGGGTTAGGTTTAGGGTTAGGGTTAGGGTACGGTTTAGTGTGGGTACGGGTTAGGGTTAGTGTTAGGGTTAAGGTTAGGTTTAGCGTTATAGTACGGGTTAGGTTTAGAGTTAGGGTTAGGTATAGGTTTAGAGTACGGGTTAGGGTTAGGGTTAGGTTATGGGATAGGGTTGGGTATGGGTCAGGTCAAAGGTTAGGGTTAGGTTTAGTGTACGTTTAGGGTTAGGGTTAGGTTTAGGGTTAGGTTTAGTGTATGGGTTAGGCTTAGGGTACGGAAACGGGTATGGGTTAGGGTCAGGGTTAGGGTTAGGGTTAGGGTACGAGTTAGGGTTAGGGTTAAGTTTAGGGTACGGATTAAGGTTAGTGTTAGGGTACGGGTTAGGGTTAGGGTTAGGATTAGGGTACGAGTTAGGGTAAGGTTTAGGGTACGTGTTAGGGTTAGGGTTATGGTACGGGTTAGGTTTACAGTACGGTTTAGGGTTAGGGTGAGGGTTAGGGTTAGGGTTAGAGTACGGTTAGGGTTAGGGTTAGGGTTAGAGTACGGGTTAGTGTTAGTGTTAGTGTTAGTGTTAGGGTTAGGGTTAGGGTATGGGTTTGGTTTAGGGTGAGGGTTAGGGTTAGAGTACGGTTAGGGTTATGGTTAGGGTTAGGGTTAGAGTACGGGGTAGGGTTAGTGTTAGGGTTAGGGTTAGGTTTAATGTACAGGTTAGGCTTAGGGTTAGGTTTAGGGTTAGGATTCGGGTTAGGGTTAGGTTTAGGGTACGGGATAGGGTTAGCATATGGGTTAAGTTTAGGGTTAGGGTTAGGTTTAGGTTACGGGTTAGGGTTAGGTTACGGGTTAGCGTTAGGTTTAGGGTGCGGATTAGGGTTAGGGTTAGGGTTAGTGTAAGGGTTAGGGCTAGGTTTAGGGTCAGGGTTTGGGTTAGGGTTAGTGTTAGGGTACGGGTTAGGGTTAGGGTTAGGGTTCGGGTTAGGTTTAGTGTACGGGTTAGGGTCAGGTTTAGGGTGAGGGTTAGGTTTAGGGTTAGTGTTAGGGTTACGGTACGGGTTAGGGTTAAGGTTACAGTACGGGATTTGGTTAGTGTACGTGTTAGGTATAGGGTTCGGGTTAGGTTTAGTGTGCGGGTTAGGTTTAGGGTTAGGGTTAGGGTACGTGTAGTGTTAGGGGTTGGGTACGGGTTAGGGTTACATTTAGGGTTAGGGTACGGGTTAGATTTAGGGTTAGGGTAAGGGTTAGTGTTAGGGTATGGGTTAGGGTTTGAGTACGGGAAGGGTTAGGTTAGGGTTAGGGTTAGGGTTAGAGTACGGGTTAGGGTTAGTGTTAGGGTTAGGGTTAGGGTTAGTGTACAGATAGGGTTAGTGTTAGGGTTAGGGTTAGCGTCCGGGTTAGGATTAGGTTTAGGGTACGGGATAGGGTTAGTGTACGGGTTAAGTTTAGGGTTAGGTTTAGGTTTAGGTTATGGATTAGGGTTAGGATAAAGGTTAGGGTTAGGTTTAGGTGCGGGTTAGGGTTAGGGTATGGGTTAGGGTTAGGTTTAGGGTCAGGGTTAGGGTTAGGGATAGGGTTATGGTACAGGTTTGGGTACGGGTTAGGGTTATGGTTAAGGTTAGGGTTAGGTTTAGGTTTAGGGTGCGGGTTAGGGTTAGGATTAGGGTTAGGGTTAGCGCTAGGGTATGGGTTAGGGTTACTGTTAGGGTTTGGGTACGGGTTAGGGTTAGGGTTAGAGTACGGGATAGGGTTGGATACGGGTTAGGTCAAGGGTTAGGTTTAGTTTTAGGGTACGGGTTAGGGTTAGGGTTAGGGTCAGGGTTAGGGTTAGGGTTAGGTTTAGGTTTAGGGTGCGTGTTAGGCTTAGGGTTAGGGTTAGGGTTAGCGCTAGGTTATGGTTTAGGGTTACTGTTAGGGTTTGGGTACAGGTTAGGGTTAGGGTTAGAGTACGGGATAGGGTTGGATACGGGTTAGGTCAAGGGTTAGGTTTAGTTTTAGGTTCCGGGTTAGGGTTAGGGTACGGTTAGGGTTAGGTTTAGGGTTTGGGTTAAGGTTAGGTTTAGGTTTAGTGTAAGGGTTAGGGTTAGGTTTAGGGTCAGGGTTAGGGTTAGGGTTACTGTTAGCGTACGGGTTAGGATTAGGGTTGGGGTTAGGGTACGGATTAGTTTTATGGTTAGGGTACGGTTTAGGGTTATGGTTAAGGTTAGGGTTAGGGTTAAGGTATGGGTTAGGGTTAGGTTACGGTTAAGGGTTATGGTTTGGGTTATGGTTAGTGTTAAGTTTAGGGTGCGGGTTAGGTTTAGGGTTACAGTACGGGTTTGGGTTAGTGTTAGAGTACGGTTTAGGTTTACCGTTTAGGTACGGGTTAGGGTAAGGGTTAGGGTTAGGGTTAGAGGTTAGGGTTAGAGTTAGGGTTAGGCTACGGGTAGGGTTTGGGTACGGGTTAGGGTTAAGGTTAGGTTCGGTTTAGGGTTAGTGTACAGTTTAGTGTTAGGGTTAGGGTTAGGTTTAGGTTTAAGGTTAGGGTTATGGTACAGGTTAGGGTTAAGGTTACGGTACGGGATAGGGTTAGTGTACGTGTTAGGTCTAGGGTAAGGGTTAGGTTTAGTGTGCGGGTTAGGTTTAGGGTTTCGGGTAAGGGTACGTGTTATGGCTAGGGTTTGGGTATGGTTAGGGTTGCGTTCAGGGTTAGGGTATGGGTTAGGTTTAGGGTTAGATTAAGGGTTAGTGTTAGGGTATGGGTTAGTGTTAGGGTACGGGTTAGGGTTAGAGTACAGGTTAGGGTTAGGTTTAGGGTTAGGGTTAGGGTTAGAGTATGGTTTAGGGTTAGTGTTAAGTTTAGGGTTAGGGTTAGGGTTAGTTTTAGGTTACGGTTTAGGGTTAGGGTACGGGTTACGGTTAGGTTTAGGTGCGGGTTAGGGTTAGGGTACGGGTTAGGGTTAGGTTTAGGGTCAGGGTTAGGGTTAGGGATGGGTTATGGTATGGTTTAGGGTTAGGGTTGGGTTTAGGGTACGGGTTAGTTTTAGGGTTAGGATACGTGTTAGGGTTACGGTTAAGGTTAGTGTTAGTGTTAGGGTATGGGTTAGGGTTAGGGTATGGGTAAGGGTTATGGTTAGGGTTAGGGTTAGGTTTAGGTTTAGGGTGCGTGTTAGACTTAGGGTTAGGGTTAGGGTTAGCGCTAGGTTATGGTTTAAGGTTACTGTTAGGGTTTGGGTACGGGTTAGGGTTAGGGTTAGAGTACGGGATAGGGTTGGATACGGGTTAGGTCAAGGGTTAGGTTTAGTTTTAGGGTACGGGTTAGGGTTAGGGTTAGGGTCAGGGTTAGGGTTAGGGTTAGGGTACGAGTTAGGGTTAGGGTTATGTTTAGGGTACGGGTTAGGTTTAGGTTTAGGGTTAGGGTTAGGGTTAGGGTTAGGGTTAGGGTACAGGTTAGGGTTAGGGTTAGTGTTAGGGTTAGGGTTAGGGTATGAGTTAGGGTTAGGGTTGGAGTACGGGTTAGGGTTAGGGTTATGTTACGGGTTAGGGTTACAGTACGGGTTAGGGTTAGGGTGAGTGTTAGGGTTAGGGTAAGAGTACGGTTAGGATTATGGTTAGGGTTAACGTTAGGGTTAGGGTTAGATTACGGGTTAGGGTTAGTGTTAGGGTTAGGGAAAGTGTTAGGGTTAGGGTTAGGGTTAGGGAACGGGTTAGGGTTAGGGTTAGTGTTAGGGTTAGGGTTTGGATTAATGTACGGGTTAGGCTTAGGGTTAGGTTTAGGGTTAGGTTACGGGTAAGGTTAGCTTTAGGGTACGGGATAGGGTTATGGTACGGGTTAAGTTTAGGGTTAGGGTTAGGGTTAGGTTACGGGTTAGGGATAGGGTTCGGGTTAGGGTTAGGTTTAGGGTGCAGGTTAGTGTTAGAGTTAGGGTTAGTGTACGGGTTAGGGTTAGGTTTAGGGTCAGGGTTAGAGTTAGGGTTAGTGTTAGGGTACGGGTTAGGGTTAGTGTTGGGGTTAGGATACTTGTCAGTTTTAGGGTTAGGGTACGGGTTAGGGTTACGGTTAAGGGTTATGGTTTGGGTTAGGGTTAGGGTTAAGTTTAGGGTGCGGGTTAGGGTTAGTGTTAGATTTAGGGTTAGAGTACGGGTTTGGGTAGTGTTAGATTTTGGGTTAGAGTACGGGTTTGGGTTAGTGTTAGTGTACGGGTTAGGTTTACCGTTTGGGTACGGGTTAGGGTAAGGGTTAGGGTTAGTGTTATGGTTAAGGTTTAGGGTTAGAGTTAGGGTTAGGCTATGGGTAGGGTTAGGGTACGGGTTAGGATTAGGGTTAGGGTTAGGGTTAGGGTACGGGTTAGGGTTCGGGTTAAGGTTAGGTTTAGGGTTAGAGTACGGGGTAGGCTTAGTGTTAGGGTTAGGGTTAGGGTTAATGTACGGGTCAGACTTAGGGTTAGGTTTAGGGTTAGGTTACGGGTTAGGGTTAGGTTTGGGGTACGGGAAAGGGTTAGTGTACGGTTTAAGTTTAGGGTTAGGGTTAGGTTTAGGTACAGGTTAGGCTTAGGGTCCGTGTTAGGGTTAGGTTTAGGGTGCGGGTTAGTGTTAGGTTTAGGGTTAGGGTTAGTGTACAGGTTAGGGTTAGGTTTAAGGTCAGGTTTAGGGTTAGGGTTAGTGTTAGGGTATGGGTTAGGGTTAGGGTTGGGGTTAGGGTACGGGTTAGTTTAAGGGTTAGGGTACGGGTTAGGGTTACGGTTAAGTTTAGGGTTAGGGTTAGGGTTAGGGTACGGTTAAAGTTTATGGTTAGGGTTAGGGTTTGGGTTAAGTTAAAGGTGTGGGTTAGGGTTAGGTTTAAGGATTAGAATACGGGTTTGTGTTAGTGTTAGGGTACGTGTTAGTTTTACCATTTGGCTACGGTTTAAGGTAAGGTTAGGGTTAGAGTAAGGGTTAAGGGTTACAGTTAGAGTTAGGGTTAGACTACAGGATAGGGTTAGGGTTCGGTTTAGGGCTAGGGTTAGGGTTAGGGTTAGGGTACGGGTTAGGGTTAAGGTTAGATTACGGGATAGGGTTAGTGTACGTGTTAGGTCGAGGGTTAGGGTTAGGGTTAGTGTGCGGGTGAGGGTTAGGGTTACGGTTAGGGTACGTTTTAGGGTTTGGGTATGGGTTAGTGTTACGTTTAGGGTTAGGGTATGGGTGAGGTTTAGGGTAAGGGTTAGGGTACGGTTTAGGGTTAGGTTACGGGTTAGGATTAGGGTTAGGGTCAGGGTTAGGGTTACGTTTAGGGTTAGGGTACAGGTGAGGTTTAGGGTAAGGGTTAGGGTACGGTTTAGGGTTAGGTTACAGGTTAGGGTTAGGGTTAGGGTCAGGGTTAGGGTTAGGTTTAGGGTTAGGGTTAGGGTTAGGGTATGGGTTAGGGTTACGGTACGGGTTAGGGTTAGGGTTAGGGTTAGGGTTAGGTTTAGGGTATAGTACGGGTTAGGGTTAGAGTTAGGGTTAGGTTTAGGGTTAGAGTATGGGTTAGGGTTAGTGTTTGGGTTAGGGTTAGTGTTAGGGTACGGGATAGGGTTAGAGTACGGGTTAGGGTTAGGTTTAGGGTTAGGGTTAGGGTTAGTGTACGGATAGGGTTAGGGTTAGGGTTAGGTTTAGGTTACGGGTTAGGGTTAGGTTTAGGGTACGGGATAGGGTTAGCGTTCAGGTTAATTTAGGGTTAAGGTTAGGTTTAGGTTACGGGATAGGGTTAGGGTACGGGTTATGGTTAGGGATAGGGTTATGGTACGGGTTAGGGTTAGGGTTGGGGTTAGGGTACGGGTAAGTTTTAGGGTTAGTGTACGGGTTAGGGTTACGGTTAATGTTAGGGTTACGGTACCGGTTAGGGTATGGGTTAGGTTTAGGTTTAGGGTTAGAGTTAGAGTTAGGGTACGGGTTAGGGTTAGGGGTAGGGTTAGGGTTAGGTTTAGGGTTAGTGTAGAGATTAGGGTTAGGGTTAGGGTACGGGTTAGGGGTAGGGTTAGGGTACGGGATACTGTTAGGGTACAGGTTAGGTTTAGGTTTAGGTTTAGGTTTAGCATACAGGTTAGGGTTAGGGTACGGGTTAGGGTTAGGTGTAGGTTATGGGTTAGGTTTAGTGTTAGGGTTAGAGTAAGGGTTAGGATTATGGTACGGGTTAGGATATGGGTTAGGGTTAGGGTTAAGGAATGGGTAACGGTATGGGTTAGGGTTAGGGTACAGTTTAGGTTACGGGTTTGTGTTAGTATTGGGTAAGGGTTAGGTTTAACATTTGGGTACGTGGTAGGGTAAGGTTTAGGTTTAGGTTTAGGGTCATGGGTTAGATTTACGGTTAGGGTTAGGCTACGGGTTAGGGTTAGATTACGGGTTAGGGTTAGGGTTATGGTTAAGGTTAGGGTTAGTGTACGGGTTAGGGTTAGTGTTAGTGTTAGGGTTAGGGTACGGGTTAGGGTTAAAGTTAGGGTATGGGATAGGTTTACTGTACGGGTTAGGTCTAATGATAGGGTTAGGTTTAGGGTGCGGGTTAGGGTTAGGGTTAGGGTACGGGTTAGGGTTAGGGTTTGGGTACGGGTTAGGGTTACGGTTAGGTTTAGGGTACGGATTAGTTTTATGCTTAGGGTTAGGGTACAGGATTGGGTTAGGGTACGGATTAGGGTTAGGGTTAGGTCAGGGTTAAGTTTAGGTTTAGGGTTAGGGTTAGGTTTAGGGTTAGGGTACGGTTTACGTTTACAGTACGGGTTAGTGTTAGGTTTAGGGTTAGGGTTAGTGTTAGGTTTAGGGTTTGGGTTAGGGTTAGGGTTAGGGTATGTGTTAGGTTTAGGTTTAGGGTTAGGGTTAGAGTACGGTGTAGGGTTAGTGTTAGGGTTAAGGTTAGGCTTAATGTACGGGTTAGGCTTAGGGTTAGGTTTAGGGTTAGGATACGGGTTAGGGTTAGGTTTAGGATACAGGATAGGGTTAGCGTGCGGGTTAAGTTTAGGGTTAGCGTTAGGTTTAGGTTACTAAACCTAAGTTTACGGGTTAAGGTTAGGGTACGGGTTAGGTTTAGCTTTAGGGTGCGTGTTAGGTTTAGGGTTAGGGTTAGTGTACGGGTTAGGGTTAGGTTTAGGGTCAGGGTTAGGGTTAGGTTTAGTCTTAGGGTACAGTTTAGGGTTAGGGTTGGGGTTAGGGTACGGGTTAGTTTTAGGTTTAGGGTACAGGTTAGGGTTACAGTTAAAGTTAGGGTTAGGGTTAGGGTATGGGATAGGGTTAGGGTACTGGTAAGGGTTATGGTTAGTGTTTGGGTTAGGGTTAGGGTTAGAGTACGGGTTTGGGTAGTGTTAGGGTACGGGTTAGGTTTACAGTTTGGGTACGGGTTAGGGTAAGGTTTAGGGTAGAGTTAGGGGTTAGGGTTAGGTTTAGGGTTAGGCTACGGGATAGGGTTAGGTTACGGGTTAGGGTTAGTTTTAGGTTTAGTGTACGGGTTAGGGTTAGTGTTAGGGTTAGGTTGCGGGTTAGGTTTAATGTTATGGTTCGGGATAGGGTTAGTGTACGTGTTAGGTACAGGGTTAGGGTTAGGTTTAGTGTGCGGGTTAGGGTTAGGGTTAGGGTACGTGTTAGGGTTAGGGTTTGGGTACGGGTTAGGGTTACGTTTAGGGTTAGGGTACGGGTTAGGTTTAGGGATAGGTTTAGGGTACAGGTTAGGTTTAGGGTTAGGTTTAGGGTACGGATTAGGTTTAGGGTACGGTTTAGGGTTAGGGTTAGTGTACGGGTACGGGTACGGGTTAGGTTTAGGGTTAGGCTTAGTGTTGGTTTAGGGTACGGGTTAGGGTAAAGGTTAGGGTACGGGATAGGGTTAGTGTACGTGTTAGGTCTAGGATTCGGGTTAAGTTTAGTGTGCGGGTTAGGATTAGTGTTAGGGTCATGTTAGTTTTAGGGTTTGGGTAAGGGTTAGGGTTACATTTAGGGTTAGGGTACAGGTTAGGTTAAGGTTAGGTTTAGGGTACGGGTTAGGTTTAGGGTACGGGTTGGGTTAGGTATAGGTGCGGGTTAGTGTTAGTGTTAGGGTTAGGGTTATGGAACGGGTTAGGGTTAGGTTTAGGTGCGGGTTAGGGTTAGGGTACGGGTTAGGGTTAGGTTTAGGGTCAGGGTTAGGGTTAGGGATACGGTTATGGTACGGGTTAGGGTTAGGGTTGGGGTTAGGTTACGGGTTAGCTTTAGGGTTAGTGTATGGGTTAGGGTTACAGTTAAGGTTAGGGTTAATGTTACGGTATGGGATAGGGTTAGGGTACGGGTAAGGGTTATGGTTAGGGTTAGGGTTAGGTTTAGGGTGCAGTAAGGGTTATGGTTAGGGTTAGGGTTAGGTTTAGGTTTAGGGTGCGGGTTCGGCTTAGGGTTAGTGTTAGGTTTAGCGCTACAGTATGGGTTTGGATTACTGTTAGGGTTTGGTTACGGGTTAGGGTTAGGGTTAGGGTACGGGATAGGGTTGGGTACGGGTTAGGTCAAGGGTTAGGGTTTGGGTGAGGGTATGGGTTAGGTTAAGTGTACGGGTTAGGCTTAGGGTTAGTGTTAGGGTACGAGTTAGGGTTTGGGTTAGGTTTAGGGTATGGGTTAGGGTTAGGGTTAGGGTTAGGGTACGGGTTAGGTTTAGGTTACGGGTTAGGCTTACGGTTAGGGTCAGGGTTAGGTTTAGGGTACGAGTTAGGGTTAGGGTTAGGGTACGGGTTAGTTTTAGGGTTATGTTATGGGTTAGGGTTACAGTATGGTTTAGGGTTAGGGTGAGGGTTAGGGTTAGGTTTAGAGTATGGTTAGGATTATGGTTAGGGTTAGGGTTAGGCTTAGGGTTAGAGTACGGGTTACGGTTAGTGTTAGGGTTAGGGAAAGGGTTAGGGTTAGGGTTAGGGTACGGGTTAGGGTTAGGGTTAGTGTTAGGGTTAGGGTTAGAGTACAGGGTAGGGTTAGTGTTAGGGTTAGGCTTAGGGTTAGGTTTAGGATTAAGTTACGGTTTAGGGTTAGCTTTAGGGTACGCGACAGGGTTAGCCTACGGTTTAAGTTTAGGGTTAGGGTTAGGTTTAGGTTCCGGGTTAGGGTTAGGTTTAGGGAACGGGATAGGGTTAGCGTTCAGGTTAAGTTTAGGGTTAGGGTTAGGTTTAGGTTACGGGTTAGGGTTAGGGTATGGGTTAGGGTTAGGTTTAGGGACAGGGTTTTGGTATGCGTTAGGGTTTGGGTTGGGGTTAGGGTACGGGTTAGTTTTAGGGTTAGGGTATGGGTTAGGGTTACCGTTAAGGTTAGGGTTATGGTACCAGTTAGGGTACGGGTTAGGGTTAGGTTTAGGGTTAGGGTTAGGTTTAGGGTACAGGTTAGTGTTAGAGTACGGGTTAGGGTTAAGTGTAGAGTTTGGTTTAGGTTTAGTGTTAGTGTTAGGGTTAGGGTTATGGTACGGGTTAGGACACGGCTTAGGTTTAGGGTTAAGTTATGGGTAATGGTACGTGTTAGGGTTAGGGTACGGGTTAGGGTACGGGTTTGTGTTAGTTTTGGGTAAGGGTTAGGTTTAACGTTTTGGTCCATGGTAGGGTAAGGTTTAGGTTTAGGTTTAGGGTTATGGGTTAGGGTTAAGGTTAAGGTAAGGCTACGGGTTAGGGTTAGGGTTATGGTTAGTGTTAGGGTTAGTGTTAGGTTTATTGTTAGGGTTAGGGTTAGGGTTAGGGTACATGTTAGGTTTAGGGTTAGGGTTAGTTTTAGGTTTAGAGTACGGGGTAGGGTTAGTGTTAGGGTTAATGTTAGGCTTAATGTATGGGTTAGGATTAGGGTTAGGGTTAGGTTTAGGATACGGGTTAGGGTTAGGTTGAGGTTACGGATTAGGGTTAGGGTATGGGTTAGGGTTAGGTTTAGAGTGCGCGTTAGGGTTAGGGTTAAGTTTAGTGTACGAGTTAGTGTTAGGTTTATGGTCAGGGTTAGGGTTAGGGTTAGTGTTAGGGTTAGGGTTAGGGTAAATGTACGGGTTAGGCTTAGGGTTAGGTTTAGGGTTAGGGTACGGGTTAGGGTTAGGTTTAGGGTGCGGGTTAAGGTTAGTGTTAGGGATAGTGTAAGGGTTAGGGTTAGGTTTAGGGTCAGGGTTAGAGTTAGGGTTAGTGTTAGGGTACGGGTTAGTGTTAGGGTTGGGGTAAGGGTACAGGTTAGGTTTAGGGTTAGGGTACAGGTTAGGGTTATGGTTAATGTTAGGGTTAGGGTTAGGGTATGGGTTCGGGTTAGGTTAAGGTTAAGGGTTAAATTTTGGGATAGGGTTAGGGTTAAGTTTAGGGTGCGGGTTAGGGTTAGGGTTAGGGTTAGAGTACGGGTATGGGTTAGTTTTAGGGTACGGGTTAGGTTTACCATTTGGGTACGGGTTAGGGTACGGGTTAGGGTTCGGGTTAGGGTTAGTGTACGGTTTAAGGTTAGGGTTAGGGTTAGGGTTAGGGTTAGAGTTGGGGTTACGGTACGGGTTAGGGTTAAGGTTACGGTACGTGATAGGGTTAGTGTACGTGTTAGGTCTAGGGTTAGGGTTAGGTTTAGTGTGCGGGTTAGGGTTATGGTTAGGGTTAGGGTACGTGTTAGGGTTAGGGTTTGGGTTAGGGTTAGGGTTACGTTTAGGGTTAGGGTACGGGTTAGGTTTAGGGTTAGGGTAAGGATTAGTGTTAGGGTACGTGTTAGGGTTAGAGTACGGGTTAGGGTTAGGTTTAGTGTTAGGTTTAGGTTTAGAGTACGGGTTAGGGTTAGTGTTAGGGTTTGGGGTAGGGTTAGTGTACGTATAGGGTTAGGGTTAGGGATAGGGTTAGAGTACGTTTTAGGGTTAGGTTTAGGGTACGGAATAGGGTTAGTGTACGGGTTAAGTTTAGGGTTAGGGTTAGGTTTAGGTTACGGGTTAGGGTAAGGGTACGGGTTATGGTTAGGTTTAGGGTCAGAGTTAGGGTTAGGGAAAGGGTTATGGTACGGGTTAGGGTTAGTGTTGGGGTTAGGGTACAGGTTAGATTTAGGGTTAGGTTACGGGTTAGGGTTACGGTTAAGGTTAGGGTTAGTGTTAGGGTATGTGTTAGGGTTAGGGTACGGGTAAGGGTTATGGTTTGGGTTAGGGTTAGGTTTGGATTTAGGGTACGGGTTAGGCTAAGGGTTAGGGTTAGGCTTAGGCCTAGGGTGTGTGTTAGGGTTACTCTTAGGGTTTGGGTACGGGTTAGGGTTACAGTTAGGGTACGGGATAGGGTTGGGTACGGGTTAGGTCAAGGGTTAGGTTTAGGTTTAGGGTACGGTTTAGGGTTAGGGTACGGGTCAGGTTTAGGGTACGGGTTAGGGTTAGGGTTAGGGTCAGGGTTAGGGTTAGGTTTAGGGTTAGGGTACGAGTTAGGGTTAGGGTTAGGTTTAGGGTACGGGTTAGGGTTAGGGTTAGGTTTAGGGTACGGGTTAGGTTTAGGTTAGGGGTTAGGGTTGGGTTAGGGTCAGGGTTAGGGTTAGGGTTACGGTTAGGGTTAGGGTACGGGTTAGGGTTAGGATTATGTTACGGGTTAGGGTTACAATACGAGTTAGGGTTAGGTTGAGGGTTAGGGTTAGGGTTAGAGTACGGTTAGGGTTTGGGTTAGGGTTAGGGTTAAGTTTAGAGTACGGGTTAGGGTTAGTGTTAGGGTTAGGGAAAGGGTTAGGGTTCGGGTTAGGGTACGGGTTAGGGTACGGGTTAGGGTTAGGCTTAGAGTATGGGGTAGGGTTAGTGTTAGTGTTAGGGTTAGGGTTAATGTACGGGTTATCCTTAAGGTTAGGTTTAGGGTTAGGTTACGGGTTAAGGTTAGGTTTAGGGTACGGGATAGGGTTAGCGTTCAGTTTAAGTTTAGTGTTAGGGTTAGGTTTAGGTTACGGGTTAGGTTTAGGGTACGGGTAGGGTTAGGTTTAGGGTGCGGGTTAGGGTTAGGGTTAGGGTTAGTGTACGTGTTAGGGTTAGGTTAGGGTCAGGTTATGGGTTAGGGTTAGTTTTAGGGTATGGGTTAGGGTTACAGTTGGGGTTAGGGTTAGGGTTAGGGTAGGGGTTATGGTTAGGGTTAGGGTTAGGTTTAGGTTTAGGTTCCGGGTTAGGGTTAGGGTTAGGTTTAGCGCTAGGGTATGGGTTAGGGTTACTGTTAGGGTTTGGGTACGGGTTAGGGTTACGTTTAGGGTACGGGATAGGTTTGGGTATGGGTTAGGTCAAGGGTTAGGGTTAGGTTTAGGGTACGGGTTAGGGTTAGGGTTAGGTTTAGGGTAAGGGTTAGGGTATGGGTTAGGCTTAGGGTACGGGTTAGGGTATGGGTTAGGGTCAGGGTTAGGTTTAGGGTTAGGGTACGAGCTAGGGTTATGGTTAGGTTTTAGGGTATGGTTTAGGGTTAGGGTTAGGTTTAAGGTATGGTTTAGGTTTAGGATACGGGTACGGGTTAGGGTTAGGGTCAGTGTTAGGGTTAGGGTTAGGGTACAGGTTAGGGTTAGGGTTATGGTACGGGTTAGGGTTAGGGTTATGGTACGGGTTAGGGTTACAGTACGGGTTAGGGTTAGGGTGAGGGTTAGGTTTAGGGTTAGAGTACGGTTAGGGTTAGGGTTAGGGTTAGGGTACGGGTTAGGGTTAGTGTTAGGTTTAGAGTTAGGGTTAGGGTTAGGGTTAGGTTAGGGTTAGGGTTAGAGTACGGGATAGGGTTGGGTTGGGGTTAGGGTACGGGTTAGTTTTAGGGTTAGGGTACGGGTTAGGGTTATGGTTAAGGTTAGGGTTAGGTAATGGTTAAGGGTTATGGTTTGGGTTAGGGTTAGGGTTAGGGTTAAGTTTAGGGTGCGTGTTAGGGTTAGGGTTAGTGTTAGGGTTAGGGTTAGAGTACGGGTTTGGGTTAGTGTTAGGGTACGGGTTAGGTTTACCATTTGGGTACAGGTTAGGGTAAGGGTTAAGGTTAGGGTTAGGTTAGGGTTTAGGTTTAGAGTTAGTGTTAGGCTACGGGATAGGGTTAGAGCACTGGTTCGGGTAAGGTTTAGGGTTAGGTTTAGGGTTAGGGTTATAGTTCTGGTTAGGGTTAGAGTTAGGGTTAGGTGTAGGGTTAGAGTACCGGTTAGGGTTAGTGTTAGGGTTAGGGTTAGTGTTAGGGTACGGGTTAGGGTTAGAGTACGGGTTAGAGTTACGTTTAGTGTTAGGGGAGGGTTAGGGTACAGGTTAGGGTTAGGGTTAGGGTTCGGGTTAGGGTTAGGGTTAGGGTTAGTGTTTGGGTTAGAGTTATGGTTAGGTTTAGGGTTAGAGTTAGGGTTACGGTACAGGTTGGGGTTAAGGTTACGGTAAGGGATATGGTTAGTGTACGTGTTAGGTCTAGGGTTAGGGTTAGGGTTAGGGTTAGGGTTAGGGTTAGGGTACGTGTTAGGGTTAGGGTTTGGGTACGGGTTAGGGTTACGTTTAGGGTTAGGGTACGGGTTAGGTTTAGGGTTAGGGTAAGGGTTAGTGTTAGTTTACGTGTTAGGGTTAGAGTACGGGTTAGTGTTAGGTTTAGGGTTAGGGTTAGGGTGCGGGTTAGGGTTAGGTTTAGGATTAGTGTAAGGGTTAGGGTTAGGTTTAGGGTCAGGGTTAGGGTTAGGGTTAGTGTTAGTGTACGGGTTAGGTTTAAGGTTGGGGTTAGGTTACGGGTACGTTTTAGGGTTAAGGTACAGGTTAGGGTTACGGTTAAGGTTAGGGTTATGGTTAGGGAATGGGTTAGGGTTAGGTTATGGTTAAGGGTTATGATTTTGGTTAGGGTTAGGGTTAAGTTTACGTGCGGGTTAGGGTTAGGGTTAGGGTTAGGGTTAGAGTACGGGTTTGGGTTAGTTTTAGGTTACGGGTTAGGTTTACCGTTTGTGTACGGGTTAGAGTAAGGTTTAGAGTTAGTGTTAGGGTTAGGGTTTAGGGTTAGAGTTAGGGATAGGCTACGGGTAATTTTAGGGTATGTGTTAGGGTTAGTGTTTGGGTTTGGGTTAGGGTTAGTGTATGGGTTAGGGTTAGGGTTAGTGTTAGGTTTACGGTACGGGTTAGGGTTAAGGTTAGGGTATGGGATACGGTTAGTGTACGTGTTAGGTCTAGGGTTAGGGTTAGGTTTAGTGTGTGGGTTAGGGTTAGGGTTAGGGTTAAGTTACGTGTTAGGGTTAGTGTTTGGGTATGGGTTAGCGCTACATTTAGGGTTAGAGTACAGGTAAGGTTTAGGGTTAGGGTTAGAGTATGGTTTAGGGTTAGGGTACGGGTTAGGGTTAGGGTTAGGGTCAAGGTTAGTGTTAGGTTTAGGGTTAGGGTTAGGGTATGGGTTAGGGTTACTGTACAGGTTAGGGTTAGGGTTGGGGTTAGGGTTAGGGTTATAGTATGGGTTAGGGTTTGTGCTGGGTTAGGTATAGGGTTAGAGTACGTGTTAGGGTTAGTGTTAAGGTTAGGGTTACTGGTAGGGTACGGGTTAAGGTTAGAGTATGGGTTAGGGTTAGGTTTAGTGTGAGGGTTAGGGTTAGAGTACGGGTTAGGGTTAGGGAATGGGTAAGGGTTATGGTTAGGTTTAGGGTTAGGTTTAGGTTTAGGGTGCAGGTTAGGGTTCGGGTTAGGGTTAGGGTTACTGCTAGGGTATGGGTTAGGCTTACTGTTAGTGTTTGGGTACGGGTTAGGGTTAGGGTTAGGTTACGGGATAGGGTTGGGTATGGGTTAGGTCAAGGGTTAGGGTTAGGTTTAGGGTACGGGTTAGGGTTAGGGTTAGGTTTAGGGTAAGGTTTAGGGTATGGGTTAGGTTTAGGGTACGGGTTAGGATTAAGGTTAGGGTCAGGGTTAGGGTTAGGGTTAGGTTACAAGTTAGGGTTAGGGTTAGGTTTAGGGTACGGGTTAGGGTTAGGGTTAGGGTACGGGTTAGGTTTAGGTTACGGTTTAGGGTTAGTGTTAGGGTCAGGGTTAGGGTTAGGGTACGAGTTAGAGTTAGGGTTAGGGTACAGGTTAGGGTTAGGGTTATGTTACGGGTTAGGTTTACAGTACGGGTAAGGTTTAGGGTGTGGGTTAGGGTTAGGGTTAGAGTATGGATAGGGTTAGGGTTAGGGTTTGAGTACGGTTTAGGGTTAGTGATAGGGTTAGGGAAAGGGTTAGGGTTAGGGTTAGGGAAAGGGTTAGGGTTAGGGTCAGGGATAGGGTTAGGGTTAGTGTACGAGCTAGGGTTAGGGTTAGGTTTAGGGTACGGTTTAGGGTTAAGGTTAGGTTTAGGGTATGAGTTAGGTTTAGGGTACGGGTACGGGTTAGGGTTAGGGTCAGTGTTAGGTTTAGTGTTAGGGTATGAGTTAGGGTTAGGGTACGGGTTAGGGTTAGGGTTATGGTACAGGTTAGGGTTACAGTACGGGTTAGGGTTAGGGTGAGGGTTAGAGTACGGGTTAGGGTTAGTGTTTGGGTTAGCCTTAGGGTTAGGTTTAGGGTTAGGGTTAGGGTTAGGGTTAGGGTACGGGTTAGGGTTAGGGTTAGGGTTAGAGTACGGGGTAGGGTTAGGTTTAGGGTTAGGGTTAGGGTTAGAGTACGGGATAGGGTTAGTGGTACAGTTAGGGTTAGGGTTAGGGTTAGTGTACGGATAGGGTTAGCGCTAGGGTTAGGGTTAGGGTACGGGTTAAGGTTAGGTTTAGGGTATGGGATAGGGTTAGCGTACGGGTTAAGTTTAGGGTTAGGGTTAGGTTTAGGTTACGGGTTAATGTTGGGGTATGTTTTAGGGTTAGGTTTGGGTGAGGTTTAGGGTTAGGGTTAGGGTTAGGGTACTGGTTAGGGTCAGGGTAGAATTAGGTTTTAGGGTTAGGGTATGGGTTAGGCTTAGGGTACGGGATAGGGTCATGGTTAGGGTTAGGGTTAAGTTTAGGGTTAGGGTTAAGGTATGTGTCAGGGTTAGGTTACGGTTAAGGGTTACGGTTAGGGTTAAGTTTAGGGTGCGGGTTAGGGTTAGGGTTAGAGTACGGGTTTGGGTTAGTGTTAGGGTACAGGTTAGGTTTACAGTTTGGGTACGGGTTAGGGTAAGGGTTAGAGTTAGGGTTAGGGTTAGGGGTTAGGGTTAGAGTTAGGGTTAGGCTACAGGTAGGGTTAGGGTATGGGTTAGGGTTAGGGTTAGGGTTAGTGTTAGGGTTACCATAAGTTTTAGGGTTAAGGTTATGGTACTGGATAGGTTTAGTGTACTTATTAGGTCTAGGGTTAGTGTTAGGTTTAGTGTGTGGGTTAGGGTTAGGGTTAGGGTTAGGGTTAGGGTAGGGGTTAGGGTTATGTTTAGTGTTAGGGTACGGGTTAGGTTTAGGGTTAGGGTAAGTGTTAGTGTTAGGGTACGGGTTAGGGTTAGACTACTGGTTAGGTTAGGTTTAGGATTAGGGTTAGTGTTGGAGTACGGGTTAGTGTTAGTGTTAGGTTTAGGTTTAGGCTTAGTGTACGGATAGGGTTAGGGTTAGGGTTAGGGTAAGGGTACAGGTTAGAGTTTGGTTTAGGGTACGGGATAGGGTTAGTATGCGGGTTAAGTTTAGGGTTAGGGTTAGGTTTAGGTAACGGGTTAGGGTTAGGGTACGGGTTAGGGTTAGGTTTAGGTGCGGGTTAGGATTAGGGTACGGTTTAGGGTTAGCTTTAGTGTCAGGGTTAGGGATAGGGATAGGGTTATGATATGGGTTAGGGTTAGGTTTGGGGTTAGGGTACGGGTTAGTTTTAGGGTTAAGGTACGCGTTAGGGTTACGTTTAAGGTTAGGGATAGTGTTAGGTTATGGGTTAGGGTTAGGGTACGGGTAAGGGTATTGTTAGGTTTAGAGTTAGGTTTAGGTTTAGGGTGCAGGCTAGGCTTAGGTTTAGGGTTAGGGTTAGCGCTAGGGTGTGGGTTAAGGTTACTGTTAGGGTTTGGGTACGGGTTAGGGTTAAGTTTAGGGTACGGGATAGGGTTGGGTAGGGGTTAGGTCAAGGGTTAGGGTTAGGTTTAGGTTACGGGTTAGGGTTAGGGTTAGGTTTAGGTTTAGGGTTAGGGTAATGGTTAGGTTTAGGGTACAGTTTAGGGATAGGGTTAGGGTCAAGGTTAGGGTTAGGTTTAGGGTACGAGTTAGGGTTAGGCTTAGGTTTAGGGTACGGGTTAGGGTTAGGGTTAGGGTTAGAGTATGGGGTAGGGTTAGTGTTAGGGTTACGGTTAGGGTTAATGTACGGGTTAGGCTTAGGGTTAGGTTAGGGTAGGATACGGGTTAGGGTTATGTTTATGGTACGGGATAGGGTTAGCGTACGGGTTAAGTTTAGGGTTAGGGTTAGGTTTAGTTTACGGGTTAGGGTTAGGGTACGGGTAAGGGTTAGGTTTAGATTGCGGGTTAGTGTTATGGTTAGGGTTAGTGTAAGGGTTAGTGTTAGGTTTAGGGTCAGGGTTAGGGTTAGGGTTAGTGTTAGGGTACGGATTAGGGTTAGGGTTGGGTTAGGGTTAGGGTTAAAGTACGGGTTTGGGTTAGTGTTAGGGTACGGGTTAGGTTTACCGTTTGGGTACGGGTTAGGGTAAGGTTTAGGGTTAGGGTTAGGGTTAGTGTTTAGGGTTAGAGTTAATGTTAGGCTACGGGATAGGGTTAGAGTACTGGTTCGGGTAAAGTTTAGGGTTAGGGTTAGGGTTAGGGTTATAGTTCTGGTTAGGGTTAGAGTTAGGGTTAGGTTTAGGGTTAGAGTACGGGTTAGGGTTAGTGTTAGTGTTAGGGTTAGCATTAGGGTACGGGTTAGGGTTAGAGTACGGTTTAGGATTACATTTAGTGTTAGGGTAGGGTTAGAGTACGGGTTAGGGTTAGTGTTAGGGTTTGGGGTAGGGTTAGTGTACGGATAGGGTTAGGGTTAAGGATAGGGTTAGAGTACGGGTTAAGGTTAGGTTTAGGGTACGGAATAGGGTTAGTGTACGGGTTAAGTTTAGGGTTAGGGTTAGGTTTAGGTTATGGGTTAGGGTTAGGGTACGGGTTAGGGTTAGGTTTAGGTGCTGGTTAGGGTTAGGGTACGGGTTATGGTTAGGTTTAGGGTCAGGGTTAAGGTTAGGGAAAGGGTTATGGTACGGGTTACGGTTAGTGTTGGGGTTAGGGTACAGGTTAGATTTAGGGTTAGGGTACGGGTTAGGGTTACGGTTAATTTTAGGGTTAGTGTTAGGGGATGTGTTAGGGTTAGGGTACGGGTAAGGGTTATGTTTTGGGTTAGGGTTAGGTTTAGATTTAGGGTACAGGTTAGGCTTAGGGTTAGGGTTAGGGTTAGCCCTAGGGTGTGTGTTAGGGTTACTGTTAGGGTTTGGGTACGGGTTAGGGTTAGGGTTAGGTTACGGGATAGGGTTGGGTACGGGTTAGGTCAAGGGTTAGGGTTAGGTTTAGGGTACGGGTTAGGGTTAGGTTTAGGGTTAGGGTTAGGGTATGGGTCAGGTTATGGTACGGGTAAGGGTTAGGGTTAGGGTCAGGGTTAGGGTTAGGGTTAGGGTACGAGTTAGGGTACGGGTTAGGGTTAGGATTATGTTACGGGTTAGGGTTACAGTACGAGATAGGGTTACGTTGAGGGTTAGGGTTAGGGTTAGAGTACGGTTTGGGTTTGGGTTAGGGTTAGGGTTAAGTTTAGAGTACGGGTTAGGGTTAGTGTTAGGGTTAGGGAAAGGGTTACGGTTAGGGTTAGGGTACGGGTTAGGGTTAGGGTTAGGATTAGGGTTAGAGTACGGGGTAGGTTTAGTGTTAGGAGTAGGGTTAGGGTTAATGTACGGATTAGGCTTAGGTTTAGGTTTAGGTTTAGGGTTAGGTTAGGGTTAGGGTTAGGTTTAGGGTACGGGATAGGGTTAGCAAACGGGTTAGGTTTACGGTTAGGGTTAGGTTTAGGTTACGGGTAAGGGTTAGGGTATGGGTTAGTGTTAGGTTTAGGGTGTGGGTTAGTGTTAGGGTTAGGTTTAGGGTACGGGTTATGGTTAGGGTTAGTGTTAGAGTATGGGGTAGGGTTAGTGTTAGTGTTAGGGTTAATGTACAGGTTAGGCTTAGGGTTAGGTTTAGGGTTAGGTTACGGGTTAGGGTTAGGTTTAGGGTACGGGATAGGGTTAGCGTACGGGTTAAGTTTAGGTTTAGGGTTAGGTTTAGGTTACGGGTTAGTGTCAGGGTACGGGTGAGGGTTAAGTTTAGGAACCGGGTTAGGGTTAGGGTTAGGGTTTGTGTACGGGTTAGGGTTAGGTTTAGGGTCAGGGTTAGGGTTAGGGTTAGTGTTAGGGTATGTGCTAGGGTTATGGTTGTGGTTAGGGTACGGGTTAGTTTTAGGCTTTGGGGACGGGTTAGGGTTATGGTTAAAGTTAGGGTTAGGGTTAGGGTGTGGGTTAGGGTTACTGTACGGTTAAGGGTTATGGTTAGGGTTAGGGTTAAGTTTAGGGTGCGGTTTAGGGTTAGGGTTAGGGTTTGGGTTAACTTTAGGGTTAGGTTTAGGTTTAGGGTGCGGGTTAGGTTTAGGTTTAGGGTTAGGGTTACGGTTAGGGTTAGCGCTAGGCTATGGGTAAGGATTATGGTTAGGGTTTGGGTACGGTTTAGGGTTAGGGTTAGGGTACGGGATAGGTTTGGATATGGGTTAGGTCAAGGGTTAGGGTTAGGGTTAGGGTATGGGTAAGGGTTAGGGTTAGGTTTAGGGTTAGGTTTAGGGTATGGGTTAGGCTTAGTGTACGGGTTAATGTTAGGGTTAGGGTCAGGGTTAGGGTTAGGGTTTGAGTACGAGTTAGGGTTTGGGTTAGATTTAGGGTACGGGTTATGGTTAGGGTTAGGGTTAGGGTACGGTTTAGGTTTAAGGTACGGGTTAGGGTACGGGTTAGGGTCAGGGTTACGGTTAGGGTTAGGGTATGAGTTAGGGTTAGGGTTAGGGTACGGGTTAGGGTTAGGTTTATGGTACGGGTTAGGGTTACAGTTCGGGTTAGGTTTAGGGTTAGGGTTAGGGTTAGGTTAGAGTACGGGTTAGGGTTAGTGTTAGGTTTAGGGTTATGGTTAGGGTTAGGGTTAGGGTATGGGTTAGGGTTAGGGTCAGGGTTAGAGTATGGGGTAGGGTTAGTGTTAGTGTTACTGTTAGGGTTAATGTACGGGTTAGGCTTAGGTTTTGGTTTAGGGTTAGGATACGCGTTAGGGTTAGGTTTAGGGTACGGGATAGTGTTAGCGTACCGGTTAAGTTTAGGGTTCGGGTGAGGTTTAGGTTACGGGTTAGGGTTAGGGTATGGGTTAGGGTTAGGGAATGGGTAAGGGTTATGGTTAGGGTTAGCACTAGGGTATGGGTTAGGCTTACTGTTAGTGTTTGGGTACGGGTTAGGGTTAGGGTTAGGTTACGGGATAGGGTTGGGTACGGGTTAGGTCAAGGGTTAGGGTTAGGTTTAGGGTACGGGTTAGGGTTAGGGTTAGGTTTAGGGTAAGGTTTAGGGTATGGGTTAGGTTTAGGGTACGGGTTAGGGTACGGGTTAGGGTTAGGGTACGGGTTAGGTTTAGGTTACGGTTTAGGGTTAGTGTTAGGGTCAGGGTTAGGGTTAGGGTACAAGTTAGAGTTAGGGTTAGGGTACAGGTTATGGTTAGGGTTATGTTACTGGTTAGGTTTACAGTATGGGTAAGGTTTAGGGTGAGGGTTAGGGTTAGGGTTAGAGTACGGATAGGGTTAGGGTTAGGGTTAGAGTACGGTTTAGGGTTAGTGTTAGGGTTAGGGAAAGGGTTAGGGTTAGGGTTAGGGTATGGGTTAGGGTTAGGGTTAGATTTAGTGTTAGGTTTAGGGTATGGGTTAGGCTTAGGGTACGGGTTAGGGTTAGGGTTAGGGTCAGGGATAGGGTTAGGGTTAGCGTACGAGCTAGGGTTAGGGTTAGGTTTAGTGTACGGTTTAGGGTTAGGGTTAGATTTAGGGTATGGGTTAGGTTTAGGGTACGGGTACGGGTTAGGGTTAGGGTCAGTGTTAGGTTTAGGGTTAGGGTACGAGTTAGGGTTAGGGTTAGGGTACGGGTTAGGGTTAGGGTTATGGTACGGGTTAGGGTTACAGTACGGGTTAGGGTTAGGATGAGGGTTAGGTTTAGGGTTAGAGTACGGTTAGGGTTAGGGTTAGGGTTAGGGTTAGGGTTAGAGTACGGGTTAGGATTAGTGTTAGGGTTAGCCTTAGGGTTAGGTTTAGGGTTAGGGTTAGGGTTAGGGTACGGGTTAGTGTTAGGGTTAGGGTTAGAGTACGGTGTAGGGTTAGTGTTAGGGTTAGGGTTAGGGTTAGGGTACAGGTTAGGGTTAGGGTAGAGTACGGGGTATGGTTAGTGTTAGTCTTAGGTTTAGGTTTAATGTACGGATTTGGCTTAGCGTTAGGTTTAGGGTTAGGATACGGGTTAGGGTTAGGTTTAGAATACGGGATAGGTTAGGGTTACGGTTCGGGTTAGGGTTAGGGTTAGGGTTACGTTTAAGGTTATAGTACGGGTTAGGGTGGGAGATAGGTTTAGGTTTAGGGTTAGAGTACGGCTTAGGGTTAGGTTTAGGGTTAGGGTTAGGGTTAGAGTACGGGATAGGGTTAGTGTTACGGTTAGGGTTAGGGTTAGTGTACGGATAGGGTTAGGACTAGGGTTAGGGTTAGGGTACGGGTTAAGGTTAGGTTTAGGGTATGGGATAGGGTTAGCGTACGGGTTAAGATTAGGGTTAGCGTTAGGTTTAGGTTACGGGTTAGGGTTAGGGTACGTTTTAGGGTTAGGTTTGGGTGAGGGTTAGGGTTAGGGTTAGGGTTAGGGTACGGGTTAGGGTCAGGGTAGGATTAGGTTTAGGGTTAGGGTATGGGTTAGGCTTAGGGTACGGGATAGGGTTAGGGTTCGTGTCAGGGTTAGGTTTAGGGTTACGATTAGGGTACGGGTTAGGGTTAGGGTTAGGGTCCGGGTTAGGTTTAGGGTATGGGTTAGGGTTAGGTTTAGGGTCAGGGTTAGGGTTAGGGTTAGGGTACGAGTTAGGGTTAGGGTTAGGGTACGGGTTAGGGTTAGGATTATGTTACGGGTTAGGGTTACAGTACGAGTTAGGGTTAGGTTGAGGGTTAGGGTTAGGGTTAGAGTACGGTTAGGGTTTGGGTTAGGGTTAGGGTTAAGTTTAGAGTACGGGTTAGGGTTAGTGTTAGGGTTAGGGAAAGGTTTAGGGTTATGGTTAGGGTACGGGTTAGGGTTAGGTTTAGGGTTAGGCTTAGAGTATGGGGTAGGGTTAGTGTTAGGGTTAGGGTTAATGTACGGGTTATCCTTAAGGTTAGGTTTAGGGTTAGGTTACGGGTTAGGGTTAGGTTTAGGGTACGGGATAGGGTTAGCGTACGGGTTAAGTTTAAGTTTAGGGTTAGGTTTAGGTTATGTGTTAGGGTTAGGGTATGGGTTAGGGTTAGTTTTAGGGTGCGGTTTAGGTTTAGGGTTAGGGTTAGTGTACGGATTAGGGTTAGGTTTAAGATCAGGATTAGGTTTAGGGTTAGTGTTAGGGTATGGGTTAGGGTTACAGTTGGGGTTAGGGTTAGGGTTAGGGTTTGGTTTAGGTTTAGGGTTCGGGTAGGGCTTATGGTTAGGGTTAGGGTTAGGTTTAGGTTTAGGGTGCGGGTTAGGGTTAGGGTTAGGTTTAGCGCTAGGGTATGGGTTAGGGTTACTGTTAGGGTTTGGATACGGGTTAGGGTTACGGTTAGGGTACGGGATAGTTTTGGGTACGGGTTAGGTCAAGGGTTAGGTTTAGGTTTAGGGTACGGGTTAGGGTTAGGGTTACGTTTAGGGTTATGGTTAGGGTATGGGTTAGGCTTAGGGTACGGGTTAGGGTTAGGGTTAAGGTCAGGGTTAGGTTTAGGGTTAGGGTATGAGCTAGGGTTAGGGTTAGGTTTAGGGTACGGTTTAGGGTTAGGGTTAGGTTTAGGTTATGGGTTAGGTTTAGGGTACGGGTACGGGTTAGTGTTAGTGTCAGTGTTAGGGTTAGGGTTAGGGTGCAGGTTAGTGTTAGGGTTAGGTTTAGTGTAAGGGTTAGGGTTAGGATTAGGGTCAGGGTTAGTGTTAGGGTTAGTGTTAGGGTACAGGTTAGGGTTAGGGTTGGCGTTAGGGTACGCGTTAGTTTTAGGGTTAGGGTATGGGTTAAGTTTATGTTTAAGGTTAGGGTTAGGGTAGGGTATGCGTTAGGGTTAGGTTATGGTTAAGGGTTATGGTTTGGGTTAGGGTTAGGGTTAAGTTTAGGGTGCGGGTTAGGGTTATGGTTAGTGTTAGGGTTAGGGTTAAAGTACGGGTTTGGGTTAGTGTTAGGGTACGGGTTAGGTTTACCGTTTGGTTACAGGTTAGGGTAAGGGTTAGGGTTAGGGTTAGGGTTAGTGGTTAGGGTGAGAGTTAATGTTAGGCTACGGGATAGGGTTAGAGTACTGGTTCGGGTAAAGTTTAGGGTTAGGGTTAGGGTTAGGGTTATAGTTCTGGTTAGGGTTAGAGTTAGGGTTAGGTTTAGGGTTAGAGTGCGGGTTAGGGTTAGTGTTAGGGTTCGGGTTAGTTTTAGGGTACGGGTTAGTGTTAGAGTACGGGTTAGGGTTACATTTAGTGTTAGGGTAGGTTTGGAGAATGGGTTAGGGTTAGTGTTAGGGTTAGGGTTAAGGTTAGGGTTAGAGTACGTATAGGGTTAGGGTTAGGTTTAGGGTTAGGGTACGGTTTAGGGTTAGGTTTAGGGTACGGCATAGGGTTAGCGTACGGGTTAAGTTTAGAGTTAGGGTTAGGTTTAGGTTACGGATTAGGGTTAGGGTGCCAGTTAGGGTTAGGTTTAGGTGAGGGTTAGGGTTAGGGTTCGGGTTAGGGTTAGGTTTAGGGTCAGGGTTAGCGTTAGGGATAGGGTTAGGGTACGGGTTAGGTTTAGGGTTGGGGTTAGGCTACGGGTTAGTTTTAGGGTTAGGGTACGGGTCAGGGTTACGGTTAAGGTTAGGGTTAGGGTTAGGGTATGGGTTAGGGTTAGGGTACAGGTAAGCGTTATGGTTATGGTTAGGGTTAGGTTTAGGTTTAGGGTGTGGTTTAGGGTTAGGGTTAGGGTTAGGGTTAGCGCTAGGGTATGGGTTAGGGTTATTGTTAGGGTTTGGGTACGGGTTAGGGTTAAGGTTAGGTTACGGGATAGTGTTGGGTATGGGTTATGTCAAGGGTTAGGGTTATGTTTAGGGTACGGGTTAGGGTTAGGGTTAGGGTACGTGTTAGGGTTTGGGTACGGGTTAAGTTTACGTTTACCATTAGCGTACGGGTGAGGTTTAGTGTAAGGTTTAGGGTACTGTTTAGGGTTAGGGTACGGGTTAGGGTATGGGTTAGGGTCAGGTTTGGGTTAGGTTTAGGTTTAGAGTTAGTGTTAGGGTACGGTTTAGGGTTACGGTTCGGGTTAGGGTTAGGGTTAGTGTTAGGTTTAAGGTTGTAGTACGGGTTAGGGAGAGAGATAGGTTTAGGTTTAGGGTTAGGGTTAGAGTATGGGATAGGGTTAGTGTTACGGTTAGGGTTAGGGTTAGGGTTAGTGTACGGATAGGGTTAGGGCTAGGGTTAGGGTTAGGGTACGGGTTAAGTTTAGGTTTAGGGTATGGGATAGGGTTAGCGTATGGGTTAAGTTTAGGGTTAGGGTTAGGGTTAGGTTTAGGTTACGGGTTAGGGTTAGGGTACGGGTTAGGTTTAGGTTTGGATGAGGGTTAGGGTTAGGTTTAGGGTACGGGTTAGGGTCAGGGTAGGATTAGGTTTAGGGTTAGGGTATGGGTTAGGCTTAGGGTATGGGATATGGTTAGGGTTAGGGTCAGGGTTAGGTTTAGGGTTAGTTTTAGGGTATGGGTTAGGGTTAGGGTTAGGGTACGGGTTAGGTTTAGGGTACGGGTTAGGGTTAGGTTTAGGGTCAGGGTTAGTGTTAGGGTTAGGGTAAGGGTTAGGGTTAGGGTTAGGGTTAGCGCTAGGGTATGGGTTAGGGTTACTGTTAGTGTTTGGGTAAGGGTTAGGGTTAGGGTTATGCTACGGGTTAGGGTTACAGTACCGGTTAGGGTTAGCGTGAGGGTTAGGGTTAGTGTTAGAGTACGGTTAGGGTTAGGGTTAGTGTTAGAGTACGCGTTAGGGTTAGTGTTACGGAAAGGGTTAGTGTTAGCGTTAGGGTACGTGTTAGGTTTAGGGTTAGGGTTAGAGTACGGGGTAGGGTTAGTGTTAGGGTTAGGGTTAGGGTTAATGTATGGGTTAAGCTTAGGGTTAGGTTTAGGGTTAGGATACGGGTTAGGGTAAGGTTTAGTGTACGGAATAGGGTTAGCGTACGTGTTAAGTTTAGGGTTAGGGTTAGGTTTAGGTTACGTTAGGGTTAGGGTACGGGTAGGGTTAGGTTTAGGGTGCGGGTTAGAGTTAGGGTTAGGGTTAGTGTAAGGGTTAGGGTTAGGTTTAGGGTCAGGGTTAGGTTTAGGGTTAGTGTTAGGGTACGGATTAGGGTTAGGGTTGGGGTTACGGTACGGGTTAGTTTTAGGGTTAGAGTACGTGTTATGGTTACGGTTAAGGTTAGGATTAGTGTTAGGGTATGGGTTAGGGTTAGGGTACGGGTAAGGGTAATGGTTAGGGTTAGGGTTAGGTTTAGGGTGCGGGTTAGGCTTAGGCTTAGGGTTAGGGTTAGGGTTAGCGCTAGGGTATGGGTTAGGGTTACTGTTAGGGTTTGGGTACGGGTTAGGGTTAAGATTAAGGTAAGGGATAGCTTTGGGTACTGGTTAGGTCAAGGGTTAGGGTTAGGTTTAGGGTACGGGTTAGGGTTAGGGTTAGGTTTAGGTTTAGGGTTAGGGTATGGTTTAGGTTTAGGGTACGTGTTAGGGTTAGGGTTAGGGTCAGGGTTAGGGTTAGTGTACGAGTTAGGGTTAGGCTTAGGTTTAGGGTGCGGGTTAGGGTTAGGGTTAGAATACGTGGTAGGGTTAGTGTTAGGGTTAGGGTTAGGCTTAATGTACGGGTGAGGGTTAGTGTTAGGTTAGGGTTAGGATACGGGTTAGTGTTATGTTTAGGGTACGGGTTAGGGTTAGCGTACGGGTTAAGTTTATGTTTAGGGTTAGGTTTAGGTTACGGGTTAGGGTTAGGGTACGGGTTAAGGTTAGGTTTAGGGTTAGGGTTAGAGTACGGGGTAGGTTTAGTGTTAGGGTTAGGGTTAGGATTAATGTACGGGTTAGGCTTAGGGTTAGCTTTAGGTTTAGGTTACGGGATAGGGTTAGGGTACGGGTTAGGGTTAGGTTTAGGGTGTGGGTTAGGGTTAGGGTTAGGGTTAGTGTACGGGTTAGGGTTAGGTTTAGGGTCAGGGTTAGGGTTAGGGTTAGTGTTAGGGTATGGGTTAGGGTTGGTGTTAGGGTACGGGTTAGTTTTAGGGTTAGTGTACGGGTTAGGGTTATGGTTAAAGTTAGGGTTAGGGTTAGGGTGTGGGTTAGGGTGATGGTTAGGGTTAGGGTTAGGGTTAAGTTTAGGGTGCGTTTTAGGTTTAGGGTTAGGGTTATGGTTAGGGTTAGAGTACGGGTTTGGGTTAGTGTTAGGGTACGGGTTAGGTTTACCGTTGGGTACGTGTTAGGGTAAGGGTTAGGGTTAGGTTTAGGGTTAGGGGTTAGTGTTAGAGTTATTGTTAGGCTACAGGATAGGGTTAGAGTACGGTTGAGGGTAATGGTTAGGGTTAGGGTTAGGGTAGTACGGGTTAGGGTTAGAGTTAGGGTTAGGTTTAGGGTTAGAGTAGGGTTAGGGTTAGTGTTAGGGTTAGGATTAGTGTTAGCGTACTGGTTAGGGTTAGAGTACAGGTTAGAGTTAGGTTTAGGGTTAGGGTTAGTGTTAGAGTACGGGTTAGGGTTAGTGTTAGTTTTAGGGTTAGGGTACGGGTTAGATTTAGATTTAGGGTACGTGATAGGGTTAGCGGACGTGTTAAGTTTAGGGTTAGGGTTAGGTTTAGGTTACGAATTAGGGTTAGGGTACGGTTTACGGTTAGGTGTCGGTGAGAGTTAGGGTGAGGGTTAGGGTTAGGGTACGGGTTAGGGTTAGGTTTAGGGTCAGGGTTAGCGTTAGGGATATGGTTATGGGACGGGTTAGGGTTAGGATTGGGGTTAGGGTACGGGTTAGTTTTAGGGTTAATGTAAGGGTCAGGGTTACAGTTAAGGTTAGGGTTAGGGTTAGGGTATGGTTTAGGGTTAGGGTACGGGTAAGGGTTATGGTTTGGGTTAGGGTTAGGTTTAGGTTTAGGGTGCGTGTTAGGGTTAGGGTTAGGGTTAGGGTACGGAATAGGTTTGGATACGGGTTAGGTCAAGGGTTAGGGTTAGCTTTAGGGTACGGGTTAGGGTTAGGGTTAGGTTTAGGGTTAGGGTTAGGGTATGGGTTAGGCTTAGGGTATGGGTCAGTGTTAGTGTTAGGGTCAGGGTTATGGTTAAGGTTAGGGTACGAGTTCGGCTTAGGTTTAGAATTAGTATACGGGTTATGGTTAGGTTTAGGGTTAGGGTACGGTTTATGTTTAGGGTACGGGTTAGGGTTAGGGTCAGGGTTAGGGTTAGGGTTAGGGTACGAGTTAGGTTTAGGGTTAGGTTATGGGTTAGGGTTAGGTTTATGTTACGGGTTAGGTTTACAGTACAGGTTAGAGTTAGTGTGATGGTTAGGGTTAGGGTTAGAGTACGGGTTAGGGTTAGTGTTAGGGTTAGGGTTAGGGTTAGGGTTATGGTACGGGTTAGGGTTAGGGTTAGGGTTAGAGTTTGGGTATGGGTTAGGTTAAGGGTTAGGGTTAGGGTTAGGGTTAGGGGTTAGGGTTAGAGTTAGGGTAGGCTACGGGATAGGGTTAGAGTACAGGTTAGGGTTAGGGTTAGGGTTGGTTAGGGTTATAGTACAGGTTAGGGTTAGAGTTAGGGTTAGGTTTAGGGTTAGAGTTCGGGTTAGGGTTAGGTTTAGGGTTAGGGTTAGGGTTAGAGTACGGTTTAGAGTTAGTGTTCGGTTTAGGGTTAGGGTTAGGGTTAGTGTACGGAGAGGGTTAGGGTTAGGGTTAGGGTTAGGGTTAGGGTACGGGTTAGGTTTAGGTTTAAGGTACGGGATAGGGTTAGGGTACGGGTTAGTGTTAAGTATAGGTGAGTGTTAGAGTTAGGGTTATGGTTAGGGTTAGGGTACGGGTTAGGGTTAGGGTTGGGGTTAGGGTACGTGTTAGTTTTAGGGATAGGGTACGGGTCAGGGTTACGGTTAAGTTTAGGGTTAGGGTTAGGGTATGGGTTAGGGTTAGGGTACGGGTAAGGGTTATGGTTATGGTTAGGGTTAGGGTTAGGTTTAGGTTTAGGGTGCAGGTTAGGGTTAGGGTTACTTTTAGTGTTAGCGCTACGGTATGGGTTAGGGTTAGTTTTAGGGTTTGGGTACGGTTTAGGGTTAGGGTTAAGTTACGGGATAGGGTTGGGTATGGGTTAGGTCAAGGGATAGGGTTAGGTTTAGGGTATGGGTTAGGGTTAGGGACGGTTTAGGGTTAGGGCTAGGGTATGGGTTAGGCTTAGGGTACGGGTTAGGGTTAGGGTTAGGGTCAGGGTCAGGGTTAGGGTTAGGGTTAGAGTTAGGGTTACTCTACGGGTTAGGGTTAGTGTTAGGGTTAGGGTTAGGTTTAGGGTCAGGGTTAGGGTTAGGGTTAGTGTTAGGGTACGGGTTAGTGCTAGGGTAGGATTAGGTTTCGGGTTAGGGTATGGGTTAGGTTTCGGGTACGGGTTAGGGTTAGGGTTAGGTTCATGGTTAGGGTTAGGTTTAAGGTTAGGGTTAGGGTTAAGGTATGGGTCAGGGTTAGGTTACGGTTAAGGGTTATGTTTAGGGTTAGGGTTAAGTTTAGGGTGCGAGTTAGGGTTAGGGTTAGGGTTAGAGTACGGGTTTCGGTTAGTGTTAGGGTACAGGTTAGGTTTACACTTTGGGTACGGGTTAGGGTAAGGGTTAGGGTTAGGGTTAGGGTTAGGGTTAGGGGTTAGGGTTAGAGTTGGGGTTAGGCTACAGGTAGGGTTAGGGTACGGGTTAGGGTTAGGGTTAGGGTTAGTGTTAGGGTTACCATAAATTTTAGGGTTAAGTTTACGGTACGGGATAGGTTTAGTGTACGTGTTAGTTCTAGGGTTAGTGTTAGGTTTAGTGTGTGGGTTAGGGTTAGGGTTAGGGTTAGGGTTAGGGTACGTGTTAGGGATAGAGTTTGGGTAGTGGTTAGGGTTACGTTTAGTGTTAGGGTACGGGTTAGGTTTAGGGTTAGGGTAAGGGTTAGTGTTAGGGTACGGGTTAGGGTTAGACTACTGGTTAGGATAGGTTTAGGATTAGGGTAGTGTTAGAATACGGGTTAGTGTTAGTGTTAGGGTTAGGGTTAGGCTTAGTGTACGGATAGGGTTAGGGTTAGGGTTAGGGTAAGGGTACGGGTTAGAGTTTGGTTTAGGGTACGGGATAGGGTTAGTGTACGGGTTAAGTTTAGGGTTAGGGTTAGGTTTAGGTAACGGGTTAGGGTTAGGGTACGGGTTAGGGTTAGGTTTAGGTGCGGGTTAGGATTAGGGTACGGTTTAGGGTTAGCTTTAGTTTCAGGGTTAGGGATAGGGATAGGGTTATGATATGGGTTAGGGTTAGGTTTGGGGTTAGGGTACGGGTTAGTTTTAGGGTTAAGGTACGCGTTAGGGTTACGTTTAATGTTAGGGATAATGTTAGGTTATGGGTTAGGGTTAAGGTACGGGGAAGGGTATTGTTAGGTTTAGGTTTAGGGTGCAGGTTAGGCTTAGGTTTAGGGTTAGGGTTAGCGCTAGGGTATGGGTTAGGGTTACTGTTAGGGTTTGGGTACGGGTTAGGGTTAAGGTTAGGGTACAGGATAGGGTTGGGTAGGGGTTAGGTCAAGGGTTAGGGTTAGGTTTAGGTTACGGGTTAGGGTTAGGGTTAGGTTTAGGTTTAGGGTTAAGGTAATGGTTAGGTTTAGGGTACGGTTTAGGGATAGGTTTAGGGTCAGTGTTAGGGTTAGGTTTAGGGTACGAGTTAGGGTTAGGCTTAGGTTTAGGGTACGGGTTAGGGTTAGGGTTAGGGTTAGGGCTAGAGTACGGGGTACGGTTAGTGTTAGGGTTACGGTGAGGGTTAATGTACGGGTTAGGCTTAGGGTTAGGTTAGGGTAGGATACGGGTTAGGGTTATATTTATGGTAAGGGATAGGGTTAGCATACGGGTTAAGTTTAAGGTTAGGGTTAGGTTTAGTTACGGGTTAGGGTTAGGGTACAGGTAAGGGTTAGGTTTAGGTTGCGGGTTAGTGTAAGGGTTAGGGTTAGTGTAAGGGTTAGGGTGAGGTTTAGGGTCAGGGTTAGGGTTAGGTTAGTGTTAGGGTACGGATTAGGGTTAGGGTTGGGTTAGGGTTAGGTTATGGTTAAGGTTAGGTTTAGGGTAGGGTATGGGTTAGGGTTAGGTTATGGTTAAGGGTTATGGTTTAGGTTAGTGTTAGGGTTAAGTTTAGGGTGCGGGTTAGGGTTAGGGTTAGTGTTAGGGTTAGGGTTAAAGTACGGGTTTGGGTTAGTGTTAGGGTACGGGTTAGGTTTACCGTTTGGGTACGGGTTAGGGTAAGGTTTAGGGTTAGGGTTAGGGTTAGTGTTTAGGGTTAGAGTTAATGTTAGGCTACGGGATAGGGTTAGAGTACTGGTTCGGGTAAAGTTTAGGGTTAGGGTTAGGGTTAGGGTTATAGTTCTGGTTAGGGTTAGAGTTAGGGTTAGGTTTAGGGTTAGAGTACGGGTTAGGGTTAGTGTTAGGGTTAGGGTTAGTGTTAGGGTACGGGTTAGGGTTAGAGTACGGGTTAGGGTTACGTTTAGTGTTAGGGTAGGGTTAGAGTACGGGTTAGGGTTAGTGTTAGGGTTTGGGGTAGGGTTAGTGTACGGATAGGGTTAGGGTTAGGGATAGGGTTAGAGTACGGGTTAGGGTAAGGTTTAGGGTCCGGAATAGGGTTAGTGTACGGGTTAAGTTTAGGTTTAGGGTTAGGTTTAGGTTACGGGTTAGGGTTAGGGTACGGGATAGGGTTAGGTTAGGTGCGGGTTAGGGTTAGGGTACGGGTTATGGTTAGGTTAGGGTCAGGGTTAAGGTTAGGGAAAGGGTTATGGTACGGGTTAGGGTTAGTGTTGGGGTTAGGGTACAGGTTAGATTTATGGTTAGGGTACGGGTTAGGGTTACGGTTAAGGTTAGGGTTAGTGTTAGGGTATGTGTTAGGGTTAGGGTATGGGTAAGGGTTATGTTTTGGGTTAGGGTTAGATTTAGATTTAGGGTACGGGTTAGGCTTAGGGTTAGGGTTAGGGTTAGCCCTAGGGTGTGTGTTAGGGTTACTGTTAGGGTTTGGGTACGGGTTAGGGTTAGGGTTAGGGTACGGGATAGGGTTGGGTACGGGTTAGGTCAAGGTTTAGGGTTAGGTTTAGGGTATGGGTTAGGTTTAGGTTTAGGGTTATGGTATGGGTCAGGTTTAGGGTACGGGTTAGGGTTAAGGTTAGGGTCAGGGTTAGGGTTAGGGTTATGGTACGAGTTAGGGTTAGGGTTAGGTTTAGGGTACGGGTTAGTGTTAGGGTTAGGGTTCGGGTTAGGTTTAGGTTACGGGTTAGGGTTGGGTTAGTGTCAGGGTTAGGGTTAGGGTTAGGGTTAGGGTTAGGGTTAGGATACGGGTTAGGGTTAGGATTATGTTTCGGGTTAGGGTTACAGTACGAGTTAGGGTTAGATTGAGGGTTAGGGTTAGGGTTAGAGTATGGTTTGGGTTTGGGTTAGGGTTAGGGTTAAGGTTAGAGTATGGGTTAGGGTTAGTGTTAGGTTTAGGGAAAGGGTTAGGGTTAGGGTTAGGGTACGGGTTAGGGTTAGGGTTAGGGTTAGGGTTAGGATTAGGGTTAGAGTACGGGGTAGGGTTACTGTTAGGAGTAGGGTTAGGGTTAATGTACGGATTAGGCTTAGGTTTAGGTTTAGGGTTAGGTTAAGGGTTAGGGTTAGGTTTAGGGTACGGGATAGGGTTAGCAAACGGGTTAAGTTTATGGTTAGGGTTAGGTTTAGGTTACGGTACGGGTTAGGGTTAGGTTTAGGGTGCGGGTTAGTGTTAGGGTTAGGGTTAGTTTACGGGTTAGGGTTAGGATTAGGGTCAGGGTTAGGGTTAGGGTTAGGTTTAGGGTACGGGTTAGGTTTAGGGTACGGTTTAGGGTTAAGGTATGGGAAGGGTTAGGGTTATGTTACGGGCTAGGGTTACAGTACGGGTTAGGGTTAGGGTGAGGGTTAGGGTTACGGTTAGAGTACGGTCAGGATAAGGGTTAGGGTTAGGGTTAGGGTTAGGTTTAGAGTACGGTTTAGGGTTAGTGTTAGGGTTAGGGAAAGGGTTAGGTTAGGATTAGGGTACGGGTTAGGGCTAGGGTTAGGGTTAGGGTTAGAGTACCTGGTAGGTTTAGTGTTAGGGTTAGGGTGAGGGTTAATGTATGGGTTTTGCTTAGGGTTAGGTTTAGGGTTATGTTACGGGTCAGGGTTTAGGTTTAGGGTACGGAATAGGTTTAGCATACGGGTTAAGTTTAGGGTTAAGGTTAGGTTTAGGTTATGGGTTAGGGTTAGGGTACGTGTTAGGGTTAGGTTTAGGGTGCGGGTTAACTTTACGGTTAAAGTTAGGGTTATTGTTAGGGTGTGGGTAAGGGTTAGGGTACGGGTTAGGGTTAGGGTTAGGGTTCGGGTTCGGGTTAGGGTTAGGGTTCGTGTTAGGGTTAGGGTTTGGTTATGGTACGGGTTATGGTTAGGGTACAGTTTAGGGTATGGTTTAGGTTTAGGGTACGGGTTAGGATTAGGGTTAGGGTCAGGGTTAGGGTTAGGGTTAGGGTACGAGTTAGGGTTAGGGTTATGGCACGGGTTAGGGTTAGAGTATGGTTAGGTTTAGTATTAGGGTTAGAGTAGGGGTTAGTTTTAGTGTTATGGTTAGGGTTAGGGTTAGGGTACGTGTAGGGTTAGGGTGAGGGTTAGTGTTAGGGTTAGAGTACGGTTAGGGTTAGGGTTAGGGTTAGAGTACGGGTTAGGGTTAGTTTTATGGTTAAGGTTAGGGTTAGGGTTAGGGTATGGGTTAGGGTTAGGTTACGGTTAAGGGTTATTGTTTGGGTTAGTGTTAGGGTTAAGTTTAGGGTGCGGGTTAGGTTTAGGCTTAGGGTTAGGGTATGGGTTAGGCTTACCGTTTTGGTACGGGTTAGGGTAAGGGTTAGAGTTAGGGTTAGGTTTAGGGGTTAGGGTTAGAGTTAGGGTTAGGCTACGGGTAGGGTTAGGGTACGGGTTAGGTTTAAGTTTACGGTACAGGATATGGTTATTGTACGTGTTAGGTCTAGGGTTAGGATTAGGTTAAGTGTGCAGGTTAGGGTTAGGGTTAGGGTTAGGGTTAGGCTACATGTTAGGGTTAGGTTTTGGGTACGGGTTAGGGTTACATTTATGGTTAGGGTACGGGTTAGGTTTAGGGTTAGCGTAAGGGTTAGTGTTAGTGTACGGGTTAGGGTTAGAGTACAGGTTAGGGTTAGGTTTAGGGTTAGGGTTAGGGTTAGAGTACTCGTTAGGGTTAGTGTTAGGGTTAAGGTTAGTGTTAGGGTACGGATAGGGTAAGGGTTAAGGTTAGGGTACGGGTTAAGGTTTGGCTTAGGGTACGGGATAGGGTTAGTGTACGGGTTAAGTTTAGGGTTAGGGTTAGGTTTAGGTTACGGGTTAGGCTTAGGGTATGGGTTAGGGTTAGGTTTAGGTGCGGGTTAGGGGTAGGGTACGGGTTAGGTTTAGGTTTAGGTTCAGGGTTAGGGTTAGGGATAGGGTTATGGTACGGGTTAGGGTACGGGTTAGGGTTATGGTTAAGGTTAGGGTTAGTGTTAGGGTATGGGTTAGCGTTAGGGTAGGGGTAAGGGTTATGGTTAGGGTTAGGGTTACGTTTAGGTTTAGGGTGCGGTTTAGGGTTAGGGTTAGGGTTAGTGTTAGCGCTGGGAATGGGTTAGGGTTATTGCTAGGGTTTGGGTACAGGTTAGTGTTAGGTTTAGGGTACGGGATAGAGTTGGTTGGGTTAGGTCAAGGGTTAGATTTAGGTTTAGTGTATGGGTTAGGTTTAGGGTACGGGTTATGGTTAGGGTTAGAGTCAGGGTTAGGGTTAGGTTTAGGGTACGGGTTAGGTTTAGGGTTAGTGTTAGTGTTCGGGTTAGGGTTAGGGTTAATGTACAGGTTAGACTTAGGGTTAGGTTTAGGGTTAGGATACGGGTTAGGGTTAGGTTTAGGGTACGGGATATGGTTAGCGTATGGGTTAAGTTTAGGGTTAGGGTTAGGTTTAGGTTACGGGTTAGGGTTAGGGTACGGGTTAGGGTTAGGTTTAGGGTGCGGGTTAGGGTTAGGGTTAGATTTAGGGTACCGGTTATGGTTAGGGTTAGGATTAGGGTACGGTTTAGGTTTAGGGTACGGGTTAGAGTTAGGGTTAGGGTCAGGGTTAGGGTTAGGGTTAGGGTACGAGTTAGGGTTAGGGTTAGGGTACGGGTTAGGGTTAGGGTTACGGTACGGGTTAGGGTTACCGTACGGGGTAGGGTTAGGGTGAGGGTTAGTGTTAGGGTTAGAGTACGGTTAGGGTTAGGGTTAGGGTTAGGGTTAGGGTTAGGGTTAGGGTTAGGTTAGAGTACGGGTTAGGATTAGTGTTAGGGTTAGGGTTAGGGTTAGTTTTAGAGTACGGGGTAGGGTTAGTGTTAGGGTTAGTGTTAGGGTTAATGTTTGGGTTAGGCTTAGCATTAGGTTTATGGTTAGGATATGCGTTAGGGTTAGGTTTAGGGTACGGGATAGGGTTAGCGTACGGGTTAAGTTTAGGGTTAGGGTTAGGGTTAGTGTTAGAGTTATGAAATGGGTTAGGGTTAAGGTTAGGGTATGGGATAGGGTTAGTGTACGTGGTAGGTCTAGGGTTAGGGTTAGGTTTAGTGTGCGGGTTAGGGTTAGGGTTAGGGTTAAAGTACGTGTTAGGGTTATTGTTTGGGTATGGGTTAGTGTTACATTTAGGGTTAGGGTACGGGTAGGTTTAGGGTTAGGGTTAGGGTAAGGTTTAGGATTAGGCTACGGGTTAGGGTTAGGTTTAGGGTCAGGCTACGGGTTAGAGTTAGTGTTTGTGTTAGTGTTAGGGTTAGGGTTAGTGTACGGATAGGGCTAGGGTTAGGGTTAGGGTTATGGTACGGGTTAGGGTTAGTTTTAGTGTACAGGATAGGGTTAGCGTACGGGTTAAGTTTAGTGTTAGGGTTAGGTTTAGGTGCGCGTTAGGGTTAGGGTTAGGTTTAGGGTTAGGGTTCGGTTAGGGTTAGGTTTAGTTTCTGGGTTAGGGTTAGGGATAGGGTTATGGTACGGGTTAGAGTTAGGGTTGGGTTTAGGGTACGGGTTAGTTTTAGGGTTAGGATATGGGTCAGGGTTATGGTTAAGGTTAGGGTTAGGGTTAGGGTATGGGTTAGGGTTAGGGTACGGGTAAGGGTTATGTTTAGGGTTAGGGTTAGGTTTAGGTTTAGGGTTCGTGTTAGGGTTAGGCTTAGCGCTAGGGTATGGGTTAGGGTTACTGTTAGGGTTTGGGTACGGGTTAGGGTTAGGGTTAGGTTACGGGATAGTTTTGGGTACGGGTTAGGTCAAGGGGTAGGTTTAGGTTTAGGGTACGAGTTAGGATTAGGGTTAGGTTTAGGGTTAGGGTTAAGGTATGGGTTAGGCTTAGGGTAAGGGTTAGGCTTAGGGTTAGGGTCAGCGTTAGGGTTACGGTTAGGGTACGAGTTAGGGTTAGGGTTAAGTTTAGGGTACAGGTTAGGGTTAGGGTTAGGGTACAGGTTAGGTTTAGGGTACGGGTTAGGGTTAGGTTTAGGTTTAGGGTTACGGTACAAGTTAGGGTTAGGCTTAGAGTACAGGTTAGGGTTAAGGTTAGGGTTAGGGTTAGGGTTAGGGTTAGGGTTAGATTACGGGTTAGGGTTAGTGTTAGGGTTAGGGTTAGGGTTAGGGTTAGGGTTAGGATACGGATTAGGGTTAGGGTGAGGGTTCGGGTTAGGGTTAGAGTACGCTTAGGGTTAGGGTTAGGGTTAGGGTTAGAGTACGGTGTAGGGAGAGTGTTAGGGTTAGGGTTAGGGTTAATATATGGGTTAGGCTTAGGGTTAGGTTTAGGGTTAGGATACGGGTTAGGGTTAGGTTTAGGGTACGGGATAGGGTTAGCGTACGGGTGAAGTTTATGGTAAGGGTTAGGTTTAGGTTTCGGGTTAGGGTTAGGGTACGGGTTATGGTTAGGTTTATGGTGCAGGTTAGGGTTAGTGTTCGGGTTAGTGTAAGGGTTAGGGTTAGGTTTAGGGTCATGGTTAGGGTTAAGGTTAGTGTTAGGGTACGGGTAGGGTTAGGGTTGGGGTTAGGGTATGGGTTAGTTTTAGGTTTATGTTACGGGTTAGGGTTATGGTTAAGGTTAGACTTAGGGTTAGGGTATGGATTAGGGTCAGGGTTAGGGTTAGGGTTAGGGTACGAGTTAGGGTTAGGGTTAGATTTAGGGTACGGGTTATGGTTAGGGTTAGGGATAGGGTACGGTTTAGGTTTAAGGTACGGGTGAGGTTTAGCGTTAGGTTCAGGGTTAGGGTTAGGTTTAGGGTACGATTTAGGGTTAGGGTTAGGGTACGGGTTAGGGTTAGGGTTAGGGTTAGGGTTAGGGTCAGGGTTAGGGTTAGGTTTAGCGTTAGGGTTATGGTGTGGGTATGGGTTAGGGTTACTCTACGGGTTAGGGTAAGGGTTAGGGTTAGGGTTAGGGTTATAGTACGGGTTAGGGTTAGAGTTAGGGTTAGGTATAGGGTTAGAGTATGGTTTAGGGTTCGTGTTAGGGTTAGTGTTAGGGTACGGGTTAAGGTTAGAGTATGGGTTAGGGTTAGGTTTAGGGTTAGGATTAGGGTTAGAGTTCGGTTTAGGGTTAGTGTTAGGTTTAGGTTTAGGGTTAGGGTTAGTGTACGAATAGGGTTAGGGTTAGGGTATGGGTTAGTTTAAGGGTTAGGGTATGGGTCAGGGTTACAGTTAAGATTAGGGTTAGGGTTAGGGTATGGGTTAGGGTCAGGGTTTGGTTTAGGGTTAGGGTACGAGTTAGGGTTAGGTTTAGATTTAGGGTACCGGTTATGGTTAGGGTTAGGATTAGGGTACGGTTTAGGTTTAGGGTACGGGTTAGAGTTAGGGTTAGGGTCAGGGTTAGGGTTAGGATTAGGGTACGAGTTAGGGTTAGGGTTAGGGTACGGGTTAGGGTTAGGGTTACGGTACGGGTTAGGGTTACCGTACGGGTTAGGGTTAGGGTGAGGGTACGGGTTAGGGTTAGGGTTACGGTACGGGTTAGGGTTACCGTACGGGTTAGGGTTAGGGTGAGGGTTAGTGTTAGGGTTAGAGTACGGTTAGGGTTAGGGTTAGGGTTAGGGTTAGGGTTAGGGTTAGGTTAGAGTACGGGTTAGGGTTAGTGTTAGGGTTAGGGTTAGGGTTAGTTTTAGAGTACGGGGTAGGGTTAGTGTTAGGGTTAGTGTTAGGGTTAACGTTCGGGTTAGGCTTAGCATTAGGTTTATGGTTAGGATATGCGTTAGGGTTAGGTTTAGGGTACGGGATAGGGTTAGCGTACGGGTTAAGTTTAAGGTTAGGGTTAGGTTTAGGTTACCGTTTAGTGTTAGGGTGTGGGTTAGGCTTAGGGTTAGGATTAGTGTAAGGCTAAGGGTTAGGTTTAGGGTCAGGGTTAGGGTTAGGGTTAGTGTTAGGGTACGGGTTATTTTTAGGGTTGGGGTTAGGTTATGGGTTAGTTTTAGGGTTAAGGTGCGGTTTAGGGTTACGGTTAAGGTTAGGGTTAGGGTATGGATTAGGGTTAGTTTACGGTTAAGGGTTATGGTTTGGGTTAGGGTTAGGGTTAAGTTTACGTGCGGGTTAGGGTTCGGGTTGGGGTTAGGGTAAGAGTACGGTTTTGTGTTAGTGTTAGGGTATGGTTTGGTTTACCGTTTGCGTACGGTTTAGTGTAAGGGTTAGGGTTAGGGTTAGGGGTTAGGGTTAGAGTTAGGGTTAGGCTACGGATAGGGTTAGTGTATGGGTTAGGGTTAGGGTTATGGTTCAGGTTAGGGTTAGTGTACGGGTTAGGAGATAGGGTTAGGGTTAGGGTTAGTGTTAGGGTTACGAAATGGGTTAGGGTTAAGTTTAGGGTATGGGATAGGGTTAGTGTACGTGGTAGGTCTAGGGTTAGGGTTAGGTTTCGTGTGCGGGTTAGGGTTAGGGTTAGGTTTAAGGTACGTGTTAGGGTTATTGTTTGGGTATGGGTTAGTGTTACATTTAGGGTTAGGGTACGGGTTAGGTTTAGGGTTAGGGTTAGGGTAAGGTTTAGGATTAGGCTACGGATTAGGGTTAGGTTTAGGGTCAGGCTACAGGTTAGAGTTAGTGTTTGTGTTAGTGTTAGGGTTAGGGTTAGTGTACGGATAGGGTTAGGGTTAGGGTTAGGGTTATGGTACGGGTTAGGGTTAGTTTTAGTGTACAGGATAGGGTTAGCGTACGGGTTAAGTTTAGTGTTAGGGTTAGGTTTAGGTGCACGTTAGGGTTAGGGTTAGGTTTAGGGTTAGGGTTCGGTTAGGGTTAGGTTTAGTGTCTGGGTTAGGGTTAGGGATAGGGTTATGGTACGGGTTAGGGTTAGGGTTGGGTTTAGGGTACGGGTTAGTTTTAGGGTTAGGGTATGGGTCAGGGTTACGGTTAAGGTTAGGGTTAGGGTTAGGGTATGGGTTACGGTTAGGGTACCGGTAAGGGTTATGGTTAGGGTTAGGGTTAGGTTTAGGTTTAGGGTGCAGGTTAGGGTTCGTGTTAGGGTTAGGCTTAGCGCTAGGGTATGGGTTAGGGTTACTGTTAGGGTTTGGGTACGGGTTAGGGTTAGGGTTAGGTTACGGGATAGTTTTGGGTACGGGTTAGGTCAAGGGTTAGGGTTTGGTTTATTTATTTTTTTTTTAATTTTTTTTTATTTATTTATGATAGTCACAGAGAGAAAGAGAGAGAGGCAGAGAGAGAAGCAGGCTCCATGCACCGGAAGCCCGACGTGAGATTTGATCCGGAGTCTCCAGGTTCGCTCCCTGGGCCAAAGGCAGGCGCTAAACCACTGCGCCACCCAGGGATCCCCTAGGGTTTGGTTTAGGGTACGGGTTAGGATTAGGGTTATGTTTAGGGTTAGGGTTAGGGTACGGGTTAGGCTTAGGGTAAGGGTTAGGGTTAGGGTTAGGGTCAGCGTTAGGGTTAGGGTTAGGGTACGAGTTAGGGTTAGGGTTAAGTTTAGGGTACAGGTTAGGGTTAGGGTTAGGGTACGGGTTAGGTTTAGGGTACGGGTTAGGGTTAGGGTTAGGGTTAGGGTTACGGTACAAATTAGGGTTAGGCTTAGGGTACGGGTTAAGGTTAGGGTTAGGGTTAGGGTTAGGGTTAGATTACGGGTTAGGGTTAGTGTTACGGTTAGGGTCAGTGTTAGAGTTAGGATTAGGGTACGATTTAGGGTTAGGGTTAGGGTACGGGTTAGGGTTAGGGTTAGGGTCAGGGTTAAGGTTAGGTTTAGCGTTAGGGTTAGTGTTAGGGTACGGGTTAAGGTTAGAGTATGGGTTAGGGTTAGGTTTAGGGTTAGGGTTAGTGTTAGGGTTACGGTATGGGTTAGGGTTAAGTTTAGGGTACGGGATAGGGTTAGTGTACGTGGTAGGTCTAGGGTTAGGGTTAGGTTTAGTGTGCAGGTTAGGGTTAGGGTTAGGGTTAGGGTTAAGGTACGTGTTAGGGTTAGTGTTTGGGTGTGGGTTAGTGTTACATTTAGGGTTAGGGTACGGGTTAGGTGTAGGGTTACTGTTAGGGTAAGGTTTAGGATTAGGCTACGGGTTAGGTTTAGGGTCAGGGTACGGGTTAGAGTTAGTGTTTGTGTTAGTGTTAGGGTTAGGGTTAGTGTATGGATAGGGTTAGGGTTAGGGTTAGGGTTATTGTACGGGTTAGGGTTAGTTTTAGTGTACAGGATAGGGTTAGCGTACAGGTTAAGTTTAGTGTTAGGGTTAGGTTTAGGTGCGCGTTAGGGTTAGGGTTAGGTTTATGGTTAGGGTTCGGTTAGGGTTAGGTTTAGTGTCAGGGTTAGGGTTAGGGATAGGGTTATGGTACGGGTTAGGGTTAGGGTTGGGTTTAGGGTACGGGTTAGTTTTAGGGTTAGGGTATGGGTCAGGGTTACGGTTAAGGTTAGGGTTAGGGTATGGGTTAGGGTTAGGGTACGGGTAAGGGTTATGGTTAGGGTTAGGGTTAGGTTTAGGTTTAGGGTGAAGGTTACTGTTCGTGTTAGGGTTAGGCTTAGCGCTAGGGTACGGGTTAGGGTTACTGTTAGGGTTTGGGTACGGGTAGTGTTAGGGTTAGGTTACGGGATAATTTTGGGTACGGGTTAGGTCAAGGGTCAGGGTTAGGTTTAGGGTACTGGTTAGGATTAGGGTTAGGTTTAGGGTTAGGGTTAGGGTATGGTTTAGGCTTAGGGTAAGGGTTAGGGTTAGGGTTAGGGTCAGGGTTAGGTTTAGGGTTAGGGTACGAGTTAGGGTTAGGGTTAAGTTTAGGGTACGGGTTAGGGTTAGGGTTACGGTACGAGTTAGGGTTGGGCTTAGGTTACGGGTTAGGGTTAGGGTTATGGTATGGGATAGGTTTACAGTACGGGTTAGGGTTAGTGTGAGGGTTAAGGTTAGGTTTAGAGTACGGTTAGGGTTAGGGTTAGAGTACGGGTTAGGGTTAGTGTTAGGGTTAGGGTTAGGGTTAGGGTTAGGGTACGGGTTAGGGTTAGGGTGAGGGTTCGGGGTAGGGTTAGAGTACGGTTAGGGTTAGGGTTAGGGTTAGGGTTAGAGTACGGTGTAGGGTTAGTGTTAGGGTTAGGTTTAGGGTTAATATATGGGATAGGCTTAAGGTTAGGTTTAGGGTTAGGATACGGTTTAGGGTTAGGTTTAGGGTACGGGATAGGGTTAGCGTACGGGTTAAGTTTAGGGTTAGGGTTAGGTTTAGGTTTCGTGTTAGGTTAGGGTACGGGTTAGTGTTAGGTTTAGGGTGCGGGTGAGGGTTAGTGTTAGGGTTAGTGTAAGGGTTACGGTTAGGTTTAGGGTCAGGGTTTGGGTTAGGGTTAGTGTTAGGGTACGGGTTAGGGTTAGAGTTGGGGTTAGGGTACGGGTTTGTTTTAGGGTTAGGGTACGGGTTACGGTTATGGTTAAGGTTAGGCTTAAGGTTAGGGTATGGGTTAGGGTTAGGTTACGGTTAAGGGTTATGGTTTGGGTTAGGGTTAGGGTTAACTTTAGGGTGTGGGTTAGGGTTAGGGTTAGGGTTAGAGTACGGGTTTGGGTTAGTGTTAGGGTACAGGTTAGGTTTACCATTTGGGTACGGGTTAGGTTTAGGATTAGGTTATGGGATAGGGTTGGTTACGGGTTAGGTCAAGGTTTAGCGTTAGGTTTAGGGTACGGGGTAGGGTTAGGTTTCCGGTTAGGGTTAGGATATGGGTAAGGCTTAGGGTATGGGTCAGAGTTAGGGTACAAGTTAGGGTTAGGGTTAAGTTTAGGGTACGGGTTTGTGTTAGGGTTAGGGTACGGGTTAGGTTTAGGGTACGGTTTAGGGTTAAGCTTAGGGTCAGGGTTAGGTTTAGGATTCGGGCACGAGTAAGGGTTAGGGTTAGGGTATGGGTTAGGGTTAGGGTTATGTTACGGGTTAGGGTTACAGGACGGGTTAGGGCTAGGGTGAGGATTAGGGTTAGGGTTAGAGTACGGTTAAGGTTAGGGTTGGGGTTAGGGTTAGAATACGGTTTAGGATTAGTGTTAGGGTTAGGGTTAGGTTTAGGGTTAGGGTACGGGTTAGGGTTAGGGTGAGGGTTAGGTTTAGGTTTAGAGTAAGGTTAGGGTTAGGGTTAGGGTTAGGGTTAGAGTACGGGGTAGGGCTAGTGTTAGTGTTAGTGTTTGGGTTAATGTACGGGTTAGGCTCAGGGTTATGTTTAGGGTTTGGATACGGGTTAGGATTCGGTTTAGGGTATGGGATAGGGTTACCGTACGGGTTAAGTTTAGGGTTAGGGTTAGGTTTAGGTTATGGTTTAGGGTTAGGGTACGGGTTAGGGTTAGGTTTAGGGTTAGTGAAAGGGTTAGGGATAGGTTTAGGGTGAGGGTTAGGTTTAGGGTTAGTGTTAGGGTACGGGTTAGGGTTAGGGTTGGGGTTAGAGTACGGGTTAGTTTTAGGGTTAGGGTACGGGTTAGGGTTATGGTTAAGGTTAGGGTTAGGGTATGGGTTAGTGTTAGGTTACGATTAAGGATTATGGTTTGGGTTAGGGTTAGGGTTAAGTTTAGGGTGCGGGTTAGGGTTAGGGTTATGGTTAGTGTTAGGGTTAGAGTACGGGTTTGGGTTAGTGTTAGGATACTGGTTAGGTTTACCGTTTGGGTACGGGTTAGGGTAAGGGTTAGAGTTAGTGTTAGGGTTAGGGTTAGAGTTAGGGTTAGGCTACGGGTAGGGTTAGGTTACGGGTTAAGGTTAGGGTTAGGGTTAGGGTTCGGATTAGGGTTAGTGTTCGGGTTAGGGTTAGGTTTAGGGTTATGGTTAGGTTTAGGGTTAGTGTTAGGGTTACGTTACGGGTTAGGGTTAAGGTTACAGTAAGGGATATGGTTAGTGTACGTGTTAGGTCTAGGGTTAGGGTTAGGTTTAGTGTGCTGATTAGGGTTAGGGTACGTGTTAGGGTTAGGGTTAGGGTCAGGGTTAGGGTTAGGGTTTGGGTACCGGTTACGGTTACGTTTAGGGTTAGGGTACGGGTTAGGTTTAGGGTTATGGTAAGGATTAGTGTTAGGTTATGTGTTAGGGTTAGAGTACAGGTTAGGGTTAGTTTAGGGTTAGGGTTAGGGTTAGTGTATGGATAGGGTAAGGGTTAGGGTTTGGGTTAGGGTACGGGTTAGGGTTAGGTTTAGAGTACGGGATAGGGTTAGAGTACGGGTTAAGTTTAGGGTTAGGGTTAGGTTTAGGTTACGGGTTAGGTTTAGGGTATGGGTTAGGGTTAGGTTTAGGTGCGAGTTAGGGATGGGCTACGGGTTAGGGTTAAGTTTAGTGTCAGCGTTAGGGTTAGGGATAGGGTTATGGTACGGTTTAGGGTTAGGGTTGGGGTTAGAGTACGGGTTAGGGTTAGGGTATGGGTAAGGGTTATGGTTTGGGTTAGGGTTAGTTTTAGGGTGCGGGTTAGGGTTCGGGTTACGGTTAGGGTTAGTGCTAGTGTACGGGTTAGGCTTACTGTTAGGGTTTTGGTACGGTATAGGGTTAGGGTTAGGTTACGGGATAGGGTTGGGTACGGGTTAGGTCAAGGGTTAGGCTTAGGTTTAGGGTACGGGTTAGGGTTAGGGTTAGGTTTAGGTTACGGTTTAGGGTTAGTGTTAGGGTCAGGGTTAGGGTTAGGGTACGAGTTAGGGTTAGGGTTAGGGTACGGGTTAGGGTTAGGGTTATGTTACGGGTTAGGTTTACAGTACGGGTTAGGTTTAGGGTGAGGGTTAGGTTTAGAGTACGGTTTGGGTTAGGGTAGGGTTAGGGTTAGAGTACGGGTTAGGTTTAGTGTTAGGGTTAGGGAAAGGTTTAGAGTTAGGGTTAGGGTACGGGTTAGGGTACGGGATAGGGTTAGCGTACGGGTTAAGTTTAGGTTTAGGTTTAGGTTTAGGTTACGGGTTAGGGTTAGTGTACAGGTTAGGGTTAGGTTTAGGGTGCAGGTTAGGGTTAGGGTTAGGGTTAGGGTTAGTGTACTGGTTAGGGTTAGCTTTAGGGTCAGGGTTAGGGTTAGGGTTAGGGTTAGGGTATGGGTTAGGGTTAGGGTTGGGTTTAGGGTACGGGTTAGTTTTACGGTTAGGGTACGGGTTAGGTTTACGGTTAAAGTTAGGGTTAGGGTTAGGGTGTGGGTTAGGGTTAGGGTACCGTTAAGGGTTATGGTAAGGGTTAGGGTTAGGTTTAAGTTTAGGGTGCGGTTTAGGGTTAGGGTTAGGGTTTGGGTTAGGGTTAGGGTTAGGGTTAGGATTAAGTTTAGGTTTAGGGTGCGGGTTAGGTTTAGGATCAGGGTTAGGGTTAGGTTTAGCGCTAGGCTATGAGTTAGGGTTACTGTTAGGGTTTTGGTATGGGTTAGGGTTAGGATTAGGGTACGGGATAGGTTTGAATACGGGTTAGGTCAAGGGTTAGGGTTAGGTTTAGGGTACGGGTTAGGGTTAGGATTAGATTTAGGGTTAGGGTTAGGGTATGGCTTACGCTAAGGGTACAGGTTAGGGTTAGGGTTAGGGTCAGGGTTTGGGTACGAGTTAGGGTTTGGGTTAGATTTAGGGTACGGGTTATGGTTAGGGTTAGGGTACGGTTTAGGTTTAGGGTACGGGTTAGGTTAAGGGTTAGGGTCAGGGTTAGGGTTAGGGTTAGGGTACGAGCTAGGGTTAGGGTTAGGTTACGGGTTAGGGTTAGGGTTATGATATGGGTTAGGGTTACAGTACGGGTTAGGGTTAGGTTGAGGGTTAGGGTTAGGGTCAGAGTACGGTTAGGGTTAGGGTTAGGGTTAGGGTTAGGTTTAGGTTAGATTGCGGGTTAGGTTTAGTGTTAGGGTTAGGGTTAGGGTTAGGGTTAGAGTATGGATAGGGTTAGGGTTAGGTTTAGGTTACAGGTTAGGGTTAGGGTACGGGTTAGGGTTAGGTTTAGGTGAGGGTTAGGGTTAGGGTTAGGGTTAGGGTACGGGTTAGGGTTAGGTTTAGAGTCACGGTTAGCGTTAGGGATAGGGTTAGGGTAGGGGTTAGGTCAAGGCTTAGTGTTAGGTTTAGTGTACGGGTTAGGGTTAGGGTAGGATTAGGTTTAGGGTTAGGGTATGGGTTAGGCTTAGGGTACGGGTTAGGGTTAGGGTTAGGGTCAGGCTTAGGGTTAGGGTTAGGGTTATGGTACGGGTTAGGTTTAGGTTTAGGGTACGCATTAAGGTTAGGGTTATGGTTAGGGTATGGGTTAGGTTTAGAGTACGGGTTAGTGTTAGGTTTAGGGTCAGGGTTAGGGTTAGGGTTAGGGTACGAGTTAGGGTTAGGGTTCGGGTACGGTTTAGGGTTAGGGTTATGGTGCGGGTTAGGGTTACAGTACGGGTTAGGGTTAGGGTGAGGGTTAGGGTTAGGGTTATGGTACTGGTTAGGGTTAGGGTTAGGGATAGAGTTTGGGTATGGGTTAGGTTAAGGGTTAGGGTTAGGGTTAGGGTTAGGGGTTAGGGTTAGTTTTAGGGTTAGGCTACGGGATAGGGTTAGAGTAGAGGTTAGGGTTAGGGTTAGGGTTGGTTTGGGTTATATTACGGGTTTGGGTTAGTGTTAGGGTTAGGGTTAGTTTTAGGGTACGGGTTAGGGTTAGGGACGGTTTAGGGTTAGGGTTAGGGTTAGGGTTAAGGTTAGGGTTAGGTTTAGGGTTAGGTTTAGGGTCAGGGTTAGGGTTAGGGGTAGTGTTAGGGTACGGGTTAGGATTAGGGTTAGGATTAGGGTTAGGGTTAGTGTTAGGGTACGGGTTATATTTACCGCTTGGGTACGGGTTAGGGTAAGGGTTAGTGTTAGGGTTATGGTTAGTGTTAGGGTTACGCTACGGGTTAGTGTTAAGGTTCCGGGGCAGGATAGGGTTTGTGTACGTGTTAGGTCTAGGGTTAGGGTTAGGTTTAGTGTGCGGGCTAGGCTTAGGGTTAGGGTTAGGGTACGTGTCAGAGTTAGGGTTTGGGTACGGGTTAGGGTTACGTTTAGGATTAGGGTACGGGTTTGGGTTAGGGTTAGGGTAAGGGTTAGTGTTAGCGTGCGGGGTAGGGTTAGAGTATGGGTTAGGGTTAGGTTTAGGATTAGGGTTAGTGTTAGAGTACGGTTTAGGGTTAGGTAAACGTGCGGGATAGGGTTAGGGTACTGGTTAGTGTTAGGTTTAGGGTCAGGGTTAGGGTTAGGGTTAGGGATAGGGTTATGGTATGGGTTAGGGTTAGGGTTGGGGTTAGGGTACGGGTTAGGGTTACGGTTAAGGTTAGGGTTAGTGTTAGGGTATGGGTTAGGGTTTGGGTACAGGTAAGGGTTATGGTAATGGTCAGGGTTAGGTTTAGGTTTAGGGTGCGGGTTAGGGTTAGGGTTAGGTTTAGGGTTAGGGTACGGGTTAGGGTTAGGGTTAGGGTTACGGTTAATGTACGGGTTAGGCTTAGGGTTAGGTTTAGGGTTAGTTTAAGGGTTAGGGTTAGGTTTAGTGTATGGGATAGGGTTAGCGTACGGGTTAATTTTAGGTTTAGGGTTAGGTTTAGGTTACGGGTTAGGGTTAGAGTACGGGTCAGGATTAGGTTTAGGGTGCGGGTTAGGGTTAGGGTTAGTGTACGGGTTAGTGTTAGGTTTAGGGTCAGGGTTAGGTTTAGGGTTAGTGTTAGGGTATGGGTTAGGGTTAGGGTTGGGGTTAGGGTACAGTTTAGTTTTAGGGTTAGGGTACGGGTTAGGGTTACGGTTAAAGTCAGGTATAGGTTTAGGGTGTGGGTTAGGGTTAACGGTTATGGTTAGGGTTAGGATTAGGGTTAAGTTTAGGGTGCGGTTTAGGGTTAGGGTTAGCGTTAGAGTCCGGTTTTGGGTTAGTGTTAGGGTACGGGTTAGGTTTACCGTTTGGGTACGGGTTAGGTTAAGGGTTTGGGTTAGGGTTAGGGTTAGGGCTTAGGGTTAGAGTTTGGGTTAGGCTACGGGATAGGGTTAGAGTCGGGTTAGGGTTAGGGTTAGGGTTAGGGTTAGGGTTAGGGATATAGTACGGGTTAGGGTTAGGGTTAGGGTTAGGGTTAGGGATATAGTACGGGTTAGGGTTAGAGTTAGGGTTAGGTTTAGGGTTAGGGTACGGGTTAGGGTTAGTGTTAGGGTTAGGGTTAGTGTTAGGGTACGGGTTAGGGTTAGAGTTCGGGTTAGGGTTAGGTTTAGGGTTAGGGTTAGGGTTAGAGTATGGTTTAGGGTTAGTGTTAAGTTTAGGGTTAGGGTTAGTGTACGGATAGGGTTAGGGTTAGCTTAAGGTTTAGGGTACGGGTTAGGTTTAGGTTTAGGGTACGGGATAGGGTTAGCGTTCAGGTTAAGTTTAGGGTTAGGTTTAGGTTTAAGTTACGGGTTAGGATTAGGGTACGGGTTAGGGTTAGGTATAGGTGAGGGTTAGGGTTAGGGTTAGGGTTAGGGTACGGGTTAGGTTTAGGGTTGGGGTTAGGGTACAGTTTAGATTTAGGGTTAGGGTACGTGTCAGGGTTACGGTTAAGGTTAGGGTTAGGGTTAGGGTTAGGGTATGTGTTAGGGTTACGGTACGGGTAATGGTTATGATTTGGGTTAGGGTTAAGTTTAGATTTAGGGTACGGGTTAGGCTTAGGGTTAGGGTTAGGGTTGGCCCTAGGGTGTGGGTTAGGGTTACTGTTAGGGTTTGGGTACGGGTTAGGGTTAGGTTTAGGGTACGGGATAGGGTTGGGTACGGGTTAGGTCAAGGGTTAGGATTAGGTTTAGGGTACGGGTTAGGGTTAGGTTTAGTGTTAGGTTTAGGGTATGGGTATGGGTCAGGTTTAGGGTACGGGTTAGGGTTAGGGTTAGGGTCAGGGTTAGGGTTAGGGTTAGGGTACGAGTTAGTGTTAGGGTTAGGTTTAGGGTACGGGTTAGGGTTAGGCTTAGGTTAAGGGTACGGGTTAGGTTTAGGTTACGGGTTAGGTTTGGGTTAGGGTCAGGGTTAGGGTTGGAGTACGAGTTAGGGTTAGGGTTAGGGTACGGGTTAGGGTTAGGGTTATGTTACGGGTTAGGGTTACAGTACGATTTAGGCTTAGGTTGAGGGTTAGTGTTAGGGTTAGAGTACAGTTAGGGTTTGGGTTAGGGTTAGGGTTAGGATTAGAGTACGGGTTAGGGTTAGTGTTAGGGTTAGGGATAGGGTTAGGGTTAGGGTACGAGTTAGGGTTAGGGTTAGGTTACGATATAGCGTTGGGTACGGGTTAGGGCAAGGGTTAGGGTTAGGTTTAGAGTACGGGTTACGATGAGGGTTAGGTTTAGGGTTAAGGTTTGGGTATGTGTTAGGCTTACGGTAAGGGTTAGGGTTAGGGTTAGCGTCAGGGTTAGGGTTAGGGTTAGGGTACGAGTTAGGGTTAGGTTTAAGTTTAGGGTACAGATTAGGGTTAGGGTTATGGTACGGGTTAGATTTAGGGTACGGGTTAGGGTTAGGGTTAGGGTTTGTGTTACGGTACAATTTAGGGTTAGGCTTAGGGCACGGGTTAGGGTTAGGGTTAGATTTAGGATTAGAGTACGGGTTAGGGTTAGGGTTAGGGTTAGGGTTAGGGTACGGGTTAGGGTTAGATTGAGGGTTCGGGTTAGGGTTAGAGTACGCGTAGGGTTAGGGTTAGGGTCAGGGTTAGAGTACGGTGTAGGGTTAGTGTTGTTAGGGTTAGGGTTAATTAACGGATTAGGCTTAGGGTTAGGTTTAGGGTTAGGATACGGTTTAGGGTTAGTTTAGGGTACGGGATAGGGTTAGCGTACGGGTTAAGTTTAGGTTAGTGTTAGGTTTAGGTTTCGGGTTAGGGTTAAGGTACGGGTTATGGTTAGGTTTAGGTTGCGGGTTAGGGTTAGTGTTTGGGTTAGTGTAAGGGTTAGGGTTAGGTTTAGGGTCAGGGTTAGGGTTAGGGTTAGTGTTAGGGTACGGGTTAGGGTTAGGGTTGGGGTTAGGGTACGGGTTAGTTTTAAGGTTAGAGTACGCTTTAGGATTATGGTTAAGGTTAGGCTTAGGATTAGGTTATGGGTTAGGGTTAGGTTACGGTTAAGGGTTATGGTTTGGGTTAGGGTTAGGGTTAACTTAAGGGTGTGGGTTAGGATTAGGGTTAGGGTTAGAGTACGGGTTTGGGTTAGTGTTAGGGTACGGGTTAGGTTTACCGTTTCGGTACGGGTTAGGGTAAGGGTTAGAGTTAGGGTTAGGGTTAGGGGTTAGGGTTAGAGTTAGGGTTAGGCTACGCGTAGGGTTAGGGTACGGGTTAGGGTTAGGGTTAGTGTTTGGGTTAGTGTTAGGGTTAGGGTTAGGGTTAGTGTTAGGTTTATGGTACGGGTTAGGGTTAAGGTTAAGATACGTGATAGGGTTAGTGTAGGTGTTAGGTCTAGGGTTAGGGTTAGGTTTAGTGTGCAGGTTAGGGTTAGGGTTAGGATTAGGGTACGTGTTAGGGTTAGGGTTTGGGTATGGGTTATCGTTATGTTTAGGGTTAGGTACGAGTTAGGTTTAGGGTTAGGTTTAGGGTACGTTTTAGGGTTAGGGTATGGGTTAGGGTATGGGTTAGGGTCAGGGTTAGGGTTAGGTTTAGGGTTAGGGTTATGGTTAGGGTACGGGTTAGGGTTACTGTACGGGTTAGGGTTAGGTTTAGGGTTAGGGTTAGGGTTAGGGTTATAGTACGGGTTAGGGTTAGAGTTAGGTTTAGGTATAGGGTTAGAGTACGGGTTAGGGTTCGTGTTAGGCTTAGTGTTAGGGTACGGTTAAGGTTAGAGTATGGGTTAGGGTTAGGTTTAGGGTTAGGGTTAGGTTTAGAGTACGGGTTAGTTTTAGTGTTAGTGTTAGTGTTAGGGTTAGGGTTAGTGTACGCATAGGGTTAGGGTTAGGGTTAGGGTTAGGGTACGGGTTAGTTTTAGGGTTAGGGTACGGGTCAGGGTTACAGTTAAGGTTAGGGTTAGGGTTAGGGTTAGGGTTATAGTACGGGTTAGGGTTAGAGTTAGGGTTAGGTATAGGGTTAGAGTACGGGTTAGGGTTCGTGTTAGGGTTAGTGTTAGGGTACGGGTTAAAGTTAGAGTACGGGTTAGGGTTAGGTTTAGGGTTAGGGTTAGGGTTAGAGTACGGGTTAGTCTTAGTGTTAGTGTTAGGGTTAGGGTTAGGGTTAGTGTCCGGATAGGGTTAGGGTTAGGGTTACGGTACGGGTTAGTTTTAGGGTTAGGGTACGGGTCAGTGTTATGCTTAAGGTTAGTGTTAGGGTTAGGGTATGGGTTAGGGTCAGGGTTAGGTTTAGGGTTAGGGTACGAGTTAGATTTAGGGTTAGATTTAGGGTACGGGTTATGGTTAGGGTTAGGAATAGGGTACGGTTTAGGTTTAGGGTACGGGTTAGGGTTAGGGTCAGGGTTAGTGTTAGGGTTAGGGTAAGATTTAGGGTAAGGGTTAGGGTACGGGTTAGGGTTACGATTAGGGTTAGGGTCAGGGTTAGGGTTAGGTTTAGGGTTAGGTTTATGGTTAGGGTACGGGTTAGTGTTACTGTACGTGTTAGGGTTAGGGTTAGGGTTAGGGTTAGGGTTATAGTACGGGTTAGGGTTAGAGTTAGGGTTAGGTATAGGGTTAGAATACGGGTTAGGGTTCGTGTTAGGTTTAGTGTTAGGGTACGGGTTAAGGTTAGAGTACGGGTTAGGGTTAGGTTTAGGGTTAGGGTTAGGGTTAGAGTACGGGTTAGTGTTAGTGTTAGTGTTAGGGTTAGGGTTAGGGTTAGTGTCCGGATAGGGTGAGGGTTAGGGTTAGGTTACGGGTTAGTTTTAGGGTTAGCGTACGGGTCAGGTTTATGGTTAATGTTAGGGTTAGGGTTAGGGTATGGGTTAGGGTAAGGGTAGGGTTAGGGTTAGGGTACGATTTAGGGTTAGGGTTAGATTTAGGGTACTGGTTATGGTTGGGGTTAGGGTTAGGGTACGGTTTAGGTTTAGGGTATGGGTAAGGGTTATGGTTAGGGTTAGGGTTAGGTTTAGGTTTAGGGTGCGGGTTAGGGTTCGGTTAGGTTTAGGGTTAGCGCTAGGTTATGGGTTAGGTTTACTGTTAGGGTTTGGGTACGGGTTAGGGTTAGGGTTAGGTTCCGGGATAGGGTTGGGTACCGGGTTTAGGGCAAGTGTTAGGGTTAGGTTTAGGGTACGGGTTACAATTAGGGTTAGGTTTAGGGTTAGGGTTAGGGTATGGGTTAGGCTTAGGGTATGGGTTAGGGTTAGGGTTAGGGTCAGGGTTAGGGTTAGGGTATGAGTTAGGGTTAGGGTTAAGTTTAGGGTACGGATTAGGGTTAGGGTTAGGGTACGGGTTAGGTTTAGGGTACGGGTTAGGGTTAGGGTTAGGATTACGGTACAAGTTAGGCTTAGGCTTAGGGTACGGGTTAGGTTTAGGGTTAGGGTTAGAGTACGGGTTAGTGTTAGGGTTAGGGTTAGGGTTAGGGTTATGGTACGGGTTAGGGCTAGGGCTAGGGTGAGGGTTCGGGTTAGGGTTAGAGTACACTTAGGGTTAGGGTTAGGGTTAGAGTACGGTGTAGGGTTAGTGTTAGTGTTAGGGTTAGGGTTAATAAACGGGTTAGGCTTAGGTTTAGGTTTAGGGTTAGGATACTGGTTAGGGTTAGGTTTAAGGTACGGGATAGGGTTAGCTTACGGGTTAAGTTTAGGGTTAGGGTTAGGTTTAGGTTTCGGGTTAGGGTTAGGGTACGGGTTAGGGTTAGGTTTAGGGTGCGGGTTATGGTTAGTGTTAGGGTTAGTGTAAGGGTTAGGGTTAGGTTTAGAGTCAGGGTTAGGGTTAGGGTTAATGTTAGGGTACGGGTTAGGGTTAGGGTTGGGGTTAGGGTACGGGTTAGTTTTAGTGTTAGGGTACGGGTTAGGGTTATGGTTAACGTTAGGCTTAGGGTTAGGGTATGGGTTAGGGTTACATTACGGTTAAGGGTTATGGTTTGGCTTAGGGTTAGGGTTAACTTTAGGGTGCGGGTTAGGGTTAGGGTTCGGGTTAGAGTACGGGTTTGGGTTAGTGTTAGGGTACAGGTTAGGTTTACCATTTGGATACGTGTTAGGGTAAGGGTTAGAGTTAGGGTTATGGTTAGTGGTTAGGGTTAGAGTTAGGGTTAGGCTATGCATAGGGTTAGGGTATGGGTTAGGGTTAGTGTTAGGGTTCAGGTTAGGGTTAGTGTACGTGTCAGTGTTAGGGTTAGGGTTAGGGTTAGGGTTAGTGTTAGGTTTACAGTACGGGTTAGGGTTAAGGTTAAGGTATGTGATAGGGTTAGTGTAGGTGTTAGGTCTAGGGTTAGAGTTAGGTTTAGTGTGCGGGTTAGGGTTAAGGTTAGGATTAGGGTACGTGTTAAGGTTAGGGTTTGGTAACGGGTTATCGTTACGTTTAGGGTTAGGTACAAGTCAGGTTTAGGGTTAGGTTTAGGGTACGTTTTAGAGTTAGGGTTCGGGTTAGGGTACGGGTTAGGGTCAGGGTTAGGGTTAGGTTTAGGGTTAGGGTTATGGTTAGGGTACGGGTTAGGGTTACAGTACGAGTTAGGGTTAGGATTAGGGTTAGGTTTAGGGTTATAGTACGGGTTAGGGTTAGAGTTAGGGTTAGGTATAGGGTTAGAGTACGGGTTAGGTTTCGTGTTTGGCTTAGTGTTAGGGTACGGGTTAAGGTTAGAGTACGGGTTAGGGTTAGGTTTAGGGTTAGGGTTAGGGTTAGAGTACGGGATAGGGTTAGTGTTAGTGTTAGGGTTAGGGTTAGGGTTAGTGTACGGATAGGGTTAGGGTTAGGGTTAGGGTTAGGGTACGGGTTAGTTTTAGGGTTAGGGTACGAGTCAGTGTTACGGTTAATGTTAGGGTTAGGGTTAGGGTATGGGTTAGGGTCAGGGTTAGGGTTAGGGTTAGGGTACGAGTTAGGGTTAGCGTTAGATTTAGGGTACGGGTTCTGGTTAGGGTTAGGGATAGGGTACGGTTTAGGTTTAGGGTACGGGTTAGGGTTAGGGTTAGGGTCAGGGTTAGGGTTAGGGTTCGATTTAGGGTTAGGGTTAGGGTACGGGTTAGGGTTAGGGGTAGGGTTAGGGTCAGGGTTAGGGTTAGGTTTAGGGTTAGGGTTATGGTTAGGGTACGGTTTATGGTTACTGTATGGGTTAGGGTTAGTGTTAGGGTTAGGGTTGGGTTATAGTACGGGTTAGGGTTAGAGTTAGGGTTAGGTATAGGGTTAGAGTACGGGTTAGGGTTCGTGTTAGGGTTAGTGTTAGGGTACGGGATAAAGTTAGAGTACGGGTTAGGGTTAGGTTTAGGGTTAGGGTTAGGGTTAGCGTAGGGGTTAGTGTTAGTGTTAGTGTTAGTGTTAGTGTTAGGGTTAGGGTTAGGGTTTGTGTATGAATAGGGTTAGGGTTAGGGTTAGGGTACGGGTTAGTTTTAGGGTTATGGTACGGGTCAGTGTTACGGTTAAGGTTAGGGTTAGGGTTAGGGTATGGGTTAGGGTCAGGGTTAGGGTTTGGGTTAGGGTACGAGTTAGGGTTAGGGTTAGATTTAGGGTACCGGTTATGGTTAGGGTTAGTGTTAGGGTACGGTTTAGGTTTAGGGTGCGGGTTAGGGTTTGGGTTAGGGTTAGGCTTAGTGCTAGGGTATGGGTGAGGGTTACTGTTAGGGTTTGGGTACGGGTAAGGGTTAGGGTTAGGTTACGGGATAGTTTTGGGTACGGGTTAGGTCAAGGGTTAGGGTTAGGTTTAGGGTACGGATAAGGATTAGGGTTAGGTTTAGGGTTAGGGTTAGGGTTAGGGTATGGGTTAGGCTTAGCGTAAGGGTTAGGGTTAGGGTTAGGTTCAGGGTTAGGGTTAGGGTTAGGGTACGAGTTAGGGTTAGGGTTAAGTTTAGGGTACGGTTTAGGGTTAGGTTTAGGGTACGGGTTAGGTTTAGGGTACGGGTTAGGGTTACGGTTAGCATTATGGTTATGGTACGAGTTAGGGTTAGGCTTAGGGTACGGGTTAGGGTTAGGGTTATGGTATGGGTTAGGTTTACAGTACGGGTTAGTGTTAGTGTGAGGGTTAGGGTTAGGTTTAGAGTATGGTTAGGGTTAGGGTTAGGGTTAGCATTAGAGTACGGGTTAGGGTTAGTGTTAGGGTTAGGTTTAGGGTTAGGTTACGGGTTAGGGTTAGGGTGAGGGTTCGGGTTAGGGTTAGAGTACGGTGTAGGGTTAGTTTTAGGGTTAGGGTTAGGGTTAATATACGGGATAGGCTTAGTGTTAGGTTTAAGGTTAGGATACGGTTTAGGGTTAGGTTTAGGGTACGGGATAGGGTTAGGTTTAGGGTGCGGGTGAGGTTTAGTGTTAGGGTTAGTGTAAGGGTTAGGGTTAGGTTTAGGGTCAGGGTTAGGGTTAAGGTTAGGGTACGGGTTAGGGTTAGGGTTGGGGTTAGGGTATGGGTTAGTTTTAGGGTTAGGGTACGGGTTAGGGTTATGGTTAAGGTTAGGCTTAAGGTTAGGGTATGGGTTAGGGTTAGGTTACGGTTAAGGGTTATGGTTTGGGTTAGGGTTAGGGTTAACTTTAGGGTGCGGTTTAGGGTTAGGGTTAGGGTAGAGTACGGGTTTGGGTTAGTGTAAGGGTACGGGTTAGGTTTATCATTTGGGTACGGGTTAGGGTAAGGGTTAGAGTTAGGGTTAGGGTTAGGGGTTAGGGTTAGGGTTAGGCTACGCAGTAGGGTTAGTGTTAGGGTTAGGGTTAGGTTTAATATACGGGTTAGGCTCAGGGTTATGTTTAGGGTTAGGATACGGGTTAGGGTTCGGTTTAGGGTACGGGATAGGGTTAGCGTACGGGTTAAGTTTAGGGTTCGGGTTAGGTTTAGGTTACGGTTAGGGTTAGGTTTAGGGTGCGGGTTAGGGTTTGGTTTAGGGTTAGTGTTAGGGTTAGTGTTAGGTTTAGGGTCAGGGTTAGGGTTAGGGTTAGTGTTAGGGTACGGGTTAGGGTTAGGGTTATAGTCCGGGTTAGGGTTAGGTTTAGGGTTAGAGTATGGGTTAGGGTTAGTGTTAGTGTTAGTGTTAGGGTTAGGGTTAGTGTACGGATAGGGTTAGGGTTAGGGTTAGGGTTAGGGTACGGGTTAGGTTTAGGTTTAGGGTATGAGATAGGGTTATCATACAGGTTAAGTTTAGGGTTAGGATTAGGTTTAGGTTACGAGTTAGTGTTACGGTACAGGTTAGGGTTAGGTTTAGGTGTGGGTTAGGGTTAGGTTAGGGTTATAATACGGGTTAGGGTTAGGTATAGGTGAGGGTTAGCGTTAGGGTTAGGGTTAGGGTTAGGGTTTGGGTACGGGTTAGGGTTAGGGTTGGGGTTAGGGTACGGGTTCATTTTAGGGTTAGGGTATGGGTCAGGGTTGCGGTTAAGGTTAGGGTTAGGGTTAGGGTATGGGTTAGGGTTAGGGTACGGGTAAGGATTATGTTTAGGGTTAGGGTTAGTTTTAGGTTTAGGGTGCGGGTTAGGGTTAGGGTTAGGTTTAGCGCTAGGGTGTGGGTTAGGGTTACTGTTAGGGTTTGGGTACGGGTTAGGGTTAGGGTTAGGTTTAGGGTACGGGTTAGGGTTAGGCTTAGGTTTCGGGTACGGGTTAGGTTTAGGTTACGGGTTAGTGTTAGGGTTAAGTTCAGGGTTAGGTTTAGAGTACGAGTTCGGGTTAGGGTTAGTGTACGGGTTAGGGTTAGGGTTATGTTACAAGTTAGGGTTAGAGTACGAGTTAGTGTTAGTTTGAAGGTTAGGGTTAGGGTTAGAGTACGGTTAGGGTTTTGGTTACGGTTAGGGTTAGGGTTAGAGTACGGGTTAGGGTTAGTGTTAGGTTTAGGGTACAGGTTAGGGTTAGGCTCAGGGTTAGGGTTAGGTTTAGGGTACAGGTTAGGGTTAGGGTTAGGGCACGGGTTAGGGATAGGGTTATGGTACGGGTTAGGGTTACAGTACGGGTTTGGGTTAGGGTGAGGGTTAGTATTAGGGTTAGAGTACGGTTAGGGTTAGGGTTAGGGTTATGGTTAGGGTTAGGTTAGAGTACGGGTTAGGGTTAGTGTTAGGGTTAGGGTTAGGGTTAGTGTTAGAGTACGGGGTAGGGTGAGTTTTAGGGTTAGTGTTAGGGTTATTGTTCGGGTTAGGCTTAGCGTTAGGTTTATGGTTAGGATACGCCTTAGGGTTAGGTTTAGGGTACGGGATAGGGTTAGCGTACGGGTTAAGTTTAGTGTTAGGGTTAGGTTTAGGTTACGGGTTAGGGTTAGGGTGCGGGTTAGGGTTAGGGTTAGGATTAGTGTAAGGCTAAGGGTTAGGTTTAGGGTCAGGGTTAGGGTTAGGGTTAGTGTTAGGGTACAGCTTAGGGTTAGGGTTGGGGTTAGGTTATGGGTTAGTTTTAGGGTTAATATACGGGTTAGGGTTATGGTTAAGGTTAGGGTTAGGGTATGGGTTAGGTTTAGGTTACGGTTAAGGGTTATTGTTTGGGTTAAGGTTAGGGTTAAGTTTACGTGCGGGTTAGGGTTCGGGTTGGGGTTAGGGTTAGAGTACGGGTTTGTGTTATTTTTAGGGTACGTGTTTGGTTTACCGTTTGGGTACGGGTTAGAGTAAGGTTTAGGGTTAGGGTTAGGGGTTAGGGTTAGTGTTAGGTTTAGGCTACGGGTAGGGTTAGGGTATGAGTTAGGGTTAGGGTTAGGGTTCGGGTTAGGGTTAGTGTATGGGTTAGGGTTAGGGTTAGGGTTACGGTACGGGTTAGGGTTAAGGTTAGGGTATGGGACAGGGTTAGTGTACGTGGTAGGTCTAGGTTTATGTTTAGGTTTAGTGTGCGGGTTAGGGTTAGGGTTAGGGTTAGGGTTAGGGTTAGGGTTAAGTTACGTGTTAGGGTTAGTGTTTGGGGATTGGTTAGCGTTACATTTAGGGTTAGGGTACGGGTTAGGTTTAGGGTTAGGGTTAGGGTACAGTTTAGGATTAGGGTACGGTTTAGGGTTAGGTTTAGGGTCAGGGTTAGGGTTAGGTTTAGGGTTAGGGTTAGGGTTAGGGTACGGGTTAAGGTTACTGTACGGGTTAGGGTTAGGGTTAGGGTTAGGGTTAGGGTTATAGTACCGGTTAGGGTTAGATTTAGGGTAAGGTATAGGGTTAGAGTAAGTGTTAAGGTTAGTGTTAGGGTACGAGTTAGGGTTAGAGTACGGGTTAGGGTTAGGTTTAGGGTTAGGGTTAGGGTTAGAGTACGGGTTAGGGTTAGTATTAGTGTTAGTGTTAGGGTTAGGGTTAGTGTACGGATAGGGTTAGGGTTAGGGTTAGGGTTATGGCACGGGTTAGCGTTAGTTTTAGTGTACGGGATAGGGTTAGCATACGGGTTAAGTTTAGTGTTAGTGTTAGGTTTAGGTGCGCGTTAGGGTTAGGGTTAGGTTTAGGGTTAGGGTTCAGTTAGGGTTAGGTTTAGTGTCAGGGTTAGGGTTAGGGATAGGGTTATGGTACGGGTTAGGGTTAGGGTTGGGTTTAGGGTACGGGTTAGTTTTAGGGCTAGGGTATGGGTCAGGGTTACAGTTAAGGTTAGGGTTAGGTTTAGGGTATGGGTTAGTGTTAGGGTATGGTTAAGGGTTATGGTTAGGGTTAGGGTTAGGTTTAGGTTTAGGGTGCGGGTTAGGGTTCGGGTTAGGGTTAGGCTTAGCGCTAGGGTATGGGTGAGGGTTACTGTTAGGGTTTGGGTACGGGTAAGCGTTAGGGTTATGTTACGGGATAGTTTTGGGTACGGGTTAGGTCAAGGGTTAGGGTTCGGTTTAGGGTATGGGTTAGGATTAGGGTTAGGTTTAGGGTTAGTGTTAGGGTATGGGTTAGGCTTAGCGTAAGGGTTAGGGTTAGTGTTAGGGTACGAGTTAGGGTTAGGGTTAAGTTTAGGGTACGGGTTAGGGTACGGGTTAGGGTACGGGTTAGGTTTAGGGTACGGGTTAGGGTTAGGGTTAGGGTTAGGGTTAGGTTTACGGTACGAGTTAGGGTTAGGCTTAGGGTACGGTTTAGGGTTAGGGTTATGTTATGGGTTAGGTTTACAGTACAGGTTAGGGTTAGTGTGAGGGTTAGGGTTAGGTTTAGAGTACGGTTAGGGTTAGGGTTAGTGTTAGGGTTAGAGTACGGGTTAGGGTTAGTGTTAGGGTTAGGGTTAACTTTAGGGTGTGGTTTAGGGTTAGGGTTAGGGTTAGAGTACGGGTTTGGGTTAGTGTTAGGGTTAGGGTTAGGTTTACCGTTTGGGTATGGGTTAGGGTAAGGGTTAGAGTTAGGGTTAGGGTTAGGGGTTAGGGTTAGTGTTAGGGTTAGGCTACGCGTAGGGTTATGGTACGGTTTAGGGTTCGGGTTAGGGTTCGGGTTAGGGTAGTGTTAGGGTTAGGGTTAGGGTTAGGGTTAGTGTTAGGGTTACGGTACAGGTTAGGGTTAAGGTTAAGGTACGTGATAGGGTCAGTGTAGGTGTTAGGTCAAGGGTTAGGGTTAGGTTTAGTGTGCGGGTTAGGGTTAGGGTTAGGATTAGTGTATGTGTTAGGGTTAGTGTTTGGGTACGGGTTATCGTTACGTTTAGGGTTAGGTACTGGTTAGGTTTATGGTTAGGTTTAGGGTACGTTTTAGGGTTAGGGTACGGGTTAGGGTACGGGTTAGGGTCAGGGTTAGGGTTAGGTTTAGGTTTAGGGTTATGGTTAGGGTACGGGTTAGGTTTACTGTACGGGTTAGGGTTAGGGTTAGGGTTAGGGTTAGGGTACGGGTTAGGGTTAGGGTGAGGGTTAGGGTTAGGGTTAGAGTAAGGTTAGGTTAGGGTTAAGTTTAGGGTTAGGGTTAGAGTACTGGGTAGGGTTAGTTTTAGGGTTAGGGTTAGGTTTAATGCACGGGTTAGGCTCAGGGTTATGTTTAGGGTTAGGGTACGGGCTAGGGTTCGGTTTAGGGTACGGGATAGGGTTAGCGTACGGGTTAAGTTTAGGGTTCGGGTTAGGTTTAGGTTACGGGTTAGGGTTAGGGTACGGGTTAGGGTTAGGTTTAGGGTGCGGGTTAGGGTTAGTGTTAGGGTTATGGTTAGGTTTAGGGTCAGGGTTAGGGTTAGGGTTCGTGTTAGGGTATGGGTTAGGGTTAGGGTTATAGTCCGGGTTAGGGTTAGGTTTAGGTTTAGAGAACGGGTTAGGGTTAGTGTTAGTGTTAGTGTTAGGGTTAGGGTTAGTGTAAGGATTGGTTTAGGGTTAGGGTTAGGGTACGGGTTAGGGTTAGGTTTAGGGTACGAGATAGGGTTAGCGTACGGGTTAAGTGTAGGGTTAGAGTTAGGATTAGGTTACGAGTTAGTGTTAGAGTACGGGTTAGGGTTAGTTTTAGGTGTGGGCGAGGGTTAGGGTAGGGTTAGGGTTATAGTACGGTTTAGGGTTAGGTATAGGTGAGGGTTAGGGATAGGGTTAGGGTTAGGGTTTGGGTACGGGTTAGGTTTAGGGTTGGGGTTAGGGTACGGGTTAGTTTTTGGTTTAGGGTACGGGTCAGCATTGCGGTTAAGGTTAGGGTTAGGGTTAGGTAATGGGTTACGGTTAGGGTACGGGTAAGGATTATGTTTAGGGTTAGGGTTAGGTTTAGGTTTAGGGTGCGGGTTATGGTTATGGTTAGGGTTAGGGTTAGGGTTAGCGCTAGGGTATGGGTTAGGGTTACTGTTAGGGTTTGGGCACGGGTTAGGGTTAGGGTTAGGTTACAGGATAGGGTTGGGTATGGGTTAGGTCAATAGATAGGGTTAGGTATAGGGTACGGGTTAGGGTTAGGGATGGTTTAGGGTTAGGGTTAGGGTACGGGTTAGGGTTAGGGTTAGGGTTACGGTCAGGGTTAGGGTTAGGATTAGGGTTAGGTTTAGGGTTAGTGTTAGGGTATGGGTTAGGCTTAGCGTAAGGGTTAGGGTTAGTGTTAAGGTACGAGTTAGGGTTAGGGTTAAGTTTAGGGTACGGGTTAGGGTACGGGTTAGGGTATGGGTTAGGTTTAGGGTACGGGTTAGGGTTAG